>JAZKJV010007831.1:245000-845000 GCA_037367405.1 Ottelia alismoides | reverse complement strand
TGTATTACAACTCCAGACCACAAATCACAAAAAAATATAAATAAAAACACTAAAAATAAAAAACCCCTAAAATCTATAAAAATCGGTAAAAACTATAACAATTCAAAAAAAAATAATATTTAGTTGTATGTTTTTATTTATATTATATAGAGTATATTTAAAATAGTTTTGGAAATTTTCGAACCATTATTTTTTTAATAACCAAAACAATTCAGCATATTATTATATTCTTTATTTTGATATTTTTAATATATTAAAAATACGTAAAACTTTATAAAATTATCTAAAAAGTCACAAAAAGGAAAAATAAAAAATACAATTTTATTTTGTGAATTTTGAATGTATATATAATTATATTTAAAAATATAAAACCTCATATAGACTATATATACTATATATTACTTATTTACATATTATAATTATTTATAAATACCTAATAAATATTTTAAAACTTTTAAAAAAATAAAAATATTATTCATGAATATGTTTCCTATATTTTTTATATATCTATTTATTATATATTATTTTTAATATACATATTAATATATATAGATATATATACAAACATATTATATATTTAAAAAGAAAAGGAAACTAAAAATTTGCAAAAAAAGAATATAAAATATAAAAATAGAAAAATATCAAATAATTAAAAATTCATACCTAAATATAATTTAAAACCTACACAAAATAAAAAGGCTAAAAAAGTGAAAAAAATAATTATTATTATTTACTTTTATTAATAGATAACAATTACACCTATCCCCATTACTCTCTTCGGTTTAACACTCTACAAACTTGTACACTACACACATATATTTTGTAGCGTTAAAATAAAAATAAATCTTTGCTCGTACATTTAATTGAATAACATTGTGAGTTGATTGTTGTCTTATTTGATTGATTGACGTATTGAGAGGAGAGAGACGACCAATAAAGTGATTATTAGATCCGACTTGTCAGACACCGTTGGCTTCTCCAAGATCGGATGTTAGACATCTCTCACAATTGAAGAAACAAATATTTGTTAATAATAGGATTGGAGGTCAATGTGAGATTAAGGAAGATGAAGTTAGGGTCAGATCCAATTATTAATCTCGTATTATATAGCCTATCTCTTATCATTTACCTGTTTGTAATTTAGCTATATAAACCTTTAAAATATAAGAACATATACGATATGTATGAATACATACTATGTGTATCAATTCCGACTGGTATCTTGATGTATGTCTAGTAAAACTTTCAGCATACATATATGTATGCATTCAGACTAATATCTTGACCTTTGTCCAGCAAAAGTTTCAGCATCTATATTTATAAAATAAAAAATATAAAATTATATATGTGTTTATACCTTCCTCATACAAAACTTTTGAATGGCCATATCCATGTCCATCAAAAATAAAAAAAATATACCTCTTCGAGAAAACACATACGTATATGGATTTGTAATGACATTCTAATATCTATTTGCATCCATTTCGAGAACATGTAACCATTTGTTTGAAGTGGATACATAAAAAATATATATTAATTAATGTGTAGAAACCGACATGAAAGTTTTATGTAACCCTTGTTTATTATCTCGTGATTTTTTTATGGGGGTTTGGAGAAAAAAGGTCGATGAAAAAAAAATACCCGAAAATAATGACATCATCTTCCGGTCATATCGATTTTCATAAATTGTGAGGGGCTTAATGTCTCCATCTCTGTCAGTGGACATCCAAAATATGGAGTCCCCTTATTAAGCCACCCTTTGTAAACAATTTGTCCAAACAACATTTGCAATCAATGAAATCCGATTTTCAAACAAATTGATCATAATTTAGAAAGAAGGGATAATTGAGATTTCTTCATTTATAATTCCCCAATCAACTTATCTCAAGGGTGACAAATTTCATCCCTTACCAACTTAGCCAATGCATGCCCCCATTCTACAACAATTTCATGTGATACTTGTCGAGTGTTTCATTATGCGGACACCTTTACAAGGACATGATATGAGTTTTGCAAGCAACAAGAGGGAAGAGTTCAATAAAGTGGCACCAGCTGTACCGAATGTATTTTTTTTTTCGTTCCAATCCTTCAATTCTGAGGTAGATAAGTTCATTTTTCATGTCCACACCAATGTTTTAAGCAAGATAGTTAACACGACTGTAAAAAATATCTATAATATGTCGTGCATTATTTCTAAATAAAAGTATAGACTTGATATAAATTCTAATTAACACTCTAACTTTTAATGATTTATTGTAACGTCCCGAGCTTAGGTCTCAGGTCTGCTATCAAGGAAAATTGGTCTTGATAATTTGTTGGGTTAAGTCCAAGTTGTCAAGTAGTAATTCACACCTTTATAACCCACTCTTACACTTGGTGAGTTTAGAGATGTGGGACTATATTTGGAGATATGAGTATTACAACCTCTCCCACTTATATTTGCAACATGCTCGTTGCAACATGATCCATCACTTATTGTTAGTAACAGTGGCGGTTGCGCGCTCCGAGTAGCCATTTCCTCCTTTCTCTTTGTATGAGCGACTCTACCTCTCGGGTAGCCCTTTCCATTATCAGAGGGAAATTGGATGTGATACCATTTGTAACATTCCAAGCTTAAATCTTCGGTCCGTTATTGAGGAAAACTGACCTGACAACTTGTTTGGTTCAGGTCCAAATGGATCCATTAACAACCACTCAAAAGGTTTAAGCGTAAGTTGTCAAGTAGTAATCCTCGTTACTTATAATCCACTCTAACACTTTATGAGTTTTAGATGTGGGACAATCTTTAGGGGTATGGGTGTACAACTTCCCTAATTTATATTTGTAATGTCCTCATTACGACATGCCACATCACTTCTTCCCAATAACAACGTCAGTTGCACACTCCGGGTATTCATTTTCTCCTATCTCTTTATATGAGTGGCTCCATCTCTTGAGTAGCCCTTTCTATTATTAAAAGGAAATTGACTCTGGTACCATTTGTAATGTTACAGGCTTAAATCCCCGAACCGTTATCGATATAAATTGACACTGGCAACTTGTTTGGTTCAGGCCTAAATGTATCCGTTGACAACTACCCAAAATGCTTAAGCCTAAGTTGTCAAGTAACAATCCTTACCACTTATAGCTCACTCTCACACTTTACGAGTTTTAGATATTGTACACAGATACCCCTAAAGATCGTCCCATATCTAAAACTCACATAGTATGAGAGTGGGTTATAAGTGGTGGGTATTATTACTTGACAACTTAAGCTTAAGCATTTTGAGTGGTTGTCAACAGATCCATTTGGATCTGAACCAAACAAGTTATCATAGCCAATTTTTCTCGATGACGGATCAGGGATCTAAGCCCAAGATGTTACAAATGATAATACAAACAATTTCCGTCTCATAGTGAAAAGGGTTGTCCGAGAGGTGGAGCCACCCCTACAAAGAGATAGGAGGAAATATTTGCCTGGAACGTGCAACGACCATTGTCAATGAGAATAAGTGATGGGTCATGTCGTAACGAAGACAATGCAAATATAAGTAGAGAAGGTTGTACACCCATACCCCCAAAGATAGTCCCACTTCTAAAACTCAGAAAGTGTGAGCGTATGTTATAAAGTAGTCGGCATTACTACTTGACAACTTAGACTTCAGCATTTTGGATGGTTGTCAACGAATCCATTCAAGCATGAAACAAACAAGTTGTGAGCATCAGTTTTCGTCGATAACGGACCGATGATCTAAACCCGGGAGGTTACATTTATGTTTGTGTCCTAAAAGCTTGATCGTGACATTTCAAATTTTGAATTAGTACATGTATATTGAATTGTTTTAACATCAACTCTTTCATTGCCAGGTGCACATACTATACCTGTGGCAGGAAAGAGCTACGGGAAACAGCATGTGCCACTGAATCGTGCAATAATTACATTAATTCAACTGTAAGCAGTGGTACTAAGTACGAAAGCAGACATAAAAAAATGCTGGGTAAACAGATATGACTTGAAAGAAATGCGCGACGATGCAATAGATATGAACCAATCATTCATGAACTGAACTCTTTCGTTAAAATATCAAGGGAGGAATGAGTCTTTAATTAGGATTGAAGATGGGAAATGGAGTACTTATGACTTCTGCGATTTACATAGAATGAACTGCTCCGATGCTTCAACCAGTTAACCATTGCATGAGGATTTTAGGGCTCCGATTTTACGGCAATCCCCTGCTGGATCCCGACTAGTTCACGACCTCAACATGGGTCAAAGGAGCTCCTGCATGAACTTGAAGAATACAATCTCCAACCACCTGTTATAGATCATACAAATGGTAATTAGGACCATTAATGTGAGCTCTTAAGCTGAAAATTAAAATTTACTTGAATTCCAAGTTTTGTATGCAGGATTGATAAGAGGAACAATAGAACGAATAAAGGGTCATTATACATACCTTTGCAGTCGTTCTGTAGGAGTGTTCCGTCATACCAGCAACGTGAGGGGTGAGGATAACATTTTGGAAGCTGAGAATGGGATCGTTGGGATCAAAAGGTTCTTCCCAGGCTACATCCATTCCCAAGCCACCTAAATGACCTGATTCCAGGCTATCATAAACAGCTTCATAATCTAACAAGCCTCCTCGAGCGACGTTTACCAGAAGAGAGCCCTGAAATATACGAATGTTTTCAGATATATAGATACTTCCAGGATTTTATTTATAATAATAGTTAATGATCCCATAATGAACTGTGACATAATTTCCCTGCATGTGGGGATTATGCGTTCTTTGTCTAGAAGCATGCTCTTTCTTTTTATAAAAAAAGACAAACCTAGCTAGATGCCATTGCAAACTTCCAATTACGCTCATCTGCTAATTTCAACTGATTTATTGACTCTTTCATCTTTGTATTTTTATGAAAGCTAGTTTCTACTCAACACTGACTTGGTCATTTACTTACTTTTTTGGAAGTCACAAATGCAAAGCATCGGTTTGATATGGTATTTTATATAGCTAGCACACATGCACTATAAGAATTAGAAGATTTTCGTGCATACCTTTTTCATAGAAGACAGAAAATCGCAGTTTATTATACCAGCCTGCATGTTTTAGAGGCACTTGTAAATTTTCAGGAAACGATGACGCAACTTAATTGTAGCACCTAAACAATAAGTAAAAGAATCTAACGTGAAATTATTTTGAGAAAGAATATAGTGGTAACTCACTGTTTGTGCATTCATCGTTAGACAAGGAACAATAATATCAGCTTCTTTGGCAAATTCGCAGTACTTGTCGTGACCCCCTTTCTCATCTACTAGATCGTCAACATCATCACATCTGGATCCTGCTGGTTTTTGCCACGATATAATCAAAGGTTAGACAGAAGCACTCCAGATTTTTAGGGCACCGAGTATAGTTTTGATCGTTCATCCAGAATCTAACATACCATTTGATGCATTAGACACACAAGCCCATTCCCTTTTCGTAGCAAGGATTTTAACTCCGAATGGCCGCAATCTTTTTGCAAGTTCTACGCCGATCGCTCCAAATCCCATGATGTAGACCTGAAAATGTTCTATATATAATTATCCCCATTGACAGGGAAAGATAAACAAACAATGCCATAATCTCAAGGGAAGAGATCTACTGTTTTCCCAAACAGTGTTTCCACAATCGGCTCTCCTAGTCCTTTTCTCTTCACAACCATGTCCATCTCCTTCTGCATATATAATAAATACACAGGTTGACAAATTAAGCATGCATGAGATAATAATTGGATTACAAATGAGATATTCTTTAAGAAATCAAACTCACTTGTTTGCGTAGAAGTCCAAACGTCAAATATATTGCCATTTCTGCACAGGAAGCTGCATTGCCAGTTTTACTTCCAGGAACTCTTGCGACTTTAATTCCATGCATTGTTGCCGCAGCAATATCAACCCCTGCAAGTAACGTTTGAAAGATTACAGAGGGAAATGGTAAATATTTAAATCTGATTTTCTCGATTGTATATATGACAGGAAAAAGGAGTTAATTTTGACCTTCTAATCCAACACCAAACTGCATGATAAGCCTCATCTCCTTAGCCAAAGATATTATTTCGGAATCCATACGTAGATTCTTCACGATACAGACGTGATATTTGTGTATTACTTTCCGAACGTCATCCAGCGACACTGTGTCAACCTACATCAAAACAAATTGTAATGACTAGTATTTTAATTTAATCCTGACTCTGACAAAAGAGATTAGCGGTTCAACTTGTTTCCCGTCTCCCATCAATTTCTATGTAATGACTAGTATTTTAATTTAATCCTGCCTCTTGCAATTGGTTGTAAAATAGATTGATTAATCAAACAGATCGACTTTTACCTGAATGTATGGATGGTTCTGCAGGTACTCCTTGGTGTAACCTTGAGAAGCAGGCCAATAGTATCCACAAAAGAGAACACGAGTGACACGAGTATTTGCAACCATTTTCTTTTAAATTCTTGTTGAAATATCTGCAGTTGAATTAACCGGCTGTATCACATTAGTAGAAGTACAAAATATCATTACACCACAAGAATATAAACCATTACTTCTTAGAAAACATCACCCACCCCTTCAAAAGAGAGATGTTATCGAATCTTCAAAAATATCATAAAACGAATGAACAAATTCTACGACCATGTTTCACTTTGTATTGGAACTCATCCTGAGTTGTATTCCTCTACTTTGGGGGCTCAATCATGTTGGTTTATTTTGCAGGACTCTAAGATTAACAAGAAATAAAAACTAGAATAAACACACTTGTCAATATCCTCAATAATATGCATCATATTTCAATGGAAAAGCAAAATCATGAAAATCGAATCCTCGAAGGAAATTTATTGTGCGGTTATGTATGGATTGATATACATATGTATAAGTCCATAAACAAAGATACGTTATCCGATAACATTATAAGAAAACTTATTTTTTTCAATAAAAAAGCACCATCATGAAACATACACGTTGAAATGCTTGCCGTTAATATTATTCTGATCGGCTAATTCTTGATTTAAATCCTCCTGGTGGTCATTATCATTACGGAGCAAGACAACCTACTTCTATGATTTTAGATGATGGAGATTAAATTGGCACTACTATGATTTCATTTAAAGAAATAGCCATCGATTGTATCGTGTAGTGATCCTAGGGTTTGAGACATACCTAGATAGTGAGTAAAATCGGCCCTCCAAGATGCCGTGACTTTGCCAATCGCATCCGTCGTCGATCGCGTCCACTTTTGCTGGATCAACAATTGGCACTGACGAATAGGTTGCCGTCGCCGGATTTGAAAACGGCACAAGTGAAAGGCTATTCACGGAGTCTCTCTATTTTCTTCTCTCTCCCTCCTCTTCTCCCTCATATGTAAGCCCAAAGTAAAATAATTTGTTGGTGGCTTATTGGGGTTTTGAAGGCACAATCAATAGAAATTTTTCATAATAATAAATAGGACTTAGTGATAAAATAAGGAGCTAACAAGAACAACCTAACTAATTAAGGTTGTTGACTGATTTATTTTCTTTTGTTATTATATTTCTTTGTAGCATTATCTCACGGGGGTTTGTTAGGGTTTTTTTTCAATTCGTTACAACATCACCTGTAACCAACATAGAACTGCCCATATCCTAATCTCCCCTTCTACAGCCCTAACAAAACGTGGATAACCGGAAGTTCGAAAAATAAAATAAGTGTCCGATTGTCTTGAATATCATGACACGAAACTTAAAAACATGAAAAGACAGATTTCAATGTTTCCGTTTGCATTATAATAACGTTACGTTTCTGGACTTAACATGCTACTATTTACAATTCAAGATCCGTGATTTATTTAGGTTGCCATTAGCAACTCCGGCAGATTCTTGCAGAAGAAAACACGCATCCGCAACGATTGCCTTATTTACAATTTGATATTCCTACATGTTCAGCAAATACCTCGATGGTGCAAAAAAATCTATCCAGGAAGATGCCTCGATTTCAACTTGTCCGAACTGTCGTCGACCACGTTGGCATGGATTTTGCCTGATAAAAAATTTGTCACTGACCGGAAGAACTGCAGTTGCCGGATTTGAAGACGATGCCGGTGGAAGAATATCGTCGTGGTGCCTCTCTCTCTCTCTCTGTTTAAACGAAATTGAGCGATTGTAGGTACGGTGTGGGCTTTAGTAGAGTATATTTCAAAAGAAATAATTAGAACTTAATGGAATAATAAGGGGATAATACGAGTAGAATAACTATTTGAGTTTGTTGGCTTTTTTTCTATCGTTAATTATCCTCGTATTTAATTAGTTGCTTGATTTTATTATAAGATTTGTTTCTGTTTTTTTTTTGCTTCAAATTGTAACACGTCAACTTTCAGGTAACACTTTGTTATCTCCATCTATATCCATCACTCTCCAATCGTCTTCATTATTCTCTGATCGCCATCGCCTTCTCCAACTTCGTGTTTCACCTTCTACCACATACCCCGACCTCCGGTGAATCGTCACCGAAGCGAAGTTCCTCTTCTATCGGAGCTCAGCCTGGTCGTAACATTGCAACATTCGGGTGTGGCTGGAACTTCGAGTGGAAGCCTCCGTCGGTCCGAGAACAAGATGCAGCCTTCGATCATGCACGGAGGGAGATCCTCTTTATGCGCCACAACCATAGGATCCTCGTTAGGGGCACCATCCGACGGTCTCATCTCCAAGCTGCCACAGCGCTGTTGACCAGCCGCATTTAACGCATCCCAATCCGACGAGCATTAGGAGCCCGAGAACAGGACACGTGACGGCGTCATGATCGCGAGATCAAATCAAGACCTTCTCATGTGCAACCCGCGTGTGACTGGATACTTTGCTGAATCCCCCACTACCTTTTCCGTGACTACAACGGAAGGCCAACACAGTCGCTAATTCACATAAAGGTCTACCGGGTTTAGAGAATTGCAGAACTACACCTGGAAAGCTAACTGCAACTATTTATAATTACAAATCTATCTCTGGATATAATTAATCATATCGCACACATTTTATCTTAAAATTGTAATTTTTATGACATTTTGTAAAAAAAAATTGATCATCTATCTTTAGACATATCGTGTATATTTAATGGTATCAATTGACTTTAATATGAATTTTGGAGTACAACAACGATTCTGGGATTGTTTATTCAATTAAAAAAATTTCATTCTCAGAAAATTTTACAAACTTTTGGCACTTATATTGAGAATTTTATTGAAGTGTGGCATGAGACAGTCATTCTTTAAGGATAAAAATAGTACCGTATGCATCTTGACTTGTTCTGCCATTGGAGATTTTTGAATAGTTTTCTAGAATGATTTGCTTGGTATAAAAATTGAACAATAGAAAATTAGAACGTTGTACATTTGCATTTTAATTAATTCTTCTTAAATTCGAAATTTTCAAAAAACTTGGGTATATTTATTTCATCAAACTGTGTATGCCACATTTTTATATTACCAAAATATTGCATTTCATCAATAAAATTTGAAAAAAAATAAAAAAATTCAACGTTGCTTCTTTTATTAATCTTACACTAGAAAATTCTCAAAAGCGTGTTTTGCATCCTTCATGCATTATTCATTAAGGGAAAGTTTTTTTTTGAATTTAGGAGATTAAATTGACATTAAAATAATTTTTGCAAGAAACTCTTTCCCTAAAGATCATTTTCAAAATCGTATTTTACATAAATTCATTTTCCTTTCAAAAAAATAAAAAGAAAACAAAAAACAATTTTGGAAAACATATTCACGGAATTTGTTTGAAGTGAGACCAAATCCACATTTTTGCATCCTTGAGTTCGATAATGGGACTTGCTCAAGTAAAATAAACAAATTATCACATCGATTAAATTCCTACTATTACAGCTTTTGTTTTATTATTGATTATCTGACTACAACTAAAAATGACAAATTAATGTATGATAATCAGCAGTAACATCGACTTCTTTTTAGGATACACACTTTTCGGTAGATTCATGCCAAATCCCATCAAATCTATTTGTTAGCCTTTTATATCACCAAACCCTAATAGGGAGAGCCCAAACGGTATTATAAAATACACTCGAAATACACTCATTCCATGGAATCGATTAAGCGGAGGTTAGAGACTAGGGTTTAGGTTTCTCTTAGACTTCTAGCAGGTAGAGGGTGGTGTGATTCTCAATATTACCAAGAATATATCTATAAGATGTGAAGATTATGAAGCAATAGTGTTAAATTTTAAGATAAATGTTATATCCTTAGTGGAAGTTAGGATAGCCCATATAAGCAAAGAGTTTATTCATGGATGATTTTAATTGAAAAAAAAATCAGGAATATGTGAGATGGCTTTCCATTACATGTGGTACAGCTGAAAGATAAAAACATTTACTCCCAACTCGCGAGCTCACCCTCTTTTTATATATAAAAAAAGATAAAAATATTACAATCATAGACAAATGAAAAAAACTCAAAATATGCAGAAGATTATTTGAGTAAACTATAGAGACAATAGAAGAAATGTTAGATGATGTTTTAGTAGAAAATATTGTTATAATAATAATAAAAGATCACAACCAAAGAAAACGACTAAGAGGGAAATGGCATATGTACATCTTTGAGATAATAAAACTAGGCTTAAAAGAAACAAATGCCTTCACAATAAACAAATGGAGTGCAATATAAACCCAGCAAAGATACACCACCAATAATAGAACGGTTAAATTGTATAATTACAAGACTATAAACCATTTGGAAGCAAATTGATGGTTATGAGAACATACTCAGCAAGATCATTGAACCTAAGAAAACATTTAAATTTATACGAATAATAAATATTGGAAAAAAATAATTTGGGAAATAAGGGACAACAAAGGTAGAGAAAGGAAGTATTTTGATGATTACTTGTTAAAATATGATGCATTCGAGGCTGATGGTGCTCTTTTATCCTTGTTCTCTTCTTGAAATGGCAAAATAGGCTTATTCTTGTATCGTCATGCCTTTTTTGGCTTCATGTCAGTTGTTTATGTCGAGTTCTCAGTGTTGTTCATAGAACATGAAAGTTTGGTCTCCGTGGCGATGTAGTAGTCGAGATCATCCCACATGATCATACTACTCAATCGAAACTTACATTAATTTAAGATTCCAGTTATGTCAATGTCATTCACATATCCCGTGTATCAGTCAATAATATTTGGAATTTTGCAATCCTTATTGTTTCGTCTGTCAATTTCTCATATGAACAACTCCCAATCAAATTAGGGCTTGTGTACTTACGAATACAAGGAGGTGATGATGGGAAGATTGTATTGTAGTGGCTTGACGTTAGGTTTGATCCAATTTAATGATAGAATCATAATTGATTGATGGGAGCGAGAGAGTGAGAGGGAGCGCGGGGGAGATGGGGCACGGGCGGGCAAGATCGGTGTGAAGGAGATTTCCGGATGAGATTCCGCATGTTCGGGGTTGGCATGGGTCCAATCATGATGAGGGTTAGGTGGAGATCCACCGTCGTCAGCGTGGCAAGGCGCCGGCTACATGGCAAAGGAACAAATCCTCGCCGTCGAAGCGTCCTTTCAGGAGGGGTTGTTTTCGTTGTGGTGCGCTTGACCATTGGGCAAGCCAGTGCCGGGAGCCAATTCGTTGTTTCAGATGTCGTGGCTTCGCGCACCATAGCAGTGCTTGCAGGACTTGGATCCAGAAGGCAACCGCAGTTAAGAGACCGACGATTCTCTTGGTAGGGGAAGGTGGTGGCAGCGAGGTCAGTCCAAGGGTTCTTCGGATGTGGAGTTAGCGAGGAAGGCAAGGTTCCGGGGAGACGTGGTTCTGGTGTCTCCATGGCAGGTGATGGCCTGCGGTCTCGGCAGGGAAGAAGTGGCTGCCCTGTTCGAGATGTCCTGCTTGAGGAAGATGCTGATTCGATGGAGGGAGGTTTTGTGATTCAGACGGGATTTTGTCGCCAAGCTTTTTGACTGTGGTCCAGGTGCAAGGATACCCTTTCTTTAGCATTCTTTAGATCAAGTACAGAAAATCCTCACGGGAATTGTTGTAGTCGAAGGGATCGTGAGTAATGGTGTCTCTCATGGGGTATTACCAGAGCTTGTGATCAAAGTCCGTGAGCTCAATCCTCGACACCTAGGATGGAGGTCCGTGCGGTGGGAGGGATGTGTCCTTCGGTTGGAGTTGGCAACGGTGGGGGGAGCGTCAGCCGGTTTGGAGATGCTGCAGATTCAAGGAGAGGGAGCCAGTCTACATGGCGAGCTAAGGAGGCCAGGATCGGAGGAGGCAACGACGAAGACACCAACGATCGAGGCTATTAAAGGGCCAACGTCCTTCCCGCTCGGTCTCCGGTTCGGCGCATTCAATGCGGGGCATCGAGTCTCGAGTAATGTGGGTCAGTATAAGGCGTGCCCGAACATTTCGGCTTCAAATCATGCAACCGTTCACGTCCAGCATTCTTGGGATGAGATTGATGAGGCCCTTCCCCTTAATTGCTTTAATCAAGAGGCTAAAATTCATGCAGCCATTCACGGGCATTATTCTCGGGAATGCATTGATGGAGATTTTCCCGTTAAGATTTCAAATAGTGGTGTTGTTAATCACGCTATCATTGACGTCCTTCCATTTAGGAAAGACATTGATGGGGTCATTGCCCTTAATATCTCAAATGGCGGAGCAGGAACGGGGCCCGAACCACATGAGGCTCTACTTGTTCGGAGCCGAGCGTTGGAGGAGACACAATCGTATCCGAATCACGTGGGGCCCGAGGATCCGCTAATCGCGGGGGAATTGGTTGTACATATGGGTGCTTGTGCCGTTCAGCAAGATCTGTGTAGAATCCCTCTGCCCTCGACAGAGGTCTGCCATCCAGAGATGACCTCGCCTTGAACGGTACAAGCGGAGGCTACAGATCTACAGTGTTATTCAACAGGAAAAGCTTTGAGGCAGGGGAGTATTGCTTCAAATGGTGAAGGAGATGGGAAGCCCGTCATGTGCGCAGCAGCTTGGAGTTCGTCTACACCACTGTTAGTTTCAGTCCGTGTTCTTGACGAAGGAGGGGGACTTAATCAGGTCTGCGTTAGTGGGGATGGATCGGAGCAGTGCTCAGGATTAGCAATTAAGATAAACTTGTATGCTCGGATGGGTTTAGAGTGCAGGGGGAAGTAGGCGACGGTCGGGGAAAGGGGCATGAGGGAAGCATGGAAGCAAAGGGCTTGGAGGCTTTTAAGGGGATGTAGATGCCGAAGGATGTTGCGAAGGAGACCAAACAGGAGGTGCCAATGGGGGGAGGGGTTATGGGAGGCGGTGAGTATAAGCGGTTCGGGTGGTGCTTTGAAAGGAAAGGTGCATCAACAAATAAGAGAGGAAGGAGGAGGGCAGCGGAAGCCTCACTGAGGGCTGGTCTGGGAAGTCGGTTGGCAGTAAGGGAAGCTGATGGGTCGGCTTCTCCGCTCGGGCAACCCAGTTATTTCAGCATTCTAGACAGAAGCTTTGCGGAAAGTTTGGGGGTGGTGGCACCAATGAGGAAGAAGAAAGGGTTGCCCATATGAAGGTGTTATCGTGGAACGTTAAGGGTTTGGGCCGACCCGAGAAACGGCAAGGGGTTAAGAAGCTCATGTTTGATGCACAAGCAGATGTTTTATTACTGCAGGAGACAAAGGTATCGATGGGAGGAGATGAAGCATGGCGTGATCTGGGGAATGGGAGGGCTTTTGAGTTCGGGGAGGTAAAGGAACAAGGGGCGGCAGGTGGACTGCTAACAAGCTGGAAGAGTGTAGTGTCAGAGACAATTAATTGTTGATTTTCTGAAATAATTAGTGATAAATATTTGTGAAATTTTTAAAGAGATAATTATTTCATTGAATGATATTTTACTAACCAAGATGATAAGATAGTTGATCTTGATCATTAATTGGTTGATATGAAATCATCAACAAACATTGTTTTCATGCAAAACGTTAGTTTATCCTAGAATAGTTGTAGGACAACTTTTACATGCAAAACCCTGTTACATGAATGGGATTGGGGATTTGTTTAGCAAATCTCCTTATAATATTATCAAAATGTTTTTGATGAATATTATATGGTATAATTTCGGTTGAAAAATCGATTAGCATCTCAAAGTACATAATGATCTATCTGGCATTATTCTTTCCTGAGGTGGATATGGTGACTAGTCGGGGAGCATTGGGGTAGCGGGTTGCACCGGATGTGGTCCGTCCCACTCTCATCGGTACTGGCCATGACAGTGGGTAGGGACTCGATAATGTCGGAGAAGTCAAAGTGTATTTTTCGAATTATTAAAATTCGAATAATACGTACTTTGAGATTATACCTACTATTCAAGTAATAATCAAGTTTGTTGATTGATAATTGGATTGATAATTAATTTAATGTGATTAAATTGATTATATCCAATTAAAAGCACTCTATTATGAATAGATGTGTATTTCCCTTGGAAGAATTAATTATGTGAATATGATTCACAATAATTAATTATTACAATTTGAATAAGAGGTGGAGGATCACATAAGTGACATCCATGGTCTCCCGTCAAGGCAAAGGATTCCAGCGCTAGATGTTGTATATAGGAGACGCCTGTCCGAAGTGACAGATCCTGTATATGATTTAGTTGGATCGTGTTCTTTTCTTTTCAGAAGAGTAAGGTCTATACGTAGTGATCCCAATATCGGGTCCTCATATTATTGGGGTGATATTGGATTGCGTATAACGAGTATTAAGCATGTTGACAGTTGGTTCAATTAAAAACAGGTCAACATCGTCTTAGAGGTGGTGGGCCCGGGTGTTAAAGACCGAATTGGGAAATGTAAGTTGGACTTGCAAGGCGGGATGTGTTCCCACTTCTCTTTATTCGAGTCATAGGTTCTCATATTATTGGGACGTGATAAGGACAGAGAGGAGATCCCATATCTTTCTTGAGATATAGCGGTAAGCATATCTCTTACATTGAAAGTGATTGCGGGAATGAACTTTCATTGTTGACAAGGCAAGACAACTTTGATATAAAAATTCCTAAATCAAAGTAATAACATGTATATATAATATATATACCCTTATGCAAATTTCTTATTTCATATAATCCTTCATCAAATCCACTCAATGTTATTCTGAGTAATAACCAGTAAAATATCGTGGATTGGACTCATGATCCGGATATTGTACTTGCAATTGGACACATAATGTATGTGGTTGCAATGTGCAAGTCTCCTCAACATAATGAGGAATGGCAATTAAATAAGACAATGACATCACCTTAGGGTTTGTATGTCTCTATAGTCTTGATCTTTCATCGAGTGTACTTTGGAAGTGACATGTCGATGATGATCGCAATTGTCAAATAATCCTTATAAAATCTAAGTAGAAATACATATATGCTCTAGAAATTTAATCATGAATGACATGGTTCTCTGCATTATGCAGAATGGTAGCTCAAAAGAGATGATGTATTCAAAATGTTTGAATACCTACCAGAACCTAAGTCTCTAAGAGTTAAGATGTATGTAGATATGATGAGTGTCATCATTCTACTATCTATACTCAAGTCATTCATGAAACTTCATAATAATCATTTTGTATGAATTTAATGAAGCATGTATAAATGTTGAAGTGCTCTTGTATTGAAATCTTTTGAATTCAACATAAGAGATTCTTTGTCTCGAACAATGGTTGTTTATAGATGAAGAGAGCACAGTGGAAGCGTGGGTCAGACCCATGTGAGAAGGAAAGTCAAAGAGTTGATTGTACTTATGTGACTTCCATATGACATCCAAAGAGTTGGATGAATGCCAATACTGCAATAAGTTTATGTGTTGATAGTATGACTATCAAATCTGTCTAAAATCCTTAGTGAAGGACTGAGATAGAGCATCGGAATAATCTACATATAATAATTGACTTTGACTTACTTATTTCATAAGATAAAGTCTAATAATTGTATCCCAATCTTCTAATGACACTTGCAATTGATTGCATATATATAGTAGAAGATTAGAAATTTCATCTTAAGGTTTAATAGTCATCTACGTGGATATTGATGTAATTGTTGCAGCAATCTCTGTTGGATAGATGGACATCATATTCTCAGTGGGAGAGACCTTAGTCTTAGAGAATGTCTCTATGACCTAGATATTAGAATACACTCATTGATTGTTTCTAAAATGTTGGAAATAAACATTAATTCTGAGATAGAACTATCATAAAGAATTATGATGGATATATTTCAGATAATAATCTAACATCTGGTGGACTCCACAAAATTAGAAAATTAATGAATGGTTCATTAAGATTTCTGATACTAAAAATTAAAACCTTTATAAGATCAATAGGAGGATAAAGATCATTTGACATTGATCTGGCATCGAGTCTTGGACATATGTCTATTGATATGATAAATGGACTAGTAAGAGATGAAACTTTAGAATGTCTAAAAATTTCAAATCGTACATACTTATGAATATTGTATTCAAAGTAAAATGTTCAATACACCCTTCTTTTGGAAAGGGTGTAAGATGTCAAGGTATTCAGGATCTCATACATATTGATGTATGTGGATCATCTATATCATAGTGAACATTATGGATATGTGATATCTATTAATGGTTATGTATGATATGAGATTTCTTCTCTTCACCTGAGAAACCTTTGAAATGTTCAAAGATTTCACAATTTTGGTTTAGAACCAAAGTTTGAAGGAAGAATAAATGAATTTGATCTAACCAAGGTAGCAAGTACATGTTAGATGAATTCAAAGAATACCTTATGAAGATATGAATATAATTTCTATCTCAATCCTCCTAACATACCTAAACTCAATGGAGTTATAGGGAGATACAATTAGATCATGTGTGACATGATTTGATCAATGATGAATTTTAGCGTAATTATCCCTTAGTTTCCAGGTATATATCTGTAGTAGAGACTACAATATATATCCTTAATAAGGTTCCATGCATGTAAGCTGGAATTAAGCACTAGAGAGTGCTACTTTATTAGGAAAATAAAGGATGGTATTGGATACCTACTTTATGACCTTGAGATTCTTAAAAGATCTCATCTCTGAGAATGTGATTCTTAGAGGATTGAGACTCTTAAGAATCAAGATGAAAATGAAGTAAAGGAACTCATTTAATATTGAGAAGATAATGAGGCTCCTGAAATTGGGAACTAAAAGGACAATTAAAGATGAAACACTAATACCTCTTCAAATGAGTTTGAGGATGTATTCCATGTGTCAGTTAAGTCTGACAATGATCAGACTTCATGTGATGAAGCTCCTGATGATCATGACATGGAGAGATGCATATTAGCAATAAAGTCTGAAGTAGACTTCATAAACAAATGTTGTATATGGACCCTTGAGGATCCACCTACAAGGGTAAGACCCGTTAAGGTGTAAATGGATTTTTAAGAGAAGAGGGAACCTGATGAGAAGTTAGAGACCTTCAAAGCACGGGTCATAGCCATGAGCTACACACCTGAAGAGAAGACATTGCTTGCAATGAGACTTACTCTTCGGTGACCATGCTTAAAATCGTCAGAATATTGCAAACCTTAGCTACACAACTTGACTATTTCATCTTTAAGATATAAGTCAAGATTGCATTCCTCTAAGAATACATCTCTGAGGATATTCACATGAAGTAGCCCCAGGGATTCATGATTGAGGAAAGTAAAGTGTGAAAGCTAAAGAAATCCATCTATAGACTCGAATAAGCTTCTTGTTGTTGGAACATAAGATTTGATGAAATTATAAATGTTATGATTTCAGATAGAATCTTGATGAACCATATGAAGCTTAGTGGGAGTGCCATTGTGTTCATCATGCTAAATGTATAAAATATCCTAATCATTTGGAATAATATAAGAATGATAATAAGTGTTTTATGATCTGACTATTCCAAACCTTGAGATATGATCTCAAAAGATGCCTCTCGGATCTTAGTTTTGACTGTGCTCAGAAGCAAAGAAAAGAGGGCATTGGGACTGTCACATTTGTAGTACACCTTGGACATGTTCCATTCTCTGGAAATTCCAAGAAAGGCTTTCTTACCTTAAGATTTGGTACTGACCTATCTAAAGTGATAGCACCTCAAAGAGTTGAGTAAGTAAATGCTAAAACTGGTTGCCCTTTTGCGCATCAATTACGAGAAGCTGAAAGTATGCTAGATGTGTACAAAAGCCAGATGCTTGCCATGCAGTGGGAGTAGTAAACTGTTACTAATCCTACTATGGAGATAGAACACTTGATTGCAGTAATAACAATATTTTTAAAAATGACAAGGCTTTAGAGATGATGATCTCTAAGTCTTTTCTTCAAGAAATTAAGACTTTATAGATGGAGATCTAAAAAGGTCTTACCTGCGAATACCTTAGGAGATAGAGATCTCCAGGAAGATAAGGACAATAGATTACATACAGGTTATAATAATAATTTTTGAGCTGTAAGTGACAAGGACACTATGACTGATAAGATTGAGTATTGGTTGCATTAGATGCAACATTCGCATTAGATGCGAGCACTGTTACTGGGGATATGCAAGTGTCGTAAAAGGACTTGTCGCAATCTCGCGGGAACAGAGTGACTAATCAGCTTACCTAGCTATTTTCTAAAATAGCCTATGATTGTCACATGAGTGTGGGTTTAAATGGTTAGCTCATTAATGGCTCTTTGGGCTAGTGGGAGATTCTTGGACATGCGAGCCTACGGCGAGCCATTATGCAATAAATGCTATTGCGAATATCATTCCCTGATCTGAAGTGAAGAATAAATATTTTACATAAAAGGTCCCTCTGTACAAATAAGGTTATGTACCATGGCCATCTTGATGATCATATAGATGTTGATTCATTAAATGAATCGTAGAGGCTGGTGTTTGGATGAATATATAAAGAGTTAGATAGAGGACTCATCAAGCATCGTCAAATGATCATTAAGAGATGATCTCCAGCCTGAGTAGGAGATGACAATCCTTTCTCACATAGGCTGATATCTGACCGATCTCTTGATGCAGGTCCTCTGCATGGGAATAGTGATTCGGAGGTGGCAGATTAGTTAGGTCAAAGGGTTGACTTAACGAGATCGAGATAACCTAAGTCCTATGTTGAATGCTGTCACAACATAGGAACACATCCTCTGATCGGAGACAGATGCGTTACTATATATCTGAGTATGTACATTTGGCAGACCAGTAGGTTGATGACCAAACCAAGGTTTATACACCGACGCGCTGGTGTGCATGTAAGGGCATATGAGTAATATGATCTCTCAAAGGGATCATACAGGTTCACTTATGAACCAGAAGACATGAGCTCACTCATGAGATATTGGGACCGATCAAATTCTATGTATGGGCGTCGTGCTTTGGAAGCATGATAAGAATTTGAAGGTATGATATATGCTTTGGGAAAGCATATGATCGATACTGATCCCCAATGACCAAGATTGAGAAACTTAGAGATTAAACCCTGAAGAAGACAGTGTAAAATTGATCTACATCTTCAGGTTGATCATAGGTCTTCCAGTATGCATGATGTACAGGTACTAGGAATACCTGAGGGTGATGTGATCATAAACGATTGTATAACCATGACGTTTCCATTCTGAGGGAGTCATGAAACAGGTCTGGATTTTAGTGACTCCTCTCAGTAGAGACCAATCTGATCTTGGTCCAAATGTTGGACATTGGTCTGAATGAGATTCAGATGCAATGAGAAGATTAGATTTGTGGTCTTAATTTAATCAAGCATCTATGGGAGGTATGTAAGATCTGGATTTGAGATGAGATCTCAATATCCAAGTCACTGTACGTGGAACAATATAATCGCCATGTCCTTATCTCCAAGTATCTGCGGAGAAAGCACATTATTCTTGAAGGAGTTCAAGAATAATTCATTTGATGAATTATGTTTCCAAGCAATAATATGATGATAATTAAATGAGATTTAATTATCAAGAATAATATGAATGGGATTCATATTATGAGAATGATTATCCAAATAATTAAATGGGATTTGATTATCAAGGAGTACAGATTATGGATAGTGCTACCCATGGTATCGGTGTGTGTATATATATATATATATATATATATATACATATATATATATAGGGTCATATGTGGCTGCTCCCGCCTTATTTGGGCAAATTTTTTTATTTTTTTTGAAAAATAACACCATTTACATTCATCCCTATATCCCTCCTATATACCATTCGAATTTCGTCAGAAACAGAGACTCCTACGGCCTCCATCCGGACAGTAATTTTTTAACGGTAACAAGATTTTTTTAAATCGATACCATCGAGATGGAGGCCGTAGGAGTCTCTGTTTCTGACGAAATTCGAATGGCATGTAGGAGGGATGTATGGATGAATATACATGGTTTTATTTTTCAAAAAAAAAATAAAAAAACGCCGAAAAACGGGGCGGGGGCAGCCATGTTGGCTGCCCCCAGGGGGCAGCCCCATTTTTTCCATATATATATATATATATATATATTGATTTATAATATATTAGAGAGAGAGCACCTTTTGTAAATAGCATTTGTTAATTGTTAATGTGAATTGGATTCACATTAAGCAATTAATTGGAAATGCAATTTACAATTTAGTTTGGGCTGTGAATGTGATTCACATATTTTTTCAATGGCATGATTGAAATATTCACTAATTAATTGGTAATTAATTTAGTGGATATTTTTGCAATAATTATACACTAATTAATTTGGAATTAATTTAATGGATAATGTTGTAAATGATTAAGAGATAATTAGATGAAATAAAAAAGTGGATAATACACCACCAAAATGAGGTGGCGTCACCCATGACTTGGTCATGGGTGACGTCCCATTTTTGGGGGGAGAATTATCTTCTTTTTATTATTATCCTATTATCTTGTATTTATGTATTTATTTGTTGAATTAAATTATGTTGATGATAATGCAACATATATTTAATTTAAAATAAATTAATATGTTGTTGTTTTTAAACAACAATGAAAGTGGTCATTGATTTAATATACATATCAATCTAACCATCGATTTAGTATATGCCATGGATTGTGATCCATGGACTTCCAAACTAATATAAATAGAGGGCAACCCTAGCCTCTCTAGTAACACAATATCAAGAGTTGTACACGCCTACTCTTCTCTCTCTCTCTCTCTCTCTCATTCTTGTCCTCTCTCTCTCTAAGGTGGCCGTCCATCTTGTGTTTTGAGAGAACAAGCAATCGTCTTTACGTCATTGTGTTGTCTCTTTGATTTCTCGTGGATCTCCATCGACGGATTTAGTTGGACGAAATCAAGAGATTCAAGGCTTGGACCTTCATTGAGGATTGCGGGAGGAACACATCTCATCATCACGCCCGCAAGTGCCATCTTCGTGGATCAGATTTGAATCAGGTGGATTGGTACACTCTTACTTTTAAAATATTTTAACCTGACTTATTAATCAGTATATACAAGAAAGAATTTTGAGGAAATTTCTGCATCTTTTTATTAGTTTTTTTACAGGTATTTATACAGTATTTTAGCCATATTAAAAATACTAAAGTACGAGTTATGGCTAAAGTATATATATACAATATATACGACCCCCCTCTACTTATATCAAACTATGTCCTCATAGTGATCAAAGAGCTGCAAAGAAAGACATAACTCATGTTAAGTATATAAAGTGAAAAGAATATTGTACTACAACGACGAATAAAAGAATATAATCAATCGAAGTCAGTGATCCCCCTATACCTAGGATCAAGTAATCCTAAGTATAGAAGATTGTACACAAGGGGAAAACTGAGGAGAAGGATATACAGAGTCTACTCCCCTATACTGAGGCTAAAATATCCCTAAGTATAGGTAGCAAAACAGAGGTAAAAAGAATAAGATAAGTAATCACAGGTCTAACACCCCCCTATACTTAGGGTAAAGTACACCCTAAATATAGCATAATCATAAGATGGAGATGGGGTATTAGACAAAAGAATGTGCAATATGGACATCTGGATCTATACAATTGTCGAAGGAAATGATAATCAGGCATGAGATGCAAATGATGTGAGTCAAAAACCACATCTCATGAAAAATGAATAGTGGCAACATCGACGATCAACGAATCAGGATCTAGATATGGCTTCTGGTGCTGACCACTAACTCAGAAGGTGGATTCAGATGACCTCTCGGATATATCAATGGTACCATTATCATGCACCTTCTGGACCAAGTATGGTCCCTTCCACTTGCTCTGCAACTTCCCTGGAAATGGTTTTAGCATGGCATCGAATAACCATACTTTCTGGTTCGGCTCAAACTGCTTATGGTTGATGTGAGAATCATGCCATATCTTTACTCGCTCCTTATACTATAAGCTACTCGAAAAGGTTGTATCTCTAAGTTCCTCCAGGGCTGTCAATTATGCCTTTCTCTGATCTCCTACACTCTCTGGATTCAAAAATATCTCAGTAACAACCCATAGTGAATTATGCTTCAACTCAACCGATAAGTGGCATGGCTTTCCATAAACGACTCGGAATAGAGATATTCCCAATGGAGTCTTAAAAGATGTCCGATATGCCAACAAGATCGAGTCCAAAAGCTGTGACCAATCCTTTCGGTCTGGGCGGACTACCTTATGCAACAAGACCATTCGTTTGTAGATGTTAAGGAGTAGTAACTCTGTGATCAAAGCTAAACACGTTAGTAAGGGTCCTTACCTTGTCGTTGATAAAATGAGTCCCCCCGTTAGATATCAAAATTCTAGTTACTACGAACCGTGAAATGGTATTTTCCTAAAGAATTTGCAAATAGTATTAGCATCTACGGTTCGAGCGGGGATGGCCTCAACCCAATGACTCACATAATCTACAGCAAACAAGATATACTCAAATCCCTGACTCTTAAAAAAATGAGCCCAAGAAATCGATGCCCCATGCATCAAAGACCTCACAGAAGTGAATGGGCCGCATTGGCATCATATCTCTCTATCCACAAGTGCCCATTTTCTGAAAGTTAGTACATCTCTTCAGGAATTCATCTAAATCCTTGAAGAGGGTAGGCTACCAAAGGCCGGATTCAATCACCTTTTGTGATGTCTGTCTTCCAGAATGATGTCCTCCTGCCTCAAGCTTGTAGTGGTGGGTGAGGATGCTATGCTGCTCTTCTTGAGGAATACACCGTTTCCATATGCTATCATCCCCTTCATGATAAAGAGTGGAGTTTTTCCAATGGTACAACTTGGCCTTCGCAAGAAAGGTCTCAAGTCGATGTCTAAGCCAATCTTGTGGAACTTTCTTCGTGACAAGATATTTCACAATACCGGATACCATGGAACTAAGGTGATTTCAAGGATCGCCTCATATGGAAAGGTCTTTGTAATAGGTGTGATCTGATCAGAATCCTCAAGATTCTCTAGATCGGAGAGGTGATACGCCACCACTTTTTTGACTCCAAGTTTATCCTTAATCTCTATGTCAAATTCTTGGAGTAGAAGGATCCATCTGGTCAATCTGGCTTCGGCATCCTTCTTTTTCATTAAATATCGGATGGCAGTGTGATCAGTATAAATAGTCACTCTAGATCCGAGAATGTAAGATCGAAACTTATCCAAGGCAAAGGCTACAGCTAGCATCTCCTTTTCTGTGATTGTGTAATTCCGCTAAGCGGCATCCATTATTCGGCTAGCTTAGTGAATGGCATGTGGTAATCCATCTCTCCTCTATCCTAGCACATCCCTGAAGGTAAAATCAGAGGCGTTCGTCATGATCTCGAATGGCAGAGACCAATCAGGTGGCTGAAGGTCAGGATCCTCAACAACTAGATTTTTGAGAGTCTCAAATGATGCAAGACGCTTATCATCGACAAGGAACTCTGTGTCTTTTGTCAACAAATCAGTAAGCGGTCAGGCAATCCTGTTGAAGTCTTATATGAACCGTCGGTAGAAATTGACATGCCCCAGAAAGGACTGCAACTGTCGTAAATTGGTTGATGGATTCAGTTTCTTGATGATATCCACCTTGGTCGGGTCAACCTCCATGCCCCTATTGGAGATGATGTGGTCAAGGATCGTCCCGTGAGTCACCATGAAGTATCTCTTCTACTAAGATAATACTAAGTTGACCTCAATGCAGCGCTGAAGTACTCATTCTAGGTATTCAAGACATGTATCAAAACTATCACCGTAGATCAGATCAAAACTATCACCGTAGATCCACGAGTGGTTGAAGCGACAACACATCGGTGGGGTGACGATAGTGATTTCCTCTAGGTCAAAAGTGGATGGCCACTTAGAGAGAGAGAGAGAGAGATGGGGCATGTAAGATGATGAGGAGAGAGAGCTTGTGATTTCTATGATGTAGAAAAAGAGCTAGAGTCACATCTTCTTTTATAATAATTTAGGAGTCCACGGATCTCAATCCATGGGCAACATAAATCCAATGGTTGAGATTAATTTGTGTTTCTTTCAGTGATTATGATTTTGTTGTAAAAAATGCAACAATAATTAATTAAATCAAATTAAATATATTGAATAAGTATCAATATAAATTAATTCAATCAAATCAATGATCATTAAAGAATTAAGAAAGGAGGCTACATTCTTCACAATATAAAGGGGGATGACCGTCTTGAATTGGAACTCAAGCGTGGTCGGCCACCCTCCCTACATGAAGGAGAACTCCCTTTCCTATTATGTGAGATTATATATCTATCATAATTATTTAATTATTTACAACAATTTTTGTTGTAAAATATTTCATAAAAATAATTCCAAATCACTTTATAACAATTTCAATCATGCCATTGGAAATATTTGAACATGTTCACCACCCAAAATACAATGTAAATTATATTTTCAATTAATTGTCCAATGTGAATCAAGTTCACATCAACATTTGAATTGTAAATTTTGTTTACAAATTTCTCTCTCTTATAAATTATAAATCACATTTATAATATGTATGATTAATATGGAAAGTACTATCCACAATATCTAAATCAATAATAATTAAATCACATTAAATTATATTGAACCATCATTCTCATGCATCTAAATAATATGAATAAAATCCACATTATTCATGATAATTAAATCACATTTAGTTATACATTACTCAATGCTTGTATACACATTTATCAATGGAGTTATTCTTGAACTTTTTTAAGAATAATGCGCTTTCTCCGTGGATACTTGGAGATAAGTATAGGATGATTGTACGTTCCACGTATAATGACTTGGATATTGAGATCACATACCAAATCCAGATCTCGGGGACCTTCATAGATGTTTGATTGAATCAAGGCCGTAAATCTAATCCTCTCATTACATATGAATCACATTCATATCACTGTTCAACCATTGGATCAAGATTAGATTATTTCTCTACTGAGTGGAGTAACCAAAATCCAGACTTATTCCATCACTCCCTCGGAATGGAAGCATCATGGTTATACAATCATTTATGATCACATTACCCCCATGTATTCCTAATACATGTACATCCTGCATACTGAAAGACCTAGAATAAACCCGAAGATAAAGATCAATTTTGCATTGCCATTTTTAGGGTTTTATCACTAAGTTTCTCATTCGGGAATTAGGAGTTGGTATCAATCATATACTTTCAAAAGCATATATCATACTTATAAATTCTTGTCATGCTTCCAAAGCAAGATGACCATGCATGGAATTTGATTGATCCCAATACCTCATGAGTGAGCTCATGTCTTTCGATTCACATGTGAGTATGCATGATCCCTTTGAGAGATCGTATTACTCATATGCCCTTGCATACACACCAGCTCGTCACTGTACAAACCTTGATTAGTCCATCAACCTATCGATCTGCCAAATGTACATACTCAAACATATAGCAACACATCTGTAACTGATCATAGGATGCATGACTATATCGTGACAGCATACGATATAGGTCTTGGTTATCTCGATCTCGTTAAGTCAATTCTTTGACTTAACTTATCTGATACCTCTGAATCTCTATTCTTATGTAGAGGACATGCATCAAGATGTCAGTGAGATATCAGCCTTTAGAGAAAGGATCCCCATCTCCATCTCAGGTTGGAGATCCTCTCTTAACAATCATTTGATGGTACTTGATGAGTCATTAATCTAACTCTTTAGATATCATCCAAGCACCAGCCTCTATGTTTCAACAATTGAATCAATAGCTGCATAATCATTAAGAGGGCCATGTACATAACCTTTTTTTGAAATAAATGTACATAACCTTAATTGTACTAAAGGACCTCATAGTGTATTCACTCATTTAATCTCATATAGGGAGTGAAATAAACCAATTACTTTTATTGATATATCAAACATTACGATAGTATTTATTGTAGGAACAGTTCGCCTCGGGTCCACATGGCTAACAATCTCCCAGTAGCTCTCAGAACCATTCAAGTAAAATCTTTAAACCTATACTCATTACATGTTGGTCAAAAATCTTCTATGTTAAAGGTTCGTTAAGTGGATCATAAATGTTGTCGGCAGAGGACACCTTGGTGATGACGATGTCACCACGCTTTTGTATCTCCCAAATGATGTGGCATTTCCTTTCCATGTGCTTGCTTTTTTGATGTCATATGGGTTCCTTCGCCTGAGCTATGGCTCTTATGTTATCGCAGAGTATCGGGATGGGAGTATTAGGGGAAACTACGCCAAGATCCATGATGAACTTGTGCAACCACACTGCCTGCTTTATAGCATCCAATACGGTAATGTATTTGGATTCTGTTGTTGAACCAATTGTAGTGTCCTGCTTCTTACTTCTCTAGCTCACAGCACCACCGTTCAACAGGAAAACAAACCCTGATGTCGACTTTCGATCATCAAAATCCGACTAGAAGTCAGAATCTATGTATCGTAAGACTTGGATATCACCATCTCCATAGATCAAGATGTAATCTTGCGTCCACCTTAGATATTTGAAGATGTTCTTCACTGCATTCTAATATTGCTATCCATAACAGGATTGGTAACTTCTTACCACTCCCACTACATAACATATGTTTGGCCTTGCGCACATCATGGCGTACATTAAGCTCCCTACAGTTGATGTGTAGGGTCATCTAGCCATGGCTTTCTTATCCTCAACACTTGGAGGAGCCAACCCTTTAGATAGGTGGATACCATGTCTTAAGGGAAGGAAGCCTTTCTTGGAGTTCTTCATATGGAAATGCTCAAAAATCTTCTTAATGTATCGATATTGTGACAATCTCAAAATCCTCTTTTCTCTGTTTCTGAACAGTTTCAGACCCAAGATATAAGAGGCTTCTCCAAATCTTTCATCTTGAACGTATGGGACAACCAAATCTTAACATTGTTTATCATCTCTATATCATTCCCAATGAAAAGGATGTCATCTACATAAAGCACGATGAACACAATGACTCTCCCACTAAACTTCTTGTACGCTTACGGTTCATTAGGATTATGAACAAAAGCATAACTTTTTATGGTTTCCTCAAATATGATGTTCCAGCTACGAGGAGCTTATTTAAGCCTATACAGTTTGCTTACTTTGCCTTCCTCGGTTATGAAGCCATGGGGCTGCTCCATATAAACATCCTCTTTGAGGTATCCATTAAATAAGTCATCTTGACATCCATCTGCTAGATGTCGTAGTCAAGATATGCAACTATATCTAGCAGTGCCCTGGTGGACTTAAGCATAGCCACGTGAGAGAATGTCTCATCGTAGTCAATGCCTTCTCTCTATGTGTATCCCTTAGCTACGAGCCTTGTTTTGAAAGTATCTACTTTCTCATCAGGTACCCTCTTTCTCTTGAAGATCCATTTGCATCTAATGGGTTTTACCCCTCCAGGTCGATCATCTAGGGTTCATACACCATTCTTGTACATGGGATCAATTTCTGACTTCATTTCTAGCATCGATCTATCCATGTCATGATCCGTCAGCGCATCATTAAATGAAGCTGGATCATTGTCAGTTTCATATAAAACATGAAATACGTACCTTTCAGGTGGTACAATCACCCTCGAATCCTTCAAAGAGGTACATGTGTTACTTCTTCAGTTTCTGGTTCAATAATCTCAGTATCCTCAGGGGATTCAATGAGTTCCTTTATTTCATTTTTGTCTTGACTCTTAAAGAAGTCATCCTTTAGAAATTTTACATGTCTAGAGACGAATACATTCTGATTCTCAGGGTCATAAAGTTGGTACTCGATACCATTCTTAACATACCCAATGAAGTAGCACTCACGAGTGCGAGATTCTAGCTCACTTGCATCAACGTTCTTTGCATGGACCAAGCAACCCAAAATCCTTAAGTGTCTAACACTAGATTTGGTTTTATACCAAAGCTCATGAGGAGTTTTAGGTAAAGAATCTTATTCAGGATATATATTGTAGTTTCTACTTCATATCCCAAAAAATTAAGAGGTAAATGTGCTTTACTCATCATTGAATGGACCATGTCCATGATGGTCGCGTTGAGTCTTTCAGCAACACCAATAAGTTGGAGAGTTTCAAGAGGAGTGATATTGGAGATAATTCATCTCTTTAATGTATTCCTTTAGTTCATTGAGAGGTATTTGCCACCTCAATCAGATCGAATCTGTTTAATCTTCCTATCAGCTTGGTTCTTAACCAAAGCCATTAACTCTTTGAACTTTTCAAAGGTTTTAGATTTGTGACGTAATAGGCAGATAAACCCGTATCTTGAAGGATATGGAGAAATCCTCAAGCGCATCACGGAAGCGTGATCGTCGTATCGAATACGACGAAGAACGACTAGTCGTACTAGTTGTTCGGAGCAGCGGAATTTTAAAATTTTTAAACTGATGAAACCACATGATCCGAGAACCATTCTCAAATCGTTTCATCTATAACCACATCAAGTATAATGCAATACCTCTTGAAGCGTGGTTGATCGAGTCTCTACGAAAAGAGACCTCCTGTCTCAAGTCCGATCGTCGGAGTAACGGCTTGCGAGCGCGGAGATGAGTCGCGGTGTCCTCGCAATCCAAGTTGATCCAAGCGCGGTTGCTCCTGATCTCGTCGCACGAGATCAAACGTCTCCTTCGTGAGTGATGCACTCCAAGAAGACAAAGAACCGCAGAGAGTCGAAGCGGCAGCACGATGGCGCGGGCGACGACGTTTCTCTCCACCAAGGTGGACGGCCACCAAGAAGAGAGGGAGAGAGGGCTGTCGTGTATATGAGAAAGAGAGAGAGAGAGAGAGAGTTTTTGTGCTACAATAGCATGTGTAAAGAGAGAGCCAAGTATGCCTCTCTATTTATAGGGTTTTGGGATCCATGGATCTCAATCCATGGGACACATAAAATCAATGGATGAGATTGATTTATGTTCATCCAATGGCTGAGATTGTTGTTGTCAAAAGCAACAAATTTAGGTCAAAATATATATGATAAAATCAAATATAATTTGCTCCTAAATTAACCCAACAAATAAAGAGAGAAGACACATGGAGATTTCATCTCCATGTGCCTTCCATGTAGGCGCACACCCACTCCAATTAGGAGTGGTGTGCCGTCCACCATGGATTGCATGGAGATTGTAATCTCCATGTAATCTCTCTCTTATTTATTTGCAACAAAATAATTTGGGTTTTATTTCTCAAAAAATAATTCACAATTATCTTTGAGAATATTGCAATCTTGCCATGGAAAAAATTGTGAATCATATTCACAACCCAAAACAACATGTAATTCATATTGTTAATTAATTACACAATGTGTATCCAATACACATCATAATTAATCAACACATATAAATTATAAGTAACTCTCTCTAATACATTATAAATCACATTTATAATATATCATGAATAATTTGATATCTCTATCCACATTATTCTTATCCAAACTAATTAAATCACATTTAATCATATTGGATAATTTCTCATACATCATGATAATTAAAACACTTTTAATTATCAAATTCTCTTTGCTTAGATCTTATGGAATTGTTCTTAAACCATTTAAGAACAATGCTATTTCTCCTCAGATACTTGGAGATAAGGACAGGGCGATTGTATTGTTCCATGTATAGTGACTTGGATGTTGAGATCGTATCTCAAATCCAGATCCTATGGACCTCCCACTGATGCTTGATCAAATCAAGACCGTAGACTTAATCTTCTCATTGCATCTGAATCTCATTCAGATCAATGTCCAGTTCATGGACTAAGATTAGGTCACTTCTCTAATGAGAGGAGTCACTAAAATCCAAACCTGTTTCATCACTCCCTCGGAATGGAAGCGTCATGGTTATACAATCGTATATGATCAAATCACCCTTCAGGTATTCCTAATACCTGCACATCCTACATACTGGAAGACTCATGATCATCCTGAAGATAAAGATCACTTTTACACTGTCATCTTCAGGGTTAGATCATTAAGTTTCTCAATCTTGGTCATCGGGATTTGGTATAGATCATATGCTTTCACAAATCATATATCTTACCTTCAAATTCATGTCATGCTTCCAAAGCACGACGACCATGCATGGAATTTGTTCAGTCCCAATACCTCATGAGTGAGCTCATGTCTCCCGGTTCACAAGTGAACCTGTATGATCCCTTTGAGAGATCGTATTACTCATATGTCCTTACATGCACACCAGCTCGCCGGTATATAGACCTTGATTAGGTCATCAACCTATTGGTCTGCCAAATGTACATACTCAGACATATAGCAATACATCTGTCTCTAGTCAGAGGATGCATGCCTATGTTGTGACAGTATTCAACGTAGGTCTTTGGTTATCTCGATCTCGTCAAGTCAACCCATTGACTTTAACTAACCTGACACCTCTGAATCATTATTCCCATGCAGAGGACCTGCATCAAGAGGTCAGTCAGATATCAGTCATATGAGATAGGATTGCCATCTCCCACTCAGACTGGAGATCATCACTTAATGATCATTTGATGATGCTTGATGAGTCCTCTATCTAACTCCTTAGATATTCATCCAAGCATCAGCCTCTATGATCCATCCAATGAATCAACAGCTGTATGATCATCAAGTTGGCCATGGTACATAACCCTTATTGTACATAGGGACCCTATAGTGCATTCATTCATTAATCTCAGAAAGGGGAGTGAAAAATAAACAATAACTTTTATTGATAATTTATTCATTACAATAACATTTATTGTAGAGATGGTTCGCCCGGGGCTCACATTGCTAACAATCTCCCACTAGCCCTCAGAACCATTCAGGTACAATCTTTAAACCCATACTCATTACATGCTGGTCAAAAACCTTCTGTGTCAGAGGTTTGGTAAGAGGATCAGCAATGTTGTCGGCAGAGGCCACCTTGGTGATGATGATGTCACCACGCTTTTGTATCTCCCGAATGATGTGGTATTTCCTTTCCACGTGCTTGCTCTTTTGATGCCATCTGGGTTCCTTTGCCTGGGCAATGGCTCCCGTGTTATCGCAGAGTAACGGGATGGGAGTATCAGAGGAAACTACGCCAAGCTCTAGCACGAACTTGCGCAACCACACCGCCTCCTTCGCAGCATCCGATGCGGCAATGTATTCGGCTTCCGTTGTTGAATCTGCAGTAGTGTCCTGCTTCTTGCTTCTCCAGCTCACAGTACCACCATTCAACAAGAACACGAACCCCGATGTCGACTTTCGATCATCTACATCCGATTGGAAGTCAGAATCTGTATATCCCAAGACTTGGAGATCACCATCTCCATAGACCAAGATGTAATCTTGCGTCCGTCTTAGATATTTGAATATGTTCTTTACTGCATTCCAGTGTTGTTCTCCATAGCAGGATTGGTAACGACTTACCACTCCCACTGCATGGCAGATATCTGGCCTAGTGCACATCATGGCATACATTAAGCTTCCTATGGCTGATGCATAAGGACATCCAGCCATGGCCTTCTTTTCCTCAACACTTTGAGGAGCCATTCCTTTAGACAGGTGGATACCATGTCTTAAGGGTAGGAATCCTTTCTTTGAACTATCCATACGGAATCGTTCAAGAATCTTCTTAATGTATCCATGTTGTGACAATCCCAAAATCCTCTTTTCTCGGTTTCTGAACAGCTTCAGGCCTAAGATATAAGAGGCTTCTCCAAGATCTTTCATCTCAAAGGTATGGGACAGCCAAATCTTTACACTGGTCATCATCCCTGTATCATTCCCAATGATAAGGATGTCATCTACATAAAGCACGATGAATACAACGGCGCTCCCACTAAGCTTCTTGTATACACAAGGTTCATCAGGATTCTGCACAAAATCATAACTCTTTATGGTTTCGTCAAATCTGATGTTCCAACTACGAGAAGCTTGCTTGAGCCCATAGATGGATTTCTTCAGCTTGCATACTTTACCATCCTCAGTCATGAAGCCCTGGGGCTGCTCCATGTAGATATCCTCCTCGAGGTATCCATTGAGGAAAGCCGTCTTGACGTCCATCTGCCAGATGTCGTAGTCAAGATATGCAGCTATAGCTAGCAATGTCCGGATGGATTTAAGCATAGCCACAGGAGAGAATGTCTCATCGTAGTCGATGCCTTCTCTCTGTGTGTAGCCCTTGGCTACGAGCCGTGCCTTGAAAGTATCTACTTTCCCATCAGGTCCCCTCTTTCTTTTGAAGATCCATTTACACCCAATGGGTTTTACCCCTTTAGGTGGATCCTCTAGGGTCCATACACCATTCTTATGCATGGAGTCAATTTCTGACTTCATTGCTAGCATCCATCTATCCATGTCTTGATCTGCGAGTGCTTCATCAAATGAAGTAGGATCAATGTCAGTTTCACCTGACACATGGAATCCATACCTTTCAGGTGGTGCAACCACCCTCGAACTCCTTCGAAGAGGTATGGGTGTTTCATCTTTATTTATCTCTTCCATTTCTGGTCTAGGAAGTTCAGAATCCTCAGGGGATTCTAAGAATTCCTCTACTTCATTGTTGTCTTGACCTTTATGGAAATCATTCTCCAGAAACTTCACATCTCTAGAAACAAAAACCTTTTGGGTCTCAGGGTCATAAAGTTGGTATCCAATACCATCTTTAACATACCCAATGAAGTAGCACTCACGAGAGCGAGATTCTAGCTTACTTGCGTCTACGTTCTTCGCATAGACCAAGCAACCCCAAACCCTCAAGTGATTAACACTAGGTTTGGTTCCATACCATAGCTCATGAGGAGTCTTAGGCACGGATTTGCTAGGAATCTTATTCAGGATATATATTGCAGTCTCTACTGCATATCCCCAGAAACTAAGAGGTAAATTTGCTTTATTCATCATTGATCGGACCATGTCCATGATGGTCCTGTTGCGTCTTTCAGCAACACCATTTAGTTGGGGAGTTCCAGGAGGAGTGAGATTGGAAACAATTCCATTCTCCTTGAGGTATTCCTTGAATTCATCTGATAGGTACTCGCCACCTCGATCAGATCGAATCCGTTTAATCTTCCTATCGGTTTGGTTCTCAACCAAAGCCTTGAATTCTTTGAACTTTTCAAAGGTTTCAGACTTATGACGTAGTAGGAAGATAAACCCGTATCGCGAATGGTCATCGATAAACGTCAAATAATACCGGTATCCATTTCGAGTCGCGGTACTGAAGGGACCACATACATCGGTATGTATTAGGTCAATAATACCTTCGCATCTCGTAACCTTGTTACGGAAAGGCGTCCTAGTCATTTTGCCCTGTATGCAATGTTTGCAAGTGGGCAGAGGTTGAACCTGTAGAAAATCTAGAGGTCCATCCTTTATCAATCTATTGATCCTATCAACAGACAAATGACCAAGCCTTTGATGCCATATCTCATTTGAGATATTTTTATCCTCTCTGGATCTTTTAGGGTTTTTATTAGTGGCTGTCACATTCATAATACATTTATCAATGCACAATTCATAGAGTCCACCAGAAGTCAAAACACCATCCGCAATATATTTATCATAACGACTTATGACTAATTTATTACAGAAAAGGAAAGTATATCCGCTTCTAACAAGCTTAGATACAGATATCAAATTCCTTCTGACTTCAGGTACATAAAGACATTCTTTAAGTATAAGGACTCTTCCACTAGATAATGATAGTCTACAAGTCCCGACGGCTACTGCTGCAACACTTGCATCAGATCCCATCTGGATGACTATCTTCCCTTCCTCAAGATTCCTAATTTCCTGAAACAAATGCAACAAATTGCATACATGAACAGAAGCACCAGAATCTACAACCCAACTTCCTTCTCGTCCAACGAGAAAGCTAGTTTCAATGATGAAAGTAGATTTCATACCTGCTGGGGCTTTACCTTTGTCTGAGGACTTCAGGTAATCTGGGCAGTTACGCTTCCAGTGCCCCGGCTTCTTGCAGTGATGACAGACGTCGGTTTTCTTCGACGCCATGAGAGTGGATGCATTGGAAGAAGAGGCAACACTTTGTCCCTTCTTCTTTCTCTTCTGGGCCGGGCCCTTCCGAGAACCATGCTTCCGACCGCGCTTCCCTTTGACCTGTGCAACCATTGCACTGCCACTGGGACCATCCTTCTTCATTACGTCCTCTGCGGACTTCAATGAAGCAAGGAGAGCAGCATTTGTCAATTCCAACTTGTTCATGTGGAATGACACTACAAAGTTATTAAAAGACTTGGGCAATGACAGCAGAATGAAGTCAGCTTGCATGTATGCATCCATCGTTGCCCCAAGAGTCTCCAGCTCCGACAAGTACCCAAACATTTTGAGTACATGTTCACGGACCGAAGTCCCTTCCTGCATTCTACAACGAATGAGGTCTTTCATAACATTGTACCGTTGAGTGCGGTTAATGTCACCAAACATATCTTTAAGATTCTGCATTATATCCTGACAGGTATTCATCTCCACATGTTGCTTCTGCAGAACATTGGAGAGAGAACCTAGGATATAGCACCTAGCCAAGACATGATCTTCATCATACTTGTCATTAAATGCTTTTTCTTCCTTGGACTTAGGGTTCTCATGCTTGTCCTCGGATAGCACATAACTTATGCGCTCAGCAGAGAGAACAAGCTCCAAATTTCGGATCCAGTCCGAGTAATTTGGGCCGGTCAATTGGTTGACCTCAAGAAGCCTACTAAGTGGGTTCAAAGACTTCATTTTCTGAAATTAAGAATGCACTATATTAGAATATAGAAATATATATTCAAATTTATGATATTTGATTAAGGTATTTTAAATCAAATTATTCTTGCATTGTCGACTTTGAAAGTTCATTCCCTTAATCACTTTCAAAGTAAGAGATATACTTACCGCTATATCTCTAGCAAGAATTGGGATCTCCTCTTTATCATTGTCACATCCCAATAATATGAGAATCTGTGACTCCAATAAAGAAAAGCAGGAACTCATTCCAATTTGCAAGTCCAACTTGCAATTTCCCAATTCGGTCTTTAACACCCGAGCCCACCACCCCTAAGGCGATGTTGACCCGTTGTTAATTGAACCAACCGTCAACAGGAATAGTACTCGCTATGCGCAATCCAATATCGCCCCAATAATATGAGGATCCGATATTGGGGTCACTACGCATACGGCCTTACTCTTTCGAGAAGCAAAGAGCCCGATCCAGATGCGCTTGCACACGGGAGCTGTCACTTCGGACAGGCGTCTCCCATATGCAATCCCTGGCGACGAAACTCTTCGCCTTGACGGGAGACCATGGATGTCACTTATGTGATCCTCCATCTTCATATTCAAATTTTAATTAATTATCGTGAATCACATTCACATAATTAATTCTTCCAAGGGAATTAATAACTCTAATCATATCAGAGTATTTCAATTGGACATAATCAATTTAATCATATTAAATTAATTATCAATCCAATTCAATCAATCAAACTTGATTATTTTACTTGAATACATATATGGTAATATCTCAAAATACGTATTAATTCGAATTTTAATAATTAGAAAAATACATCTTAATCCCTCGGACATTATCCCGGCCCTACCCGCTGTCATGGCCAGTACCGACGAGAGTGGGACGGACCACATACGTTGCAACCCGCAACCCCAATGCTCTCCGACTAGGCACCATATCCGCCTCGGGAAAGGATAATGCCAAATTGATTAATTTGTACTTGAGATGATCATCGGTTTTTCAACCGAAATTGTACCATATAGTAATAATCAAAATATTTTTGATTATAAGGAAATTTGCTAGACAAATTCCCAAATCCTATTCAAGCATCAAGTTTGAAGATTGTTGTTTCCAATTTATGATTTAGATCACATCTTAATCAATTAATTGGTTGGGGCCATGTCAATTAGGCAAATAATCATGTCTCAATATTTCACAATTATTATTCAAGATTATTTCACGAAATTAACAATTAATTTCACTAATTGACAATCACTTGGTTCTAGATTAGGAATGCAATTTCAGTAATGACCCCTATTCACTAAAATTGGCATATCTCAATCAATTTAAATCCAAATTAAGCAAACTCAATTTTCATAGATTGCTAACTTGATTTACAACAGAACCTAAGTGGATTAGCACGCATTTCGAGGCAGATGATAACAGTAATTAACTCTTTAATCATGTTAAAATCTATTGTTCCCGCAACAGTGCATACATGTCCATTAAAACAACCATAACTAGAGCATACGAAATCCGATTTACGCAAACTCAGTTTCTATGGTTTCCTTATTTAATGGGGAACAAAATCCAAGTATTAAATTTGTGTTTAAACAATATAAACAGTACCGAATTTATTTACTAAACAGATCTGCGAAATCAAATGCGATGAAAACTTTCGCGACCTAAACGAACCCAAGTCGTCCTCGGTTTTTCGAATCATATTCGAAACCGTCGACCTAAGGCTCTGATACCACTTGAAGGATATGGAGAAATCCTCAAGCGCATCACGGAAGCGTGATCGTCGTATCGAATACGACGAAGAACGACTAGTCGTACTAGTTGTTCGGAGCAGCGGAATTTTAAAATTTTTAAACTGATGAAACCACATGATCCGAGAACCATTCTCAAATCGTTTCATCTATAACCACATCAAGTATAATGCAATACCTCTTGAAGCGTGGTTGATCGAGTCTCTACGAAAAGAGACCTCCTGTCTCAAGTCCGATCGTCGGAGTAACGGCTTGCAAGCGCGGAGATGAGTCGCGGTGTCCTCGCAATCCAAGTTGATCCAAGCGCGGTTGCTCCTGATCTCGTCGCACGAGATCAAACGTCTCCTTCGTGAGTGATGCACTCCAAGAAGACAAAGAACCGCAGAGAGTCGAAGCGGCAGCACGATGGCGCGGGCGACGACGTTTCTCTCCACCAAGGTGGACGGCCACCAAGAAGAGAGGGAGAGAGGGTTGTCGTGTATATGAGAAAGAGAGAGAGAGAGTGTGTTTTTGTGCTACAATAGCATGTGTAAAGAGAGAGCCAAGTATGCCTCTCTATTTATAGGGTTTTGGGATCCATGGATCTCAATCCATGGGACACATAAAATCAATGGATGAGATTGATTTATGTTCATCCAATGGCTGAGATTGTTGTTGTCAAAAGCAACAAATTTAGGTCAAAATATATATGATAAAATCAAATATAATTTGCTCCTAAATTAACCCAACAAATAAGGAGAGAAGACACATGGAGATTTCATCTCCATGTGCCTTCCATGTAGGCGCACACCCACTCCAATTAGGAGTGGTGTGCCGTCCACCATGGATTGCATGGAGATTGTAATCTCCATGTAATCTCTCTCTTATTTATTTGCAACAAAATAATTTGGGTTTTATTTCTCAAAAAATAATTCACAATTATCTTTGAGAATATTGCAATCTTGCCATGGAAAAAATTGTGAATCATATTCACAACCTAAAACAACATGTAATTCATATTGTTAATTAATTACACAATGTGTATCCAATACACATCATAATTAATCAACACATATAAATTATAAGTAACTCTCTCTAATACATTATAAATCACATTTATAATATATCATGAATAATTTGATATCTCTATCCACATTATTCTTATCCAAACTAATTAAATCGCATTTAATCATATTGGATAATTTCTCATACATCATGATAATTAAAACACTTTTAATTATCAAATTCTCTTTGCTTAGATCTTATGGAATTGTTCTTAAACCATTTAAGAACAATGCTATTTCTCCTCAGATACTTGGAGATAAGGACAGGGCGATTGTATTGTTCCACGTATAGTGACTTGGATGTTGAGATCGTATCTCAAATCCAGATCCTATGGACCTCCCACTGATGCTTGATCAAATCAAGACCGTAGACTTAATCTTCTCATTGCATCTGAATCTCATTCAGATCAATGTCCAGTTCATGGACTAAGATTAGGTCACTTCTCTAATGAGAGGAGTCACTAAAATCCAAACCTGTTTCATCACTCCCTCGGAATGGAAGCGTCATGGTTATACAATCGTATATGATCAAATCACCCTTCAGGTATTCCTAATACCTGCACATCCTACATACTGGAAGACTCATGATCATCCTGAAGATAAAGATCACTTTTACACTGTCATCTTCAGGGTTAGATCATTAAGTTTCTCAATCTTGGTCATCGGGATTTGGTATAGATCATATGCTTTCACAAAGCATATATCTTACCTTCAAATTCATGTCATGCTTCCAAAGCACGACGACCATGCATGGAATTTGTTCAGTCCCAATACCTCATGAGTGAGCTCATGTCTCCCGGTTCACAAGTGAACCTGTATGATCCCTTTGAGAGATCGTATTACTCATATGTCCTTACATGCACACCAGCTCGCCGGTATATAGACATTGATTAGGTCATCAACCTATTGGTCTGTCAAATGTACATACTCAGACATATAGCAATACATCTGTCTCTAGTCAGAGGATGCATGCCTATGTTGTGACAGTATTCAACGTAGGTCTTTGGTTATCTCGATCTCGTCAAGTCAACCCATTGACTTTAACTAACCTGACACCTCTGAATCATTATTCCCATGCAGAGGACCTGCATCAAGAGGTCAGTCAGATATCAGTCATATGAGATAGGATTGCCATCTCCCACTCAGACTGGAGATCATCACTTAATGATCATTTGATGATGCTTGATGAGTCCTCTATCTAACTCCTTAGATATTCATCCAAGCATCAGCCTCTATGATCCATCCAATGAATCAACAGCTGTATGATCATCAAGTTGGCCATGGTACATAACCCTTATTGTACAGAGGGACCCTATAGTGCATTCATTCATTAATCTCAGAAAGGGGAGTGAAAAATAAACAATAACTTTTATTGATAATTTATTCATTACAATAACATTTATTGTAGAGATGGTTCGCCCGGGGCTCACATTGCTAACAGATATATATTGTAGTTTCTACTTCATATCCCAAAAAATTAAGAGGTAAATGTGCTTTACTCATCATTGAATGGACCATGTCCATGATGGTCGCGTTGAGTCTTTCAGCAACACCAATAAGTTGCAGAGTTTCAAGAGGAGTGATATTGGAGATAATTCATCTCTTTAATGTATTCCTTTAGTTCATTGAGAGGTATTTGCCACCTCAATCAGATCGAATCTGTTTAATCTTCCTATCAGCTTGGTTCTTAACCAAAGCCATTAACTCTTTGAACTTTTCAAAGGTTTTAGATTTGTGACGTAATAGGCAGATAAACCCGTATCGCGAATGGTCATCAATAAACGTCAAATAATATCAATATCTATTTCGGGTTGCAGTACGGAAGGAACCACATACATCAGTATATATTATATCCTCGCATCTTGTAACCTTATTACAGAAAAGCATCCTAGTCATTTTACTTCGAATACGATGTTCGCAAATAGACAAAGTTTGGGCCTGTAGAAAATCTAAGGGTCCATCCTTTATCAATATATTGATTATATCGACAGATAAATGACCAAGCCTTTGATGCCAAATCATATTAGAATGATTTTCATGCTCCATGGTTCTTTTAGAGTTGTTATCAGTGGTAGTAACATTCATGACATTGTCATCAATTCATAATTCATAGAGTCCACTAGAAGTTAGAATACCATATGCAATATATTTATCGTGACGATTTAGGACAAGTTTATCACAAAATAAGAACAAATGTCCATTTCTAACAAGTTTAGATAGAGATATGAAATTCCTTCTAACATCTAAAATATAAGGACACTCTTTAAGTACTAGGTCTCTTCCACTAGATAATGATAGTCTGCAGGTCCCGACGGCGATTGCTGCAATAGTTGCATTAGATCCCATCTGAATAACTATCTCCCCTTCATCAAGATTCCTAGTTTCTTGAAATAAATGCAACAAATTGCATACACGAACAGAAGCATCAGAATTGATGATCCAACTACCTTCTTGTCCTACGTGAAAATTGATTTCAATGTTAAAAGTAGAATTCATACCTGCGAGAGCTTTACTTCTATCTGCAGATTTCAAGTAATCTAGGCAGTTACGCTTCTAGTGTCCTGGATTCTTGCAGTGATGACATACGCCGATCTTCTTTGATGCCACTAGAGCGGAAGCGCTAGAAGATGAGCCAATACCTTAATTCTTCTTCTTCTTCTTATGGGTCGAACCCTTCCAAGACCCTTTCTTCCGACTGTGCTTCCCTTTGACATGTGCAACCATTGCACTGCTAGAGGGATTCTCTTTCTTCATTACGTCTTCTGTAGACTTTAATGAAGCCATCAACTTAGTGTTAGACAAGTTCAACTTCTTCATGTGGAATAGATACCACAAAGTTATTGAAAGACTCGAGAAGAGACAACAGAATGATGTCAGAATGCATATTTACATCCATCTCAGCCTTGAGAGTTTCCAGTTTAGAGAGATATCCAAACATTTTGAGTACGTGTTATCTAAACGAAAAACCTTCTTGCATTTTGCAATGAATAAGCTCTTTCATAATGTTATAACCTGAATGCGATTGAGATCAACGAACATCTCCTTGAGATTCAACACTATATCATGGCAATTATCCATATCCACATGTTGCTTCTAAAGCACATTGGAGAAAGATCCCCAAATATAACACTTGGCCAATGAATGATCTCCATCATATTTTTCATTGTACTTGATTTCTTCTGGTGTCTTAGAGTTTGCATGCTTGTCCTTGGACAACACATAAGATATATGGTTAGCAGAAAGGACAAGATCCAAATTGTGGCCCCAATTCGAGTAATTTAGTCAGGTTATTTATATATATTCAATATTAAATTCTTTGATTAAGTATTTTTAATCAAATTAGTCTTTTCTATTCAACTCTAAAAGTTCATTCCCTTAGTTACTTACTTATGGCTATATCTCTAGCAAGAACTAAGATCTCCTTTTCTATCTTTATTATATCCCAATAATATGAGAAATTGTAACTCGGGTAAAAAGGAGGAATACATTTCACCTTGCAAGTCCAACTCGCATTCCCAATTCAGACTTTAACATCCGAGCACACTACCCATAAGGTGATGTTGACTCGTCGTTATTGAACCAACCATCGACAAGATTAGAACTAACTATGCGCAATCCAATACCCGTCCCAATAATATGAGGAACCGATATTGGGATCACAAATCATACGACCTTAATCTTTCGAGAAGAAAAGAGCCCGATCCATGTATGTTTGTATGCAGGAGTTGTCATTTCGAACATATGTCTCCTACATAATCCATGGCGACTGAACCATTCGCCTTGACGGAAGACCACGGATGTCACTAATATGATCCTTCATATCACGTTTCAATTTTAATTAATCAGTATGAATCATATTCACACAACTAATTCTTCCAAGGGGAATGCTACTATATTCATAATAGCGTATTTGGTTAGATTTAATTGATTTAATTATAGTAAATCAATTATCAATCCAAGTTAATCAACTAACAAAAAAATCTTGATTGTTACTTGAAGGATGGATAATCTCAAACTACTTAGTATCACAATTTTAATGATTAGAAAAATACACAATGATCATTTCAAGCATTATCCTTTCATTACCCGTTGTCATGGCTAGTACGCACAGGATGTGGCACAGACCGCTTACGGAGCAACATGCTACCCCAACGATCCCCGACCAGATACCATATCCACCTCATATCAGTGATCTGATCTGAAATGATATTAGACCTTTCAACCGAAGTTATATCATATAATATTTATCAAAATTATTTGTTAATATTATAAGGAGATTTGCTAAATAAATCCCCAATCCTATTCAAGTAAAAATATTTTTCATATAAAAATTGTCTTACAACTATTGTAGGATAAAATAAGGTTTTCATGAAACATATATTCAAGGACGTACGATGATTAATCAAATAGTTTCATAATTTTTAAGCATCATAATTAATAAAAGTAAATTCGTAATTTCCATGATTACCATTGAATTATAAACACATTAAGTAAATAGATTTGATGATCTAATCATCTTGCGACCCATTTTCACTAAATATGGAATATCTAGGGCAAACAGAGTCCGAAACCGCACGAAATAGATTTGAGCGGTTTGCTGATTTGATTCTCTACTTAATTAAAGTGTATATTTCATATTTCATGATGGGAAAATGGTAAGAAAAATAATTATCTTACATATCCACAAATACATGCAAAACATTTTTTGTGGCGGGGACTCTTTGAATCGTTTTCATGCACTTTTTATAGTAATATTAAGCTAATATTTTTGGGACATAATTATACATAATAAATACATTTTATTGGTCAAAAAACATGTCCAAAGAGTGCACAAATAGTAGGTTTTTATTTTAGTGAAAAAATGATTCGCATCTTGCATCCAATACAAAAAACAATGATTCACGTGCATCTAAAACATGAACCTTTACTGCCAAGGGTTTCAGATCATATCCAAGACCTCAAACTAGTTATGATACCACTTGAAGGTTATGGAAAGAACCTTAAGAGCATCACAGAAGCATGGAAATCACATAATATGCAATCGAGAGTGACTAGTCACACTAAGTCGCACTAGTGGCTCGCAGCAGTAGAATTTTTTTTAAAAATAGAACGATGAAATCACATGATCCAAGAATACTTCTCGGATCATTTCATCCAAACCACAAAGAAGATGTAGACATACCACTTGAAGCATGGTTTGGATCAAAGTCTTTAAACGAAGAGATCATTTGTCTCAAGTTCGATCAGACGAAAGAGATGCTTGCGAGCATGTTGATGAAACACATCCTTCTCGTAATCCAAGATGTTGATCTAAGCGACAGATCTTTTGATTTCGTCACACGAAATCCGAAATCTTCTTAACGTACCAAAGGCATTGAGGAAGATGAAGATCCACGAGCAATCGAAGCAGCGGTACGATGGCATGGCAATGACAGTGATTTCCTCTAGGCTAAAAGTAACGGTCACTTGGAGAGAGAGAGAGAGAGGTGTAGCATGCAAGATGATGAGGAGAGAGAGCTTGTGATTTTTAAGTTGTAAAAGAAGAGCTAGGGCGCCCTCTTCTTTTATAATATTTTGGAAGTCCATGAATCTCCATCATGGACAACACAAATCCAACGGTTGAGATTGATTTGTGTTTCTTTCAATGACCTTGATTTTGTTGTGAAAAATACAACAACGATTAATTTAATAAAATTAAATATAATGAATAATTATCAATATAAATTAATTCAATCAAATCAATGAGCATCAAAGTATTAGGAAAGGAGGTTCCATCCTTCCTAAAATAAAGGGGGGGACGATTACCTTAGGACTCAAAGGTGGCCATCCACCCTCCCTACATGGAAGGGGAGTTCCTTTTCCAATTATGTGAGTTTATATATCCAACATAAACCTTTAATTATTTACAACAACTTTTGTTGTAAATTATTTCAAAAAAAAATAATTCCAAATTACTTTGTGACAATTCCATTCATGCCATTGGAAATATGTGAATCATATTCACATTTCAAAATAAAATGCAAATTACATTTCCAAATAATTATCCAATGTGAATCAAATTCACATCAACATTTAAATTGTAAATGTTATTTACAAATAGTCCTCTTATATACTATAAATCACATTTATAATATATATGATTAATATGTATAGTACTATCCACATTATTCAAACTCGTAATAAATGAATCACAATTGATTATATTGGATCATCATTCTCATGCATCTAAATAATACGAATTAAATTCACATTATTCATGATAATTAAATCACATTTAATTATCCATTTCTCAATGCTTGAATACACATTTATCAATGGAATTATTCTTGAACTCTTTAAAAAATAATATGCTTTCTCTGCAGATACTTGGAGATAAGTACAAGGCGATTGTACGTTCCACGTCTAGTGACTTGGATATTGAGATTACATCTCAAATCCAGATCTCGGGGACCTCTCATAGATGTTTGATTAAATAAAAGCTGTAAATCTAATCTTCTCATTGTATTTGAATCACATTCAGATCACTATCCAACATTTAAAACAAGATTAGATTACTTCTCTATTAAGAGGGTAACTAAAATGCAGACATGTTTCATCACTCCCTCTGAATGGAAGCGTCATAATTATACAATTGTTTATGATCACATCACCCTCAGGTATTCCTAATACTTGTACATCCTGACTACTGGAAGACCTAGAATAAACTCGAAGATAAATATCAATTTTGCACTCCCGTCTTTAGGGTTTTATCACTATGTTTCTCATTCGATCATTGAGAGTTGGTATCGATCATATACTTTCCAAAAGCATATATCTTACCTACAAATTCTTGTCATGCTTCCAAAGCAAGACGACCATGCATGGAATTTGATTGATCCCAATTCCTCATGAATGAGTTCATGTCTTCCAATTCACATGTGAATCTGTATGATCTCTTTGACAGATCATACTCACATGCCCTTGCATGCACACCATCTCGGCGTTGTATTCGATTAGGCCATCAATCTATCGATATGCCAAATGTACATACTCAAACATACAACACAACTATCGATCATCTCTTAACATCATTTGAGGGTGCTTGATGAGTCATCAATTTAATTCTTTAGATATCATCCAAGCACCAGCCTCTATGATTCTACCATTGAATCATCAGCTATATGATCATTAAGATGAGCATGGTACATAACCTAATTTACTAAGGGACCTCATAGTGCATTCATTCATTTAACCTCAGATAGGGAGTGAAATAAAGCAATAACTTTTGTTGATATCAAACATTACAATAACATTTTGAGATTTTTACACCCATAACCCTACATAATTTTGCAATTACAATCACGACCATGCATAATTGTGAATCACACAACAAACCCCAAGTAGTCCCTCCGTCTCACACCCATAACCCTCCGTTAGTTTTCCTTTTAACCCAACCATATCATTGGGTTAATTTAACCCATGATATTCCAACTGCTTTCAGAAAAATAAAAAACAAAAAAATAGTGGTTGTAGGCATGAGGCGGGTGGGAGGGAGAGGCGTAGCTTTCAGAGGTTAGCGGAGGCCGGGTTTGGTATCGGGGCCGGGCTGAGAAGGCGAAGCGGTAGCAGGTTCGGTTGCGTGAGGAGGAAGGGGGGCTGTGCTGGAGTGGAGGGGTGTGTGTGTGAGACGGGCTGGAGGTTCCCGAGGGGTGGGGGGCTTTGCGTGGGCGGTGGGCTTGGGACGTTGTGCATGAGGCGAGGTCCGCCGGAGGAGCCGGAGGTTCCGCATCGTGAGGCAGGCTGGAGGTTCCCGGTGGAGGTAGGGGGCTTTGCGTTTGTGGGGTAGAGGAGGGGCTTGGGAGGGGCGACGAAGGAGACAGGGAGGAGGAAGGAGGGGTGTGCTGGATGGGGAGGAGGAAGAGAGGGAGGCGAGGTCGGGTTGTGAGCTGGAGGAGGGGCTAGGAAGGGGCGGAGGAGGAGACGGGAGGAGGGAGGGAGAGGGGGTGTGTTGGAGGGGGAGGAGGGAGAGAGGGGATGCAGGGTCTGGAGGAAGCAAGGGAATCATAGTCGAGACGGGAGCGATGGGCAGCGAGGGTCTGGCGGAGCTCCTTATGGAGACGGTTCATGGCGGAGTCGAGGAGTTTGTGGGTGCGTGCGAGAAGGTGAGAAAAGGAGGAGGAGTTCATAGAGAGGAAGGAGTTCATGGCGTGCTTGAGGTCGGAGACGGCGGTGATGAAGGAGCGGGCCTCATCTCCGATCTTCATAGAAGAGGGAGGTGATCTTGGAGTAGGGGTACCTTCTAAGTCCCATTTGGTGATGATCTTCGTCATAGTGGAGATGTTGTCTTCCATCATCGTGGTGGAGAAATCGTTCTTCTTCATGGTGCTGACTTCTAGGACGTTGGTCTTTTGAGAGAAAAAATGTTCTTCTTCATGGTGTTGCACTTCCATATGAACTTTGGCTTCTAGTGACTTTGACGAGCAATAGAGATAACAACAGGATTATACAAAGCAGCTGACCGAAGGTCGCGGGAGGGGCTCCATGAGAGGCAAGGTCGACGGTCAAATTGGGGGGAGGGGCGCAGCCTTGAATATGTATGCTATATTTTATAAATGAGATATGGTTTTAGGGGTAAAATTGGTAGCATATAACTTTTTCCGTGAGAGTTAACGGATAAAATAGATGCCAACTAACACAAGGTTATGCCATTTAAGAGCTAAGCATTTTTTCGGGTCCTAGATGTAATTCGTGATCTTACGAGGTTATGAATGTAATTATGAAATTACTCAGGGTTATGAGTGTAAAAATCCCTAACATTTATTATAGGAATGTTTCACCTCGATCTCACATGGCTAACAAACATCATGCCTTTAGATGACTATGCCACTAGACCGGTTCGGGAGCATTGACTACCTATTGGGGCGATGTATGTTTCTACACATGTGCTTCCTCAAGCTAAAGAATCTCGCCCTCACCATTATGATAATTAGATATCATAATAATAATTAAGCAATAAATTTCAATTATGGTAACAAAGGTGGCGTGTGAAGAGAGAGACATGGTGCTACCATTAAGAGTCCTAATTGGATTAGGCTCTCAATTTGTTGATTGATTTATTGCCTTATTTATTGAATATTTTAATTTGCAACTAAAATGAGATAACTCATTTCTTATTGAATAAGGACTATATTATACCCCTTAATCCATGATCCAAGGAATCATATAGTAGACATCTACCATGAGGAGGACTCCTCATAGATGTCTACTTTGTCTATAAGAGAGAGGGCATTTCCTCTATTTCAAAGCATGTTTGTTCCTCCAAATAACTCTCTTGCCTTGAGAATTGAAGAAAGAGAAGAGTCTTGAGAAATTATTTCTCTTAGACGTCTACACTATTTTACCCTACACATCCATCCTGTCAAGCCTCTCTTCTCTGCATTGGTGTGGCCTTGTTAAGGAGAAGATCGCCCCCTTCTATGTGCTCATGTGTGAGAAGAATGGTCGATTTCGTACGACAAACTCAAGAACTTGACCATCCTTGTGTCGACAAGATCAAGAAGTCGATGTCAAAGTTCATGGGAAGCTATGCAACTCATCATCGTGCCCACGAGAGAAGCAAGCGCATATCAGACATGATTCGAGAGATCTCTTGCTTTAGATACTCATGTTTTAGGAAATAACTCTGATCTCATCTCAATATTCATTAGAATATAAGAAATCATGTTAGGAAAATCATTTCCCTAATTTAATGATTTCACAAAGTATAAATTCGTTGGGCTGAAATTGCATGTACATATGATGATCATGCAATGATTTCGCAAACTGTTTGCTATCATCCGTATTTCTGTGATGCAAAGTTCATTAAAAGTTGTTTTTACTTCCATCAGCCCTATCATATATTAAAGAATTTTCTAGGTGCAAACATTACCATTAAAGTACAACATTTTTAAATGACTACTATCAAAAAATAAATATGACACCAAATGTGGATTATGGCAAAAACAAATCCTAAACGAAGAGAGATATAAAATAAGCCTTACCACATCATATGGACACTATGAACGGGACGTTGTGCATTTCAAGTTGAAAATGCTCTATCCGATTTTCCAAAGACCAAGAACAAAATATTTAATGAATACTCAATATCTAGCATTGTATATATAAATGATGAATTGATATTTTTATACGAATGTGGTCGACATTGGAAATACGAGTATGTTTTTCCAACTGATAAAGAAAAATGGATTTGTTATTTCTGCATACAAATATGATGTTTTCCCAATATGAATACAATTTTTTAGATATAAAATAGAGAGCGGAGCAACCTTGGTAGATTTTTTTAATAATATTCTGATTAAATAAAAGTAAATAAGTAACTGCAAACGATTCAGGGAATCCATGAAGTATATTTCGAAAAAAAATAGAAAATTTTTGTCACAAATAAAAAGATCTAATCTAGTAGACTCGAGATAAAATAGTATTATGGACAGAAGAATACAATAATGTGGTTCGAATAATATATGTAGTCCACAAGCTCACAAGGTGATAGAAACAAGTACTAGCATCATTTTTTAAAAGAACGAAAAATAAAAACAAAGCATTAATAGTGTCCATATTATGAGTAAAACATCGTAATTTTGAAAGAAACAAAAACAAAGAAATTGATTAAAGTCCATATTATAGGTATGGAACGAAACAAACAAATACTCTATCACAAATAAAACGCAAATCAAAATCCTTATAACCAAATTTCAATGGAGAATGATTTTATAAAAAAAATCAACCTTGGGCCGGTTATTTTTAAAAAAGTATGTAATAAATACGACACCATACCAGATATTTGCTAAATTATCTTGATATTGCTTTTTTATGTTTTCAGATAGAATATATTAACGAAGAATATAGCTTCTTCCATGAATTTCTCTCTAGATTTTTATAATGACTCATTGGCAACCATTAAGAATACGCCTCCGGCGAGCAATTCCAGGTTCAAACACCTCGATTCTCTCCCTAGTGTGCAAAACAGTAGGTTCGACAAGGGGAAGGTGGGGCAGAGTCGCAGCTTTTATACAGTTGTTTTATACAGTTGGACGGTGCTTAGAGTAGTAAAAAGTTTGACTAAATATATATTTGATGCAAAGGTCTAGACAGATAAGATAGGAAAGTGATTTGCATACAGGTAAGGATAAGTATAAAGGCCTCGTACGGTAATAAGTAGGGTGGTGCAGATGTAGTGTCTCAAGGCCTCAACCACGGTGGGCATTCTGAAACCTACTTAGATGTTGCCACATGGGTATCTGACAGTTATGGGAAAGATGTGGCGGGTAGGAGTGCTCATGTAGAAAGACCTCTTCCATCGATAAAAAGGCCCTTTAAGATTTAAGACAAGCTAAAGAAAGAAGGGACAAATTAAAAAAGCTTAACCAAAGCAAAGTCCCCTAAATCCAGTACGCAGGTTAGTGAAAAAACATGAGTGAATGAATGGCTGACATAGGCTTCAGTAAAAGCTGCTTTATAGAAGATTGAAAAAAAATATCAGAGACAAACTAAAATACATCATATATTCCAATGAAATATTACATTACGCATATAACCAGTGATACCGGCATTTGGCATGAGACCAAAATCTCTAACGGACACACTAAATAAGTAATTTGACAAGGATACTATGATATCACATTCCATCAACTCCACCAGGAAAGAAGCCTGCATTTTATCAAATGATTCTAATAAAACAAATAAAGTGTCATAAGCATGCATTTTATCATATGATTCTAATAAGAAATAAAGTGTCATGATAAATCACCAACATATATCATACCAAAAGGATGAACAAATGGTGCAGAGAGGGAATGTGACTAGAAGAACAACAACAAAGACTCTTCCCACAATTAAGTAGGGTCGGCAACATGGATTCTTCACTCCATTCAGATCTATCCTAGGTCAATCTCGGACTTATATCCACAAAACTAAGATCCCTTTGTATGGTCTCTTTCCAACACTTCCTGGGTCGTCCTCGCCCTCTCTTAGCCGGCTTAACATCCCAACATTCGCATCTCCTAACTGGTGCATCAGCTAATCTTCTTTGGAAATGACCAGGCCATCTTAAGCAGTTTTCTCGCACCTTATCCTCGATCGGAGAAAATGTGACTAGAAAAAAAACTGCTAAGCATAGCAATGATATGCATAACTTGGATGTATGATATGTGATCGTTGTACTGAAAAGCTTGTCCATCATCGAGTAGCTTTGATGGCTAGTCGACCTAAATACAAAAATATTAGTTATGAGCGACTTTATAGGTTCTGTTGCATCTGTAACTTACAAACCTGCTAGGCATGATATATTGACTTTGATCTTACAAGAAATGCTTTTATATTTCTTGGTATCATGATGAGTAATTTTTTTATTTTTTATTTCAAAATGTGACTAGAAAAAAAAATTACCCATCTGGATACCAAGAAATATAAAAGCATTTCTTATAAGACTAAAGTAATATATCATGCTTAGCAGGTTTGTATAACATTTTGTATTTAGGTCGACTAGCCATCAAAGCTACTCGATGATGGACAAGCTTTTCAGTACAACAATCACATATCATATATCCAAGTTATGCATATCACTGCTATGCTATCAAGGAAATCGCATTCCTGACAGACGTCCAGAAAGCTTGCTACGGTTTGTTTCGTTGCCATGTTACCCCGCGGTAACCTTGTTTACCCCCTGCACCGCTGAGTTGGAATTCCAACCATTTCTCATAATCATCCAAACAGATACTATTCACAAGAGGTTACTCCAACCTAACCCAATCCAGTTAACAAACAAGAGTAATCATCAACCCATTGAATTGCAATCTCTTTCTGTACCTACTTTTCCATTGAACAGGATGATACGAAATGCAACATATTATATTTGGATAAGTTACATCTAGAGTCCCAAAACAGATTCACATCTTTAAAAAAGAATAATTAGATAATAATACTTGTTTATATATAAAAAACATGAATATCTATTGCAGGAATAGTTGTGGAATATAGAAGGGGTTGGAAGCTACTACCAATTAAGCTGTAGGTTGGTCATATTAAAAAAGGGAGAATATCTATTGCAGGATACATGGAGTAGAAGACAAATTGATGAAATATTAGACAATAGAGGAAAGATGAGTCTAAAATAATACTCTGGCTAAAAAAGTGCGTCGCAAAAGTTGAGACCATAGAGTGATGCTCTTGCTAAAAGAGTGCACAAACCCAAATTAGTCTAACGTATGAAAGGCATATCAAATGAAATTCATATTAAAAATAAAAACCCAGTGAAAAATAAAGGATGCCAACTGACTAACAAAAATAAAGAAGCCTCTAGACTGAAATTCGCCCAACACAAACTCCAGGATATGACGATATAATTGGAAATGGTTATCCATAAGTCCACATCAGATGGCAGTAGAAAGGAATAACATTACCAAACAGGTGCAAGTATACAGAACCCACAAGCATTTGTTACTCCATGTGTCAAGATAAAATCGATCTCCAGTGAAAGATAATGCCAACTGCCACAGCACCAAAACTTCACAAACTAAGGATCCGCTTTATTTCTTCCAATAAACCAAATCCTAAGGTCCATCACGCAAACATTCTTGAACAGAAGGAATAAACATGAAAGGCTAAAAGAAAACCAGATGAGCTTTCTGGAAGGACCATGGTAATTCCAATTAAGGCCCAATTAGAGAAGCAAAGAACACACATGTCATGCTTGATAGCCCTCACCATGAGTGATAAGAAGTCCATGCTGTGCGCTCAGTTATTTGAGCACCCAGCCCCTAATCTTAAATAATATAGCTCTAGGAAAAATGAGGCATATGCACTAAATCCAAAAAACTCAGGGTGCAGAATTGGATACATAACCTAAATATAATTTGAATAAAATGGGATATATAACTTTTCTACAAAAGTTCCTTTCCACAACTCAAACTCGTGGCCTCCAGATCACACAATGGCAACTTCTAGCCATGCACCAAGGCCTCCCTTCAAGCATAACCTTAAGGAACTTAACTTGAAAATGCACAAACTGAAACATGATTTAAAACTTTGGAGAAATATTTTATTTGAGTATAATTGCATAACCCGATGGCTATATACTATGATGTGGGATCATAAAACGAGTGATAGCTGAATACCCTATCCAAAAACTATAGAGTCAATTTTCACCTACCTCGCAAAAAAAATATTGCTTCGTTGTGGGATGATTGATGGCTATTCTTTTCAATAGCAACACCAACTAGAAAATAACTGTGAAATCAAGGAGGAAACTTAGAGCATTCAAGCACAATAATCAATTTGGAAACAATTTTAATGAGAAAAGGATGGCACAACATTGACTCTGGTCAGCATTTCAGACAAACTCTGATGTTACATTCAACATATTATGAAAGAAAGGGATAAAGATATTTTATCCAGGCAGCAGTAACCATTTGATAGCATAGCATGGGTACTACTTGTGCCTAGATAAGGTGAACTTGATAATGAGCAATAAAAGATAATACCAACTATCATGACACTGAATTCTGATGTAAGGCATTTTAAGAGATTCACAAATCAGGATACACTTAACTTCTTCCAACAAAGCAAGCATTCAAATCATTGCAATTTTGTTGGAAAGACAACACATTCATGAACAGAAAGAACGTTGATCAATCGTGAAGCTCTCTTCATATTGACAACAAACAAAGCTATGGTTACACAACCAAATAGATGACCTTCTCATAGGATCATGGTAATTCCATAGGGAAAAGAGCCCAATATGTGAAGCAAAGAACACAACATCATTATTAGTAGCCCCTTCCCTGCATATGATAAGAATGTTATACTGTATTCCTATTTATGTGGGCATTGAGCCCATGATTTTGCAAATGATACAACAGCAAAAAAACATTTTCTCACAATTAAGTAGGGTCGGCTACATGGATTCTTCACCTCCATTCAGATCTATCTTAGGTCAAAATCTCGGGTTTATATCTAAAAAACTAAGATCCCTTCGTATAGTCTCTTTCCAACACTTCTTGGGTCGTCATCGCCCTCTCTTAGCCGGCTCAACATCCCAACACTCGCATCTCCTAACAGGTGCATTAATTGACCTTCTTTGCAAATGACTAAACCATCTTAAGCAGTTTTCTCGCATTTTATCCTCAATCGGAGTTGTTATAAAATAAACTTGCGGAAGCGAACATGGAAAATGATAAAGAACAAATAAGAACGCGGGATTTTACGTGGAACCCTACTCCGTGAGGAGCGGGATGAAACCACGGGAGAAGCCCTCAAAGGGACGTCTTTTTCTATTGCTTTTCTCAATGAGTACAGGAGATCTGGGGCTCCTTATATAGCCTCTCCAGAGCCTCCAAGTCCCACCACTAGGCGGTATGGGACTAAACACATGGATGGGGTAAATGGATCTTCTCCAGGATTCATTTACCCTACTACAACTCAATGGGCGTACAACCAAATACTCCAACACTCCCCCTCAAGCTGGAGCATGCAATGCTCAGCTTGGACAAATAGAAATAAACTCAACTCAACGCTACAGGACACTACGGACAATATCAACCCAACGCGCACATTGCTGCAGTCGAGGACGTTGCTTCTCATGCCGTGCAGGTGAGGAGGACGAACGGGCTGGAGTGTGAGTCAACTGAAGACTCGGAATCTGATCATCGAGTCTGAAACTGCGCCTGAAGTCTCCCCGTCGGAGAACTGGGTCTCTCCCCTCTGGCTCAGAGAATGGTGCACTGCTCTGGTGTACCTATGATACCACATGAAAACCCTTGCCAACATGGCATAGGGAATGGTCCTCTACTCTGGAGTCTCTATGGCTCACATGTAAACTCTGGCCGAACAACAACAAGAATGATGGGGACCTCGAACTGATGATGGCAACATATGCTCATCTGAAACTGACCGCAAACTCGTGCGTGTCTGAAACTGGAAATTCGGAAGACAATCGTCGAGTCTGAACAACAATAGAGTTTGGAATCTGGATGGTCTAGAAATCTGGATGTGGCATCTGAATCTGGAACACAAGACCAGTGACTCTACATATATACTCCCCCTTTCTCCCATACTGGTCGGAATGACATTGTTTGACCACGTTGGGAGAAGATAAGATAATACATAAACATGGGGATGAATAAAACATCACTTAGCCGATAATGATTTTTTTTCGCTTTTCTCTTTTTTTTGAACCACACATTTTTTTAAAAAAAAGTTCGTAGGGCTTTTCTTTGTACACGCCTCTTTCTTTTTTTTTACTATGCGTACGGCTTTTTCAAATGTACACACCTCTTCTCTTTTTTTCTTTTTTTTCTTTTCTTTTTTTAAACAAAAAATCCTTGACCCATTTGGGCCTAAAAAACAACCTCACCTTTTTTTAACATCTCTCTTCTCTCAATTTTTTTTAAACACTCACGTTGGACCTTTTAAAAAAATAAATAAAGCCCACTACCCTTTAGGGTTCCCACGTTGGGAACCCCCTTTTTTTGTCACGCCCGCCGCCCTTCCATTAGGGTGCTACTGCTGCCCCCCAATGGGGGCTCGATGTCGCAGCCTGCACAGGAAATCGAGAGCGGCGGCTGGAAGGTGGGGGAGCATGAGGGGGCTTGCGCACGCTTAATAAAGGGGCTCGTGCACGTCTGCGCATGGCGTCTTCGCCAAAAGGGGGGAAGCCTGTGGTTGCACAGCGAGCGGCAACACCGCTTGAAGAACTCGGCGACGCCAGGGGACGAGGGTACGCCGCATGCGAGGGAGGGCCCGCCAGGAGCATCATGCTCCGCCTAGGTTTTCAGGAACTGACCGGGTAGCTCCGCCATCACGAGGAGAACTGTCGAGCGGCGCAACCATAGGGAAGGAGGGACTCGCGCGCCGCCTGTAGGTCGAAGATGCGGCAGAGGGGCACGGCTGGGACTTCGTCTCCCTGAAGTATCGCGCCTGGGCGCGCGTCGCTGGAGGGCTCGCGCCAGGGATCGCGCGTCGCTTCATCACCGGGGAGGAGGGCGTGTGTCTATCTTGCTGGCACTGGAGGTGCCTCCGCCAGATGCGGGGGCGATGGAGGAACCCACCTGGCTGTTGCGGCTGAAAGAGAAGGGCTTGCCAGGCTTCTGTTTTGGATCATAGGTTTCGAGAAAGAAACCCTCCACGATGATCTCGCAGCCAGAACAGAGATTAGGGTTCCTGATGGGAACCCTAGAACTTGGATCTTAAAAAAAACTCAGAATAATTTTCCTCTCAAACAATCTTCAAGAACAACGAATAATATATCAAATCTTGAATACAAAAAATAAAGAATATAAAATTCCTCGAGAATCGACCCACTCTGATACAATGTTATAAAATAAACTTGCGGAAGCGAACATGGAAAATGATAAAAAAACAAATAAGAACGCGGGATTTTACGTGGAACCCTACTCCGGAGGAGCAGGATGAAACCACGGGAGAAGCCCTCAAAGGGTGTGTTTTTCGATTGCTTTTCTCAATGAGTACAGGAGGTCTGTGGCTATTTATATAGCATCTCCAGAGCCTCCAAGTCCCACCACTAGGCGGTATGGGACTAAACACATGGATGGGGTAAATGGATCTTCTCCAGGATCCATTTACCCTGCTACAACTGAATGGACACACAACCAAATACTCCAACAGGAGTTATACCAACTTTCTTTCCGATTGCATCATTCCGAATCCAATCTTTACGTATGTCCACACATCCACCTTAACATTTTCATTTCTGCTACATCCATTTTCTACCCATGTCTATGGTTCACAGATCAACATTCAAATCCATAGAGCATATAAGGTCTCACGGCTGCTTTGTAAAACTTTCATTTAATTTTTAAAGGAATTTTTTTATCACATTGAGCAGCAAAGGTTCCTCTCCACTTTAGTCAGCCTGCATTTATTCTATCAGCAACATCTCCGTCAATTTCCTCATCATGTTGCAAAATAGATCTCAGATATCTAAAAGAATCTCTCTTCTGAATGTTATTATTACCAATCTTCACCTCGATTCATTCACCATTACTTCTATCAAAGGTGCACTTCATATATTCCGTGTTAGCCCTATTTATACGAAATCCTTTAGTCTCTAATGCATGTCTCCAGACCTCAAGCTTCTCATTTACTCCATCTCTAGTCTCATCAATCAACACAATATCATAAGCAAATAACATACACCAAGGTAACTCATCCTAAATGTGACTTGTCAATTCGTTCATAATCAAAGTAAAAGAAATGGACTCAAAACTGAATCTTAATGTAAACCAATGTTGATGTCAAAATAGTCGATCTTCCCGAACAGGGTCCTTACACAAGACAAAGCCCTATCATACATATCCTTTATGAGGTTAATGTATAGGACATGTACTTGTCTCTTCTCCAAAACTCTCCACATATCTCTCGCGAGACTGAATCATAAGCCTTCTCCTAATCAATAAAGATCATATGGAGGTTCTTCCTTTTAGCTCTATAAATCTCCATTGTTCTCCTCAGCAAATGGATGGCATCAATAGTTGAGCAACTTGGTATGATCCGAATTGGTTTTCTTTTATTTTGGAAATTTGCCTCAACCTTCTTTCAATCACACGTTCCCAAATTTTCATAGTGTGACTCATCAGGTTGATACATCTACAATTTGAATAATTTTGAATGACTCCTTTATTCTTATAAAGCACCACGATACTCCAATCTTCAGGCATTTTCTTCAACCATCAAATAACATTGAATAGCTTCGTAAGCCAAGTCAAACCGCGCTCACCTAAAAATCTCCATACTTCTACATGGATGTCATCTGGTCCTACACCTTTCCCATGTCTGCTTTCTTTCTCTGTATTCGTCTATAATTTGCACGATTCAAGTAAATTTCACTATTAGCTAGATTACTCAAAGTGATCTCTCTATTTCCTTCCCAATGAAAAGTTTATGGAAGTACTGCTCATATCTAGTCTCTATATCCTTTTGAGTAACAAGCACATGTCCTTCCTCGTCCTTAATGCATCTCATTTGAGAAAGATCTTTGGTCTTTCTTTCTCTTTAGTTGGCCAACCTGAATATATCCTTCTAGCCCTCCTTAGAGTCGAGATTTTTATACAAAACTTCATAAGCTTTTGACTTAGCTTCGCTTACAGCCTTCTTTTCTTCCTTCTTCGCTATTTTGTAGTTTGTGACAGTTTCCTCTGTTATATCCTTAGACACAGCTTTAAAGAAAGCTCTTTTAATTTTTAACTTCTCTTGCACCCCTTCACTGCACCACCAAGCCTCCTTTTGACATGAAACTCTTCCCTTTGACTTGTCTAGCATCTCTTTGGCTCCCTTTCAGATACAAGATGCTACTGTCTCTCACATCTCATTTGCACTTCCGATACAATCCGAAGATAAGTCTTGTAAAACCTTCTCCTTGAAGCTTGATTGCTTCAACAAGTTCTAGTGATCTTAGGAATCCTCTTTTTCTTTATCAACCCTTTTATTTACACATCCAAAATTAACAAGCAATGTTGGGTTGCCAAACTCTATCCTGAAATTACTTTGCAGTCTTTACAACACAACCGATCTATACTCCACAACACAAAGTAATATATCTGTGTTCTAGTTGGGTCACTCTTATAAGTAATTAAATGCTCCCTCCTCTTCTTGAAGAGAGTGTTTGCTATGAAAAAATCAGACACCGTTACAAAATCCAGAATGACTTTTCCCTCTTCATTTCTATCCCCAACACCATGTCCTCCATGAACAATAGCATACCCTCAAGTATTTTTTCTACATGTCAATTAAGATCTCCACCTATGCAAATCATCTCTCTTTGCGGGATTCCTTATAAAATCTTATCTGGATTCTCCCAAAAAGCTTGTTTAGTCCTTTCATCTAAACCAATTTGCGGTGCATAAACTGAGATGGTATTTAGAACTTCTTCTTCAAGCACCAAGTTTAGCAAAATAATATGATCCCCGAATCTTTACACCTCAACCATACAATCCTTCAAATCCTTATGAACAACCACTCCAACACCGTTTCTACTCTTATCTTTACTTGAATACCAAAGTTTAAAGCATGTCTTCTCGATCTTTCTTGCTCTCTCTCTCCAATTAATTGCAAATGATAACTGTATAACCGTATAAAAATGTGTAATAGGCACAAAATGCAAAGAAGAGATGTATTATATTGGACATATAAAACTAATCGTAACCATTATGACTTAGCTCTTCGGAAATAAATTGGATGGTATGAAAGGAAATGAAACAATCAGAATAATTCAAAAGAACTGCATGCAAATGAATTAAGTATTTAACCCAAAAATACAGCAGCTATATCATGATTAAATTACTTTAGAAACAGTTATGCATATGAGCTTAATAAAATAAGTATATGTCACGATGTTTGGTCATTTAAATGATTAGTTAGTTAGCAGTATGTCTTTCCATCCAAAAAAACACATGTAACCATCTCAAAAAAAAAGAAATAAAAGATATCTTCGCTCGATAATGACTGTCCAATTAGATACACGTACTACTAAGAGTCAGTGCAATCGAGTGGAAAATTCGGAACACTTGAACCTTACAAATCAGTTTGAAACAACTCAGAGAAGGATGGTCATTCAAGTACTTTCTAAACACCAGCCGTATTGTTCAGAAAACTTTCATACCCATTTGAACTGTGATGTTCAACATATCATGTAAAAAGGGATAAAGACACAACACTTTGCCTCAAGTATTAGCTATCTCATATAGCATTAGTAACATCCATTGCTCCCACAGCATATTTTCGCATTCTTCTTCAAATGTGGTGTTCAGTTAAACTAACTTATCTTCAACCCAAGCCTGAATAAATCGTAGGCGATAAGGCCAACAGCAAGACAAAAAGCGTTCAATAATTTGATGAAAGCAGGCTAAAGTAGGCCCCTTCGAATTCACAAATGCAACGAAAAGAAATCATGAAATTCATATGGGATGTTGAGTGGACCTTCAATCCAGGAGATCACCACGAAAGCCATATCACCTCGATTCTAAAGCTAGTATGATGTATTCCATAAAAGGTTCCTTTTTTCGTATTAAACATAGATCATGAACTCCAGTCAATTTGTACCCAGTGCCACGTAACATCATATCCGATAGAACATGAGTTCCTACCCAAATCAATATTCATTCTAACTTCAAATGAAGGTAAAAATCACCATGACAACAAAAAAGGGAGAAGAAAACGCAAGTCTGAAGTAGTCATCATCGTAAGCAGGAAGAAGAACAGGAGAAAGATTGCAAAATGGTACAAAGACATACGCTGTACAAGAAGGGGGCGGGCTGGTCAGTCGGAATGCGGATCGTAGACGTAATCGCTGACCTCTTCGTCGTCATCGGAAGAGGAGGAGGAGGAGGAGGAGGAGGAGGAAGAGGAGATATAGATGGGAGGGAAGGAGGAAGGGAGGCAGAGGAAGGAGCAGACGTAGAGGGCGAAACGGGCGAGGTGGCGGAGAGGGAGGCAGCAGAGAAGGCGGAGGACGTCGCGGCTGTGGAGGCGCTCGGGGTTAAAGGCGACGTACTGGCAGAGGTCCGCCGAGAGCGTCGCCACCGCCACCACAGCCGCCGCGTTGAACACCATGACGAGCGGGCGAGTCCCCGCGTAGATTCCCCCCTCTCTCTCTCTCTCTCTCTCCGCGTTTTACTTGGTGGATGGTTGAGTCGGAGGATACGGGTTCCGACTCTTCTGATCTGCTCCGGTTTATTGGGAATTTACAGACTCTTCTGATCTGCTCCGATTTATTGGGAATTTACGGACTCTTCTGATCTGCTCCGGTTTATTGGGAATTTACAGACTCTTCTGATCTGCTCCGGTTTATTGGGAATTTACAGACTCTTCTGATCTGCTCCGGTTTATTGGGGGTTTATTGGGAATTTACACCCAAGCCGTTTCCAATGTTTTCATCATTCCAAACTGCACGACAATTCCTCCAGTACTTGAACATCATTGCCCCCTGTAATCTAAATCCCTTTTGACAAAAAGGGACCTTCCCAATAAATAATTGGTATTTTGCAGCTTTGTTCTTTCCTATCCTACTCTCATAAAAGAGGAGCAAAAAAGATCCCAAACACAAGATCATCCCCTCGCCTATACTGTTGTTCCTCCTAACCACATTCATCATGTCTCCTTCCTCTTTCGTGCTCCCTGACCACCCCTACTCCATAGTCGAAGGTCACCCACATGTGGTGGAAGCAAATGCTTCGAGGGCTAGAAAACAGTGATGAAGTCATGGTTATCCATATGGTAATGTTGCAGTTGGAAATGCTAAAAGAAGATGAACTATTAGAATTGTGGTTGGAAGACTAGATAATTGTTGTTGCAATCATGTAAAGAGCGGTATGTATTTGTGGTTGATAATGGAGGCAAGATCAGTGCTAGAGGTTCATGTTGTTCTAGATGAAATCACGCCCCCAATGGCAAGGTAGCGCTGATAAAAGGGGAGTTCATAACATACATGAAATAAATGTTAGCGACTTAGATTTTGCTAATGACTTATCGTGTATTTGGCTTGTAGCTTGATTGACTTTTCATGTAAATGAAGCTCAATTATGGATGTACATAATCCAAAGTTATAGATAATCAAAGCAAAGAAGCATGTCTTCTAGAGATGCAACTCAAAGCTCTAAAATTCGAGAAAGCTCGAGATTCGAATCTAGAAGCTCAAATGCACGCACACACGCACACGCGCGCGCGGCGCGCACACACACACACACATATTGAAATCTCTGGAGGTTGAGGATATGTAAAGACTAAGGAGAACTTCTACAAGATTTGTCAAATTGGACGATTTTTACATAGTTTTTTTGTATAAAAAAATGTATTATAGATTTCGCATATTCTTGGTCAACAAGCTAAACCAATCTAGAATCACCTTAAGTTAAAAAAATCATTTTTCATTGATTTGATCGATCAAAATCCTGACATGATCAATCAACTTTGACTTTTATTTCTAACCTAATCTATCGACTTGACATTATTACACTATTAACATGATCGATCACTTTTACCGTGTTGATCGGTCAAGTCTTTACACTTGATTGATCAAGTCTAGCTTTGGATTTTTTAAAAGTTGAAACTTCATATCTTGGTACCTAATGGCTACTTTGAGTCTCCAACAGCTCTATCAATTACATAACACTATAAATAGGACCTAGAGGTCTTTGTTGAGATCCACAACCAAGAGAAACATTCTCTACTCATTAAAGTAGAGAATGAGTGTTTTGTGCACTATATTTGTACTCTCAAGCCATCTACAATTTCTAGATTCCTAGATCTATAAACTTAAAAGCCATTGCCTTCATTCTCGAGCTATTTTTGCGCTCAAAATTCTATAAGCTTATGAATTCAAGATTAGTATTGATCTATTTCTTTAAGAGAGATAAAATCTTCCTTTTGAAGTTGTCTAAGGAAGGGTGCAGGTTGTATGCCCAATTGTGTTTTTCTCGTTCTAAATTAGTGTGAGATATTAGAAGCAAGTTCACCAAAAAAAGAGAAATGCTATAACATGGTTCTGGATCGTGGTTTTCACCCACCTAGGTTCCCACATTAAAATCATTTGTGCATTATGATTTGATTTTCTCTACTTATATTATTGTGATTTGTGAATATTTTAAAGCAGATATTATTGTTGGAATTATTGTATATTATGCAATACCCTCCCGCCTCTTGTGTCTGATTCTCCTTTGGTATCAAAGTGGATGCAAGTTTTACATGTGCATAAGCTTTGTTGTGGCCCTAAATGGAACAAGGAAATGTATCCACCAACTCAAGCTCGTCCTCCTACTTCATTAAGAAGATGTCGTATTTCAATGATACCAACTAATCTATCAAAGCTCTGGGATTCGAGAAAGCTCAAGATTCGAATCTAGAAGCTCAAATGCATTTATATAGAATTTTCGAAATCCCTCAAGGTCGAGGACATGTAAAGATGAAGGGGAAATTCTACAAGATTTGCCAAATTAGATTGTTTTTACATAGTTATTATTTGTATCGAAAAATTGTACTATAGATTTTGCATATTCTTGATCAACAAGCTAAAATAAGATAGAATCACCTTAAGTTTAAAATCATATTTTACTGACCTGATCAATTAAAATCCTTATCATGATCAATCAACATTGACTTTTATTCTATCTTGATCTATCAACTTGACATTATGATCGACTACCCTTCGATCAACTTCAGATTGATCATTTGTTGATCATGATCGAACAATATTTAAATGAGTGTCGATGGTTGTTTAACATTCAAATATGGTTGATCAACACTATTGACATGATGGATCGCTTTTCCTTTGTTGATCGATCAACTCATTACAATTGATTGATCAAGTCTAGCTTTTGGATTTTTTAAAGTTGGAATTCAGTATCTTGGTACCCAACGACTACTTTGAGTCTCCAATGGCTCTATCGACCACACAACACTATAAATAGCACCTAGAGGACTTTCTTGAGACCCACAACCAAGAGAAACATTCTCTACTCATTAAAGTGAAGGAAAGAGTTTTTTGTTTGTTATATTTGTACTCTCAAGCCATCTATATTTTCTAGCTTCCTTGCTCTATATACTTAAAAGCGATTGCCTTCATTCTCGAGCAATTTTTGCCTCAAACGTCTATAAGTTTATGAATTCAAGATTAATATTGATATATTTCTTTTTTAATAGATTGTAAACGTGTATATGAGTTGTGGATCCCTTTCTTTAAGTGAGATAAAATCTTTCTTTTGGAGTTGTCCAGGGAAGGGTGCAAGTTGTATGTCTGTTTGTGTTTCCCTCTATATAAATTAGTCTGAGATAGTAGACGCAAGTTCGCCCAAAGAACAAAGGGAAATCCCATAACATGATTATGTGTCGTGGCTTTCATCCACCTTTGTTCCCACATCAAAATCATTGTATATTAAGGTTTGATTTTCTCTACTTATATCTTTGTGATTTGTGAATATTTTAAAGATGGTATTATTGTTGGAATTATTGTATATTTAACAATCCCTCTCCTACCTCTTGGATGAATTCTCAATTGGTATTAGAGTGGGTGCAAGTTTTGCAGGTTCATAAGCCTTGTTGTAGTCTTAAATGGAATCTTAGAAAAATCCTAAACCTCGAAAATGTGAGATCTAATACCTACTAAAAATCAAATACTGAATTATGCAAAATGATTTTTACAGGGCAAACCATGCATGCAAATACAATTTTTTTGGGCACGATGTCAAACTCAATTAATTCTACAATATATGATTTATAGGGAATTTTTAGAGCAACGGTTAGTCAATGACAAAATTAAGAGCACAAAATGAGCAAAATATACAATTTTCCACAAGATAATTAATTATTAATTAACCATCGATCACAAAAATGTCCATAATATGTCAAAATGTAGAGAATTAAATGAGGAACACAATGCTCCTTTTGGATAAATAAAATAATGTAGAGAAGAGATTCAAAACAGAGGGGGAACACAGGGGTATAACTGCAATAAATAATATAAATATAAAAGGGCAGAGGAAGGACCTATTTGTAATTACCTATAGTTGGGGGTGTTTTCTGCAAAATACCCAAGAGAGCACGTGCGTTATGGACTTCTTCGCAAATTAGAGGGGCTGGGGCGCCTTATGCAATTTTCCCAAGGTCACGTGCAATGCACGTGACCTGGGGTTGAGTCAAGGGCGTTCCCCTACGCACGTGCTGAGCGCGTGTGGAGGGGCCTCGGGCTCTGATCCCGACCTTTAATGGTGGAGGCGAGGAGGAGCCCGACCTCTGCAGTGGTGGTTGATGAGGTGGTCGTCGATGGGCCGCTCCGGTGGAGGTGAGATGGTGGCATAGGAGATGTCGGAGGCGTTGGCTCGACGAAGCGGTTCTGATGGAGGTAGTGTCGCAGCGGAGTTGGCGATGGAGTTGTAGGTCAAAGTCGTTGACGGAGGAGAAGCGTTGAGAGTTGTTGATGTTTGGAGGTGGAGAACGAACCTCCAGTGGCTGGAGTTGTCGGAGATGATCGATGCGGACGTAGGCGGTGGCTCGACGAAGCAGAAGCAGTTGGCCGGGGTGGCGCTGCAATCGAAGCACGAAGGCTTCGGATCTCTCCGCGGGGGGGGGGAGGGGGGTTGCATGGAGTTGTCACCTCGGGCGGAGGCCCTCCCTTCTCTGGTGTGAATCGACGGATAGGAATGGCGAGGGGCAACACTTGCGTTTAAATAGGGGCGCCAGGGGTGCCGGCGATGGAAATGAAGGTCATAGATTGACGAGATTCTTGGGATATGGCGATTTAACGAGGAAGACGAAGATCATGATGGCGTTTGGTCGGCGAGATCTGACGAGATGCGGGTGTTGACGAAGATTGGATGGGGATTTGATGGCCGACGATATTTGCGGGCGGAGGGCGGAGAATTCGGGGACGGCGACGGTTATCGGACTGGGAAAGGGGGCTGCTGGGGAAGATGATGGAATGTGGCCGTCCGATCTGCCGAGATCGGACGGCCACGATGTTGACGCGTGGCAGGCGAGGGCACAAAGGGGAGAGAAGGGGAGGCAGGTGCGAAGCACGTACGTGGGAGGCGCATGCGACGTACGTGCGATTCTTTTTATTTTTTTATTTTTTTATAAAAAATTTAATAAATAAAGCCAAAATGGCTGATATGTGGCGGCTCCATGAGCCGCCACGTGTCAGCACCAAAAAAATCAAAAATAAATATTTTGTAAAATCAAAAAGAAATAGTAAACAGCTTTGAATCGAAAAAGTTCCTTCACTAAAATTACTCGTCTCGATGAGATCTACATCTTTCATGAAGACATCAAAACAAAAATCGATCATTTGTACAAAGTGATATTTTTGGGGCATCCCATATACATAGAATACCTTGATTTTTGGGTTTTGTAATTTTTATGTCATTTTCAAACTAGATAAAAAATCAAAAAAAAATATAGTAAAATCAAAGATAAATAATTATACACTAATATATTTTTTTTATTTTTTATTAATTAAGAAAAGATGTGCATAAAATATCAGGTCAAAAACCGCTAAAATACAAAATGTACAAATGAGGCTCAAAACTCAACTTTCACATATGAGCTCTGATTCACTTGAACTTGATCTTTTTTTGAAGGTAATTGAATGTACATTAGTTCGAAAGTGAGTAGGATTAAAATGGACACTGGATGGGGAAGATATGAGGTTTTTAGTTCGGAAATGCTGAAACTAGGGTTTGGATTTTTGGTCCACTTACTTGGGTTAGTGATTTTTTTGTTATTTTTCATTTATTCCTGTTAGTGATATGTACACAGTGGAGGTGGTTTTGGGTCATTCAGAGTTAGCATGAATGAGTTAAAAAATTGGGGAAGTTAGGTTATTTACAAGTCAATTTGGCTTGGATTTTTGGCTTCTTATTTTGTGCAGAAATTAGTGCTAAAATGCAATTCTTATGAAAACATGCATGAATGCTAATTATGCAGAATGGATGCTGAAATGCTGTTGATTTTGAGGCATTTGAGCTTAATAAATGATATTTAGAGTGATCAATCCGAGATTCATCATCCCCCTATACTTAAAGCATGCTCATCCCTAAGCATCAAAAAGAAATGCCATGAAGTGAAATGAGATTGGGCTCCATACCAAGATCATGAGCTGAAGGTGAAAATGAAACTAGACTCAACCTTTCTATTAATAGTGTGGCGGAACTTCTTTGAGACTTAGAATTTAAAATCAACAGCCCTCAAGTTCTACAAATCATTGCTACATTTTCGACTCAGAAGTCATCTTAGATCAATCCTCTTCCCAAAGCATACTCTATGAACATTGAACAATCGACTCATGTGTGTGAATGGTTTTAGCTCTTCCCACCCAGTATGCCAGACTACCGCGCAAACCTCCTCTCCAGTAACTCGTCCTCGAGGAGTCAGGGATTTCCTTCTAAGGTCTGTCGCGCTGTGTTCACAATCGAATTGGGGAAGAAGTTAGAATAAGGAGAAAGGAACTAGAGGGTAGCCAGTGTAGTCACCTCTCCTTGTGAAGCTGGCCAGTGTAGCCGAGTCTCCACCAAGATCTGCAGGTTTCTTGAAGCTTGGACCTTTTTACTCATATATTTATTTGGTAAAATGCTTCTTTGTATTTGGAATTTTTGGTGGTTCTGCTTGGATCTTGTTGTGCCCCTAAGGATATAGAATCTTTTTGTTCAGTACATTTTTTTGGGTCTTAGAAAAAATTATGTCCAGCCGTTCATCCCTTTTTCGAAGCTTTATTTCAACCCGTACTCCGGTCTTTAGATTTCCACGCTACCAGAAAAGAAACTCACACAGTCTTCCAACATCCCGGCTGAGTTGAGCTAAGTGCGTAGTGCGAGAGTACAAATTAATTCCTTATTCCAGAGTTGTACCCAGAATGAAGAGACCAGGTTAGACACTAAGAGTCAAACTCTTCACCTTGTCATATGAACTCAAAGAATTAAGTCAACGACCTGAACACTCTAAAATCCTATTTCTCGGTGAGGTTCCTCTGAAAATTAGGTGGATTAAGGTCAAGTCCAGACCACTCTCGGTTTCTGCTCATAACTCGGTTCAGAACCCAAAGACTTTTCACATATGCAAATGCGATGCTGGATGAAGTGTAGGTGTGTGAAATGCAGAATTTTTTTTATTTTTTATGCAAGGGATTTTGGGGGTTTTTATGCAAAAATGAATAAGAAGCCTTTTTTTAAAAAAATTTGGGCACAGTCAATGTTAGTGGCAAAACTCTTTTTTCTTTTTCTGTTTTTTTTCAAGTTAGTTACCCACCCCGTAAATACATATAGACTTACGAGAAAGTACGAGATATGGGTAAAATATATACACAGTATATACAGACCCCCTTATACTTAGCGAGTGATGTGTCCTCAGAGCACAAGAAGCGTAAAGAAGACATAGCTTGGGCTAAGCGTAAGAGAGTAAAAAGTTGATATACAATGGTCCCCCCTGTACTTAGACTGTGAATAGTCTAAGTATAGAAGAAAAGCGCAAAAAGAGGTGGTCGGGATATGTAAATGAGGAGAGTATATATATGTGAGCGTCGGTTCCCCCTATACTTAGGCTCTGGTCAGCCTAAGTATAGGAGAAGGGTGGAAATAGAGTGATTGAGAAGGAAAAGTGTGATGAGAGCAATGGTATATACAAATGGCATCAGTCCCCTCTATACTTAGGCCTTGGCCTGAGTAAAGGAAGAAGTTGTACAAGGAGACCAATGTGGTCGGGAGGGAGGGTGGGTAGCTGATGATTAAGGCGGTTCTTGGCTGATCTTCTTGTGAGCCTGCGGTGGGAGATCGTAATGACGAGATGGAGATGAAGTATATGATTCCCAACTATTATCAGTGTCATCCTCAGAAAAATCATGATGGATAGTAGATGAAACATTTGAGTCAGATGAAAGGTAGCCATCATCAAAGTTATCCTCCGAGGAATAGTATTTGAAAGTGGACACACTCCGGATATTCATGTCTTTTTGTTTCTTCAATTGTTTCCTCAGAATTCGTTCCTTTTTAAGATCAATCGGTTTGTCCTCAAATGAATACTCATAAGCACCGATCTCTGTCAGCTCATAAGAAATAATTCCAGTGTACTTGTAGAAGGCAGGAGCATCAGCTTTGGATGAGTAATAATTAGGAACGGGAGTTGTCCAACGAGAATCGAATTTTGGATCCTTGCGAAGATATGGCTTTAGAGATGCCGAACAGACTTCACTCATGCAAACTACCTTTTCCGGACCTGATGAGGGATCATCAGCCGATTCCTCTTTCGAAAGGTCAAAGATGACTTTCTTTTTCTTGTTTCGTGAAGATGTTGGTTCACTTGAGTACCCAGATGAATAGCCATTGGAATTCTTCTCCTTGGTCGGTTTTTGGGCTGCCTGTTTGTTCTTAGTCTCTTGAATATTGGTGCACTCTCGATTTGGGATAATTTGATAAAGATAATCAGAGTAGGTTGCCCCTGGGTACGACCATGCATATGTCTCAGGATCGTAGTAGAAGGATTTGTCTATTTTTAGATCCGCAGGAATTGAAATCCTGGGTAGAGTTTCTGCATGTCCATTCTTAATTGATTCGATGTTGGAGCATTCCTGTGTCGAGTTGATGTAATCCATGTAATCAGAATAGGTTGACCCAGGGTGTGCCCATGCATAAGTCTCAGGATCATATGATTCATATGCTCGATTTCCATGGTGAGAGTGGCTGGGAATGGAGCAGGGGGGAGATTCTCTAAACCAATAGTCTTATCAACAACTACTATCTCAGGTGTCGTAGTGGGGTAGGGCTCTTATACCTCTTCACGGTTGCGGTTGTTGGATACTTTGTGGGTTTCCTCAGAAGATCGTGATTCCTCAAAGACAGGGTCAGATCCAAGTGCTTCCAATGCTTTAAAATTGATTTCCCGGGTCTCACAATCGATAATTACCTTAGACAATGCTATGAATGACTTTCCGAGAATAATTGGAGACTGGATAAATTCTCCTTGATGCTCAATATCAATGATCGTGAATTCCACTTTGAGCGGAGCACCTTGGAATTTCATGATGACAGAAATGATTCCTCTCGGTCGCTTTATTGATCGGTCCGCCAATTGAACAATCTCTTGTATTTTCCTGATCGATCTGAGTTTAAGTTCGTGAAATATAGAGGTCGGGAGGATATTGATCGGTGAATCATCATCAATCCGAGCATGGGTGAAAATTGTGTCTTTGATTTCACAGTCAAATCTAGGCAACCGCTTCACTATACGGCTCTTGGTTTTTCTCCTCAACACAAAGGAGGAGGCCATTGACAAGATATGTCTTTCCGTCTTTGTTCTAATCCTTCCCGACTTTTTAATCATTAATTTGTCCATTACAAATCTTTTAAGGTCGGGGAAGTGTTCAATGGCCTTTATAAAGGAAAGCTCAAACATCAATCTTTTTTCCATTGCTTCCCGTACAGTCGGATCCAAATTCCTCAGATCGTCTTCAGTCTCAATGAAATTTTTTGGATTTTCAATTTTTTTGTGATTTTCAAATATTCTGATTTTTTTGGTATTTTCTGTGTGGTGAGGGGGTATGGTGTGTTCTTCATATGAGCAGGGGTTCTGGTGTTCAGAGTAATAGTCAGCGACATAGTCATTTCTAGGGGAATGTGCAGAAGTGAATTTGTCAGAATCGTCCCTAGGTTCCTGAATATCCTCAAAATTTTCAATCTTAGATCCAATCATTTCCTCATTCATTTTAATGTTTGAGCCTCCATAGAATGAGATTAATCGGTCGGTGAATTTTTGCAATCTATCCTCCATTGATTCAAATCTTTTATTTATCCTCGAAATATCATCCTCAAAAATTTGTTAATGATCAATCATGGGAGCAATCAGTTTTTGCTTTATAATTTCATCTTCCATTTTTCTGTATGTGCTGAGAGGAGAGTTTCTCGGAATGTCCGACATATGATCCTTATTTTCTGAAAATTTCTCCTCAAAAGCTTTGGGAGAAGGCTACTCATGTGATCCATGCCTGTGGAGTTGGTTTGAATAGAGTTCAATCCTTTGATCATGATTGATCAGACCTTGATATTGTGGAGTCAACATACATGGCTTATGTGTTTCTATGTGGTTAGTCCAGTCCTTTGTATGAGTATCATGTTTGATGAGGGGTTTATCATGGTTAATCCAACGCTGATGATCATTTAGTGTGGGTCTTTCCATTTGGGTTTGTTTTCTCAACCAGTCATGAGACTCAAAGGAATTTTGATCTTGAAATGTTTCATTAGCGAGAAACTGATGTGCGGTCGGATGATTCGAGTAGGAATTCAATGAGAGGGCCGAATTCATCCGCGGATGAAAGTTTCCCGCAAATGTTGGAGGATTATTGAAAGAAGAGGATGTAGTTGATTTGGGCCTAACCGAGACAAATTCATTTTCATAGTAATGTTTGGTCATTTTTTAAAGAATTGATGGGTTGGATCTGCAAGAGTTTTTGGTCAAAAGTTCCATGATGAGGTTTAAATTAAGAAAAGAAGAGAAATGATTGCACGGGATAGTCAAGAGAAATTTTATCAAATGTGCGGCTTTTGATCTTCGATATCTGTTCACGCACACCAATGCAAATACAAATCAAATCCCTGGTTCACCAAGTCACACAACGAAGCCCTAAGAGTTCATCTATTATCTTTTCAATTTTAAGTTGGTGATAAATCAATATTGGAAAGAATTTAGCGAGCTGTTAGGTGTTGAAATTTTCTTAAAGACTGTCCCGAGTTCGTATGACTAGTTGCATCTACTTTCAGCCAGTATAGGTTAAGTACGGACCGTAAAACGGCTACCCGTGTTACTTAAGGACGGAGCCTAACGCAGTGTCCTTTAAACCACCCACTCTGCTAAGGAAGTCCGGACCGATTACCGGCTACCCGTATTCCTCACTAAGAAGTAGCTTATCATTTTTAAAATCAGTAATCCGAATGAAAATATCGGAGCTTGGTTCTATGCTTAAGTGTCGTCTCTCGCTCACTCAGAAAAATGAAAACATCCAAGGTCGGGGTTACTCTCCCGCAAAAATTCTTGATTTTATGGGTTAATCTAGAATCGGCTATATTTAGCAGTCTCAATTTTAATTAGGTGATCACTGAAGAAATTAAGTGAGGAGAAATACACATCTACCATCCAGTCCTAATTTCCTTTAAATTTATATGGCAAAACAGGAGGGAGAAATTAGGGAAAAGCTGATGCACGTGAAAACAATGATGTATGCTCAGTTAGAAAACTTACAATGAATCCTCGCAATCTCCATGTAGGATGCTAGACAGAAATAAAAAATTTATTCTAAATGAATGCAAGCTGATGAAAAGCCGCACCAAGCAGAAAGTTCTATTAGCGGGAAAGAATTGAGTTGAATTTGGCTAAGTTGAACAATCTATGTGCGTCTCGATTAATAGTGAAGTGTGGCTTAAGGTCCTACGAGCACAATCAAGAAATGAAAAATGCTCTGGAGCCGTATGTGCAGGTCTAACCTAATCGCCGCTCAAGTCGGGCCCCACCCTCACCAAAGAGTGAAATTGGCTACGACACACCACAGAGGAAAGTTAGAGGTTTTTTTACATACACGAGGGTCCAAACGGACACCGCTGTAAATGAGAAATTAATTACAGAAATTTAAAATTTACAGAAATTAAAAACCTAGACTCTATGCTCTCTCATGACTCGACTGATCTTAATTTAATTGCGGCTTTTCGGAAGTCGGTAAAGATACGTCGGTTTCTTGAAAAATCGCTCCACGTCCGTCGGGTACCTCGCAAGAAAAATAAGAGAGATAATGTAAGAGAGAGACTCAAAAATTAATAAAACAACTAGAAAATAAACGTTGAAAATAAGTGCAGAAAAAAAAATGAAATTTACAATGGAAAATTCGGAGGTCAGACTACCGAATGTGGAAAATCGAATGAAAATTTTCAAGACAAAAATCTAAGCTGTTTGCTTTCCCGGCAACGGCGCCATCTAACGAGTCCGATATTTGCGTGTTAAGAATGCATATTTATCATTCGTGTGTAAAAATAATTTATGTGTCGTTCGTGCATTGTAGGCGGAAATCGGAATCGATCAAGAAAATAACCGCACAAAATATTTATCAATTTTAATGAATGCGGTTTTATGTTTACTTTACTTGGACAAGTCCCAAGGTCGAACACAAGGAGGCAAAGGAACAACCTAGAATTATGTCTATCAAAGTTCGTGCGTGGTTTTCGAGGTAGTCTTTTTTTTAGAATTTTTAATGCAATAAAGAATGCAATATGCAAGTTTGGCCTATTTAAGGGACTAAAATGTCAATTATGTTCAAACGATGTCCAAAAAATATGAAACTTGGCCACGATGTAAAATATAATGAAATGAATGCACTATAATTTTTTGGAATTTTTGGATGCAATATCAATTTTTTTTGAATTTTTAAATACCAACAAAATGAATTTCAATATTTAATTATAATAAATATCAAACCTAATTATTTTAAGGACCAAAATTATCTAAGATCTCTCACTAGGTGATTGATCTCAGAAAAATCCTAAACCTAAAAAATGTGAGATCTAATACCTATTAAAAATTAAATACTGAGATATGAAAAATGATTTTTACTGGGCAAACTATGCATGTAAATACAATTCTTTTTGGGCGCGATGTCAAACTCAATTAATTCTTCAATATATGATTTATCGGGAATTTTTAGAGTAACGGTTAATCAATGACAAATTTAAGAGCACAAAATGACCAAAATATACAATTTTCCACAAGATCATTAATTATCAATTAATCATTGATCACAAAAATATCCATAATATGTCAAAATGTTGAGAATTAAATGAGGAACACAGTTCTACTTTTGGATAAATAAAATAATGTAAAGAAGGGGTTAAAAATAGAGGGGGAACATAGGGGTATAACTGCAATAAATAATATAAATATAAAAAGGCAGGGGAAGGACCTATCGGTGTATGGACGTTTTCGCAAATAAGAGGAGCTCCGAGGTGCCTTATGCAATTTTCCAAAGGTCACGTGCAATGCACGTGACCTGGGGTTGAGTCAAGGGCGTTCCCCTACGCACGTGCTGAGCGCATGTGGAGGGCCTCGGGCTCTGAGCTCAGCCTGCGGTGGTGGAGGCGAGGAGGAGCCCGGCCTCTGCAGTGGTGGTTGACGAGGTGGTCGTCGGTGGGCCACTCCAGCGGAGGAGAGATGGAGGCGTTGGAGATGTCGGAGGCGTTGCTCGACGAAGCGGTTTTGATGGAGGTAGTGTCGCGGCGGAGTTGGCGATGGAGTTGAAGGTCGAAGTCATTAACGGAGGAGAAGCGTTGAGAGTCATTGATGTTTGGAGGCGGAGAACGAACCTCCAGTGGCTGGAGTTATCGGAGATGATCGATGCGGACGTAGGCGGTGGCTCGACGAAGATCGGAACAGAAGCAGCTGGCCGAGGTGGCGCTGCAATCGAAGCACGAAGGCTTCGGATCTCGCCGCAGGGGGGCGTTGCCTAGAGCTGTCACCTCCGGCAGAGGCCCTCCCCTCTCTGGTGTGAATCGGCGGATAGGAATGGCGAGGGGCGGTGCTTGCGTTTAAATAAGGGCATCGGGGGTGCCGACGATGGAAACGAAGGTCGTATATTGACGAGATTCTTGGGATTCAGCGATTTGACAAGGAAGACGAAGATCGTGATGGTGTTTGGTCGGCGAGATCTGACGAGATGCAGGTGTTGACGAAGATTGGATGGGGATTTGATGGCCGGCGAGATTTGCGGGAGGATGGCGGAGAATTCAGGGACGATGGCGGTTATCGGATTGGGAAAGGGGGTTGCTGGGGAAGACGATGGAAGGTGGTCGTCCGATTAGCCGAGATCAGACGGCCACGATGTTGACGTGTGGCAGGCGAGGGCGCAAAGGGGAGAGAAGGGGAGGCACGTGCGACGCACGTGCGATCCTTTTTAATTTTTTTAATAAATAAAGCCAAAAATGGCTGACACATGGCGGCTCCAGGAGCTGCCACGTGTCAGCACCAGAAAAATCGAAAATAAATATTTTGTAAAATAAAAAAGAAATAGTAAACAGCCTCGGATCGAAAAAGTTCCTTCATAAAAGTTGCTCTTCTCGATGAGATCTTCTTTCATGAAGACAACAAAACCAAAATCGATCATTTGTACAAAGTGATATTTTTGGGGTATCCCATGTAAATAGAATACCTTGATTTTTGGGTTTTGTAATTTTTATGTCTTTTTTAAACCAGATAAAAATCCGAAAAAATATAGTAATAAATAATTACATACTAATACAATTTTTTGGCTTTTTTATTAATTAAGAAAAGATGTACATAAAATATCAGGTCAAAAACCGCTAAAATACAAAATGTACAAAAGAGGCTCAAAACCCAACTTTCACATATGAGCTCCGATTCACTTGAACTTGATCTTGTTTTGAAGGTAATTGAATGTACATTATTTCAAAAGTGAGTAGGATTAAAACGAACACTGGATGGGGAAGATATGAGGTTTTTAGTCCGGAAATCCTGAAACTAGGGTTTGGGTTTTTGGTCCACTTAATTGGGTTAGTGATTTTTTTGTATTTTTCACCAATTCTTGTTAGTCCTATGTACACAGTGGAGGTGGTTTTGGGTTATTTGGAGTTAGCATGAATGAGTTAAAAATCGATGAACTTAGGTTATTTACAGGTCAATTTGGCTTGGATTTTTGGCTTCTTATTTTGTGCAGAAATTAGTGCTAAAATGCAATTCTTATGAAAACATGCATGAATGCTAATTATGCAGAATAGATGCCGAAATGCTGTTGATTTTGAGGGATTTGAGCTTAATAAATGAGATTTAGAGTGATCAATCCGAGATTCATCAATGCTCTAGGGACCAGCTTCAAGTCTTGATCTTCCTTCCTTCCTCATTTTCTAGAGCTCCGTAGACCTGTAATAGGAGGCTCATGATCAGAGGGTCTTCCACCGGCAAAGAAATTAGGTCAAAGGCAAAGGAAATAGTGGATGGATGAATGTCTCAGGCATAAGTCCTCAGAATGGAGATTGGACTCCATATTTAGAGCGATTTGGAGATGGGCAGAGGGCGGACAGGATGGAGAAAAGTTGTGCGGAAGTGTAGGCATAGTCAGGGAGGTTCCATATAAATTGTAGGACTTCCAATCTTACGGATCGGAGGTAGGCAGTGATTTACTGATCTAGGGGAATAAGATTGATTCTAAGCAAAAATCAAAGCTGAAATGAAGATTGAGCATCTCTTTTACCTACGGAATGGAAGAAAAAGAGAAGACACCTCAATCTACGCCTCAAGCAGATAGGCGAAAACTTGCGACATATGACTCCAGTGAGTGATTGAATCATGACTTTTGATGTTCCTTCTCATGCTCCCGTCTAGAGGATCTCTTCTCTGTCACCAAAGATACTCCTCTGTCACTCAATCTCTGGTGAAACGGGGCCAAAGACGAATTAAAAACTCGTCGATGGTGAAAGACTTCTATCTATAGGCGTGGCTCCGATAGGTTTTGAAATTCAAAATGGGAGCGATCAGTGGAGCGATGGGTGGATCACAAGTGTTGGCGTGGGGGAGAATTGAATAAGCGAAAGAATCAGAGAAGGGAGTGGGAGGTATTATGGATTGGTGCATGTGGGGAAAATGCAAGAAGAAACGGAGGAAGCGAGATCAACGACGAAAGAGGCATGGATGAGGAGTTGACCTAGGTCAACAGACTTAGGTTTGGCCAATAAGAAGGCACCTATGATGAGGACAAATTACACTAGACGATAAAAGTTCAATAATTTGTTAAACAAATTAATTAAAAATCGGAAATGATTTTATTTAGTTACATATGCAAATAAAAAATAATAATAAACTAAAGTTAATTTTGGCTATTTTTATTGAATTGAATAAGGTATTTACAAAGGTTAAAATAAATATGATGTGTTGTTTACATGTATGTATACTTATATACATAGTATTTTTATTTTTAAATAATTATTACATATATATAATTTAATATTTTATTTATTTTCAATAATTTACAAGGATTTTAATGATATTTTTATTTGATTTTTAAGAGTTAATTTATTAGGTTAAAAGATGTATCTGTACAATATAAACATGGTTATACATATACAATAAATACATTATTTTAATTTTTTATTGATTTTTTGTAACTTTTTATATTTTATTTTAGTTAAATACAATATTTACAAGTAATTAAAAAATACATATTTACAAATATGCATAAGAAAAAAATATTAAATAATGTACATAGGTTTATTATACAATAATACCCCAATTTGCCACATTTCAGACCTTAACTCTGAATTTTATGAGGACCTTTATTTTAAAGAATATTAAATTTGGAGTACAATGAAAGTGAGTTTGATGAATTTGGAGTTTATGTGGAGAAGAAATTGATATTGGAAGTTGAGATATGTGGCATTTTGTGAGTGATGCTATACACACTATATATGCAGATTTTAATTGCAATTATTTTGTTATTTACAAGAGGATTTATTCACAAAGTTCAAGACAAAATCATCTTTTTTATTGATAAGGGATTTGGCAATGGATAAATTAATGTAAGAGTGTGTAATATAGATGAAATTATACAAGTGAAGAGCATATACAAGTGTCAAGTATTTTCTGGATTTTTAGGCCTTATCTCCTCCTACTTTATTCCTTGTCAATCAGGTCAAGTCGTGACCTTCTTACAGGGTTTGATCCAGCCTATATCTATTACATATATATAGTCCTTTATTTTCTTATTTTCCCTTTATTTATTTATTTATTTTAGGTTAAAATAGAAAAAAAAATAAAATATTTTATATAAGGATATTGGCTAGTAAGAAAATGCATTTATTAATATTTACATGTATTTTATAAGGGATTTTAAGCTAAAATAAATGAATAAAGATGATGAAATACAAATGCAACCGTACTCAATGGCTACTTTGAGTCTCCAACAACTCTATCGAGTCACTAACATTATAAATAGGATCTAGAGGTCTTTATTGAGACCCACAACCAAGAGGAACATTCTCTACTCATTAAAGTGGAGAAAGAGTGTTTTGTTTGCTATATTTGTACTCTCTAGCCATATATAGTTTCGAGCTTCCTAACTCTATATACTTAAAAGATATTGCCTTCATTCTTGAGCAATTGTTTCCTCCAAAGTCTATAAGTTTATGAATTCAAGATTAATATTGACCTATTTTTTCTAACATATGTCAAAGATGTATATGAGTTGTGGATCCCTTTCTTTAAGAGAGGTAAAATGTTCGTTTTGGAGTTGTCCAAGGAAAGGTGTAGATTATATGATTGATTTTATTTCCCTAGATCTAAATTAGTGTGAGATAGTAGAAACAAGTTCACCAAAAAAGAGAGTGGAAATCATATAACATGGTTCTGAGTCGTGGTTTTCACCCACCTAGGTTCCCACATTAAAATCAATGTGCATTATGGTTTGATTTTCTCTACTTATATCTTTGTCATTTGTGAATAATTTAAAGAAGATATTATTGTTGGAATTATTATATATTACACAGTCCCCCCCCCCCCCCCGCCTCTTGTGTAGGAGTCTCATTTCATATCAGAGTGGGTGCAAGTTTTGCAGGTGCATAGGCCTTCTTGTAGCCCTAAACGGAACAAAGAAATGTATCCACCAACTCGAGCTCGTCCTCCTTATTCATTACGAAGATGTTCTACTTCAATGATACCAACTACATTTATCAGAGATTAGATATTTGAAAAAGCTCAAGAATCAAATGTAGAAGCTCAGATGCATTTATATAGAATTTTTGAAATCTCTGGAGGTCGAGGACATGCAAAGACAAAGGGCAACTTTTACCAGATTTGTGAAATTGGGTGATTTTTACATAATTTTTATTTGTATCAAAAAATTATATTATAAAATTTTCATATTCTTCATCAACAAGCTAAAATAAACTAGAATCACCTTAAGTTCATAATCATTTTTTACTGATCTGATCGATCAATATTCTTATCATGATCAATTTACTTTGACTTTATTTCTTATCTGATCTATCAACTTGACATTATGATTGACCATCCTTTGATCGACTAACTTTAGATAGATAATTTCTTAATCATGATTGATCAATATTCATATGAGTCTCAATAGTTATTTAACATTTAAATATGGTTGATCATCAACATTATTTACATTGTCGATCACTTTTACTGTGTTGACCGATTAACTCTGTACACTTGATTGAGCAAGTCCAACTTTTGGATTTTTTAAAGTTGGAATTTCGTATCTTGGTATACAGCGACTACTTTGAGTCTCCAACAACTCTATCTATCACATAACACTATAAATAGGACCTAAAGGTCTTTGCTGAGACCCACAACCAAGATAAACATTCTCGACTCATTAAAGTGGAGAAAGAGTGTTTTGTGTGCGATATTTGTACTCTCAAGCCATCTATAATTTCTTACTTCATGGCTATATATACTTAAAAGCGATTGTCTTCATTCTCGAGCAATTTTTGTGCTAAAAAATCTATAAGCTTATGAATTCCATGTTAGTATTGATCAATTTCTTTTTTAACATATTGTAAACATGTATACGATTTGTGGATCTCTTTATTTAAGCGAGATAAAATCTTCCAATTGGAGTTGTCCAAGGAAGGGTATAGGTTGTATGCCCGATTGTGCTTCCCTTGCTTTAAATTAGTGTGAAAAAGTAGAAGCATGTTTTCCAAAAGAATGAATGGAAATCTTATAACATGGTTCTGTGTCGTGGGTTTCACCCACCTAGGTTCCCACGTTAAAATCATTGTGCATTTTGATTTTCTCTACTTATTTCTTTGTGATTTGTGAATATTTTAAAGCTGGAGTTATTGTCTGGATTATTATATTTTACACAATCCACATCCTGCCTCTTGTATCGGATTCTCATTTGGTATTAGAGTGGGTGCAACTTTTGCAAGTGCATAAGCCTTATTGTAGTCATAAATGGAACAAGGAAATGTATCCACCAACTCGGGTTCGTCCTCCTACTTCATTACAAAGATGTCCTATTTCCATGATACCAACTACATCTATCAAAGCTCTGAGATTCGAGAAAGCTCAAGATTTGTATCTATAAGATAAATGCATTTATATAGAATTTTCAAAATCTTTGGAGGTCGAGGAAATATAAAGAAGAATGGGAACTTATGCAATATTTGCCAAATTAGATGATTTTTACATCTTTTTATATCTAAAATTATACAATAGATTTTGCATATTCTTGATCAACAAGCTAAAATGAACTAGAATCACCTTAAGTTCAAAATCATTTTTTACTGATCTGATCGATCAAAATCTTAATCATGATCAATCAACTTTGACTTTTATTTCTAACTTTATCTATCGACTTGAATTTATGATCGACCACCTTTTGATCGATCAACTTCAGATTAATCATTTCTGGATAATAATTGATCAACATTCAAATGAGTCTCAATGGTTATTTAACATTCAAATATGTTTGATCAACACTATTGACATGGTTGATCACTTTTACTGTGTTGATTGATCAACTCTTTACACTTGATTGATCTAGTATAGCTTTTGGATTTTTTAAAGTTGGAATTTCCTATCGTGGTACCCTAATGCTACTTTGAGACTCCAACGGCTCTATCGATCAAATAACAATGTAAATAGGACCTAGAGGTCTTTGTTGAGGCCCACAACCAAGAGAAACATTCTCTACTCATTAACGTGGAGAGAGAGTATTTTATGTGCAACATTTTACTCTCAACCCATCTATAATTTCTAGATTCCCGGATCTATATACTTATAAGCGATTGTCTTCATTCTCGAGCATTTTTTGCACTCAAAATTCTATAAGCTTACGAATTCAAGATTAGTATCGATCTATTTCTTTTTTAACATATTGTAAACATGTATATGAGTTGTGGATTCCTTTCTTTAAGCGAGATAAAATCTTCTTTTTGGAGTTTTCCAAGGAAGGGTGTAGGTTGTATGCCCCGATTGTGTTTCCCTCGCTCTAAATTGGTGTGAGATAGTAGGAGCAAGTTCACCAAAAGAATGAATGGAATTCCTATAACATGGTTTCGGATCGTGGTTGTCACCCACCTGGGTTCCCACATCAAAATCATTGTGTATTATGGTTTGATTTTCTCTACTTATATCATATGATCTGTGAATACTTTAAAGCTGATATTATTGTTGCAATTATTGTATATTACACAACCCCCCTCCCGCCTCTTGTGTCAGATTCTCCTTTGGTATCAGAGTGGTTGCAAGTTTTGCAGGTGCATAAGCCATCTTGTAATCCTAAATATAACAAGGAAATGTATATACCAACTTGGGCTCGTCCTCCTACTTCATTATGAAGATTTCTTATTTCTATTATACCAACTAAATCTACCAAAGCTCTGAGATTCGAAAAAGTTCAAGATTCAATTTAGAAGCTCAAATGCATTCATATAGAAATTTTTAAATATCTGGAAGTCGAGGACATGTACAGACGAAGGGGAACTTCCACAAGCTTTGCCAAATTGAATGATTTGTACGTAGTTTTTATTTGTATTGAAAAACTGTATTATAGATTTTGCATATTCTTGATCAACAAGTTAAAATAAGCTAGAATCACCTCAAGTTCAAAATCACTTTTTATTGATCTGATCGATCGAAATCATGATCATGATTAATCAACTTTGACTTTTATTTCTAACATGATCTGTCAACTTGACATTATGATCAATCACCCTTTGATCGATCAACTTCATGATGCAATCTATGGCTCCAGATCTGGCTTGTGATCTGCATAAGGAATGATGCCCTGATCAGTCTGTATAAAAGCACCTGATGCAATAAATCATTATGTGTTAAGGACAACGCATAATCCCATTAAGGATGGAGAGGAGTAATGAGTGAAATCAATTTCCATCCAAAAATGGGTATATTTCATGACAAGAGTGATCCATGTTTATTGGATAAGGCAAGGAGTCTAGAGAGCGGGTTGCGGAGTCCGAACCATGATCTTAGGAATCGCCCCAAATTATTGGAGAGGTCGACCGCATGGACTCCATGTAGATGTCAACAGAGTCCCGACTAAGCCATCCATGGGTTGCCATATCGAGGTCAAAGAGAAGATCGAGAAGGGATGAATGATATGGAGGTCAACAAGAATTAAAAGGAGTGTAAAATAGTAGAGCAGCGCAAAAGCAAACCATGGTCAAATGAGAATAAAGAAAGAGAAAACGAAGAGTCAAAATTGCACAATTGTATGGGACTTTATCTTGGATCTTAATTTAAATTAAACAGACACCCAAAAAGTCTTGAATTCCCCAACATAATCCAAGTGAATCTGTAAGAGTTCGACTATTTTATATTTTTAATTTTATGGTTGTATTGTAGGAAACTTTTTTAACAAGTCCTTAAGAACGCTAACCCTATAGGAGTGTGTGTACTGTCCGGAAAGTACCTCATACTTCTTCCACCTCCTTTGTAACATGTGATCTATGTACTTTGAGGTCATTGATCTCATGCCTTGGCAGCTACTCAGCTAAAGAAATAGAGGAAGAATTCCGGTAGGCAAATCTAATACTTCCCTCACAAGCAAGGTACTCGACCGCAAGACAATGGTCTATGCTCAATAATTAGGACCAAGTAGGATGCTCCACAAGGCGGGAAAATCGTCATCTACAAGGCCCTACTTGTCCGTGCATGATAGAAGTGCTAATACTTCGCCAACCTAGGTGATAATCAAGGCTACCACAAATCGAGTTTTTAGCTCTAATCCTTAGGGGGTTGCGCCTCACTCAGTCTAGAGTGTACCTGAAAGCAAGGAGGGTTTTATGAACCTAAAATAAGGATGTTCATTACCAATTTTAATTAAGGTCAAAGTTTATTAGCAGTTCTCTTATTTTAATTTTTGGTTTTCATCTTTTTAGTTTTTTTCAAAGCAATCCACCTAATGATTTTTTTGTATTTTCATTAGGTCCTAATGAGAGAGAATGTAAAAGAAATGTAAGGGGATACAAAGTAGAAATCTCACTCTCATATCAAATGATGCATGCAAAGTAAGAAGATGCACAAGGTTTCCCAACGCTCTCCATGCGGGATGCAAGGTAGAATTGAAATATTTAAACTATATGATGATATGTGATGATTCTGCGATTCGTCATCTTTATTCATTTATTTTAGCTTAAAATCCCTTATAAAACATCTGCATATAACGCTAACTCCATATTCTTACTAACTTGCATTTGTGTGTAAATATTGTACATTTCTTACTAATTTTAACCTAAAATAAATAAAGAAAGAAAGAAAGGAAAAATAAAGAAAAGAAAATAAAAAAAAGGAAGACTGTATACAGGCTGACCCGAACCCCGAGAGAAGGTCAAGACTTGACCTGATCGACCAGGAATAAAGTAGGGGGAGATAGGGTCCTCAACCAGAAAATCCAAAAAAATGTGTTTCTCACTTATTTTGTGTATATCTGTATAAAACTAACACTAATTTATTTGTACCTTAATTGACCCCAAATCAAATAACATTCAAAATCAAAGTTGTAAATAAAAATGGGTCCTAATTAATAAAACTGATTGCACAATTAAATCATGTACAGAATAAAAGTAGCCACACTTGGAAAAAGCCACTAAGCACTAATTTGAAGATTAATTCCGGCTCCTTATAATATCAAATTGAACCAATTTCATTTCCATTGAATTGTAAATTAAATTATCTTCAAAATGGCTGTGATTTCATAATTTTTGGAGTTACGGTTGAAAAGTCGGTTTTCTGGGGTAATTTGTGCAATTTTCCCTTGTAATTTGTGTATATTGTATTTTTATATATATCTGTAAATATTTTTACTAATTACTTAAAACAAAAATAAAAATAAAAAAAATTAATCAAATTCTTAAAACAAAAAAAGAGGCTAATTTCCCCATTTATCCTTGTATATAATGTCATATATGTATATAGTACATGTATATAGTTGCTATTTTTAACTAACCATCATAAAAAAATAAAAAAATAACATTTTTTAATTCAAATAAATAAAGTGACGAAAATTCAAAAAAATTAGATAATTTTGTAAATAATTTTATCTTTCTATTTTATCTCTCATGTTATCTCTTCCACCAAAAAAATCAAAAATTCATCTCTTATCCAAAAAAATTCAAAATTCAAAATTCATCTCTTTTCTATTTATATGGCTCCTTCTCCATCATTCCAACTGATCAATCTTTAGAGAGAGGAGCCCGATCTCCGAGAGAAAATTTCGTCGAGAAAATTGCCTAGCCTCCGAGCCGCCGGTGACAGCGAGTCGGCCTTGTCGAGGCGATCACAGTCCATTTTCCGCTCCTAAGGTGAGATCCAAATTTTTCTTCGCATTTTTATCTTAGTTAATCGTACTTTAGTTCATCGCATTTTTTTTCTCGTAGGCAATTTTTTTCTCTAGATCTTAAAAAATCCATCTCGATTTGATCCGCCATCGACTCGATTTTTCATCTCATCATCGCGATCTCTTCGCCTTCTATTTCTATCTCTCACGACCTATCAACTCCGGCCGCGTACGGTGGCCCGAGAATCGGATTCGAATCCCTCATCGTTCGCCGAATCACCATTTACTTTCCAATCTTGTAGATAAATAAAAAAAATTGTTTTTTTATCTCTAACGGTTGTTTTGCAGGATAAATAAAAAAAACAAAAAAAATTCATTTTATTTCCTGTTTCTCGGATTTAAAAAAAAAGTTTTTTCCCTTCTTTTATTCACTGTTTACAACAAAATAAAAAAAATTAAACAAAAAAAATAAAAAAAAATCAATCGCACACAGGCGGCAGGGCCATCAACCCCCACCGCCCACCAACCGGCGCGCCCCCGGCGCCGCTCCGCCCGCCGCCCTCACTGCAGACCACCACCGACAGGCGCCCTTGCCACTAGCCACAGGCGCCCTGCGTGCGCGCAGCAGTGCCCCGACCCTCGCGCGCAGGCGCAACGCCGCCGCCAGCTGCGAGCGCCGCCCCGCGCCGTCCGCCTCGTGTCTCCAGCCCCGCGCGACGCCGCGCGCGGCGCGCCACCGTCATCAACCTCTCGCCCAGGCGTCGCCAGCAACCCTCTCCTCCAGATCGCCGCCGCGTGAAGGGCGGCGTACTCCGCCTCCTGCGCTGCGCGGCCTCCTCCCGAACAGCACCGGCGCGCAACCGCCCGCGCCTCAGCCCGTGCTCCTCCAGGCGCCGCCACCTCCGGTCTTCCAGATAGCCTCCTCCAGTGTCGCGCCGCCGCATCTCCATCGCCGCCGCCCTTGCGTGGAGAAGAAGAAGGGCGTCGGCGGCTCCCTGGTTGCCTCCCCCTTGTGCGTGAAAGGAAACAGAACCCTTAGGGTTTTGATTTTAAAAAAAAAGAGGGGGAATTTAGAGTTGCCCCCCGGAAAGATTCAGATTTGCAAGAAACATCCATGCCATCCTCCAAGCACATGACAAGCACATGACTCAGTGGTAAAATTGTGTCTTTTATCTTGTGATTTATTTTTATTATCTATTGAAGCAAAAACTTGGAATCTTTACAGTTCAGTCCAAAACTTTCACAGTATTTACGTTTTAGTCCCTGAACTGCATAATTATAATTTGCTTGTGCTTTTTATTGAAATAAATGTCATTTTTGATCCAAAAAATTTTGAGAAAATTTTGCTATGCTCCTGATGTGATTATCTTCTTAGCATAAATTTTTCATGGCATTTTGATTTTATTTATTATTATTAAAAAATAAAAAACAGTGTTATTTTGTCTTCCTGAAATCCAAAAATTCATAAAAAATCGAAAATACCTCTAAAAATTCCAAAAAAATAAGAGTAGTTGTATTTCATTGTCTTTTAATTTCTGACAAATTTTCACGCATTAATTATTTTTAAAACCCAAAAAAAGTGAAAAATATCAAAAATCTTCTAAAAATCATAAAAAATTCTACAAAAATCCAAAAATTGTGATTTTAGTTCCTGTTTGTAGATATTTTCTTCTAGTTTGTCTTAAAAATAGTATCCAGGAGTTTTAGGCATTTAAAATATTTTTAAATTGCAAATTACTCCAGGCTGTGTACATTTTCTTGTTTCCTCACTGTTTAATTTTAGAAAAATATAAAAACATCTGAAAAATCTACAAAAATTCTCAAAAATATTTTAAAACTTTTAAAATCAAAAAAATAATTTCCTTGAATTTTTCTGAGCATTTTTGACTAATTGAGAAATTGCAAAAAGAGTTGGTGTGTGTATTTTTAATCTTGTGAATATTGCATCGTATTATTTTTGAAAATAAAAAATTTTTTGCAAAATCAAAATCACTAAAAATTTGAAAATCATAAAAAAATTAAAAAAATAGAAATAAAAAAATAAAAAAATAAAAATATTAAAAAATCACAAAAACCAAGGATAGTTGTCCTTTGAGATTCCTGTTTTCTCTTGATTGATTTTCGATTAATTGAATAACCCTCGGGAATTGTAGCCAATTGAGATAGTTGCCGATGAGCACAGTCGACATGAGCTCCCTTGGTGGTCCAATTGAGATAGTTGCCGATGAGCAGTTTGAGCAGAGTTCTGAGGTCCAGATATCTGAGCCATTCATTGAATTTCCTGATTTATGCACATATGAAAGACATCTTTCTGAGATTATTGCTGAGATATCTGAGCTGTTCGTTGATAATGATATTGAACATCCTGATGAGCCATTCCTCTCTGAGCAAAGATCATTCATCGCAGATCTATCAAATATTCTATTTGTTGAGCCGTCGATAGCCAAGGTGGATAGTCTACAGAGCATAGATCACATACCGTCTATCAGTACAGTAGAAGAGGTTATCACAGAGACGATTCAGACCCCACCTGAGCTCAAGGTTTTACCATCAATGTTGAAATACGCCTTCCTTGCGGGTCCCCCCCAAATGTTTCCGGTCATCCTCAGCTCGCAGTTGACCGCTGAACAAGAATCTCGCGTGCTAGAGGTTCTTGAGAGAAACCGCAAGGCCATAGGATGGAATATCTCGGATCTCCATGGGATCAATCCAGCGTTGTGCTCGCATCATATCTACCTAGAGGATGATTGTAAACCCTCCCATGAATGCCAGCGCCGTCTAAATCCAAATCTAAGGGAGGTTGTCATGAAGGAGATCAAGAAATGGTGTGATGCTGGTTTTATATATCCCATTTCGGATTCCAAATGGGTCAGCCCTTTACATGTGGTCCCAAAGAAATCTGGGATTACGATCGTAAAGAATGACCGTGGTGAGGAGATTCCGACCCGGGTACCTACTTCATGGCGTGTCTGTGTAGATTACCGACGCCTGAACTCAGCTACCAAGAAGGATCACTTTCCACTGCCCTTTATTGATCAGATTATTGAGAGGTTGGCAGGGAAAGAGTTCTTTTGCTTCTTGGATGGGTACTCGGGATACAACCAAGTTGCTATCGCTCCTGAGGATCAGGAGAAAACTACTTTCACTTGTCCGTTTGGCACTTACGCCTTTAGACGGATGCCCTTTGGATTGTGTAACGCCCCCGCTACATTTCAAAGGTGTATGTTGGCCGTTTTCGCTGACATGGTGGGTAATTTTCTTGAAGTCTTCATGGACGATTTCTCGGTCTACGGGGATAGTTTTGACACATGTCTTGCTCATTTAGACCGAGTTCTTCAACGTTGTTGTGAGGTAAACCTAGTGCTCTCGTGGGAGAAGAGTCACTTTATGGTGACTAATGGGATTGTATTGGGCCATGTCATCTCCAAACATGGTATGGAGGTTGACCCGGCTAAGATTGATGTGATTTCCAAGTTAGAGCCACCGCAGAATTTGAAGCAGTTGAGGTCATTTTTGGGACACGTAGGATTCTATAGGCGATTCATAAAGGACTTCAGCAAAATCGCCAGACCTTTGACGGAGCTTTTGTGTAAGGAGACTGATTTTATTGTCGATGAGAAAGTTCTCCTTGCATTCAATCAGATGAAAGAAATGGTTACTAGTGCTCCTATCTTACAGCCACCTGATTGGTCTCTTCCCTTTGAGATCATGACGGATGCATCAGATTTCGCAGTTGGAGCAGTCTTAGGACAGAGAAGGGATGGGATACCATTTGCTATACACTATGCTAGCAAGACTCTGGATGAAGCACAACGGAATTATACAGTTACAGAGAAGGAGATGTTAGCAGTTGTATTTGGTCTAGAAAAGTTCAGATCTTACCTCATTGGTTCACACGTGATTATATACACGGATCACACTGCCATACGATACTTACAGGCAAAGAAGGATGCTAAACCACGCCTTATCAGATGGATCCTTCTTCTCCAGGAATTTGATTTAGAGATACGAGATAAACCTGGAGTGAAAAATGTTGTGGCAGATCACCTTTCCCGTATCACAGACACAGAGACTTCTGAGCGGAACATGATTCCTATTTCTGAAACCTTTCCAGATGAGTCCATTTTATCTGTGGACTCGCTTCCATGGTATGCTGATATTGTGAACTATCTTGTCTCCAAGAAAGTTCCACAAGATTGGCCGAAGTATAAGGTAGACAGATTTATGTCAGAGATTCATTATTACCAGTGGGAGGATCCGTACCTATTTCGTGAGGGTGCGGATTGTATCTAGAGAAGGTGCATTCCACAGGAGGAACACACCAGTGTACTTGAACACTGTCACAAACTAGAATCTGGAGGGCATCATTCGAGGAAACGCACGGCAGCAAAGGTTTTCAGAGTGGCCTATGGTGGCCCACATTGTTTAAGGATGCTACAGAGTATGTTCGAGGTTGTATTGATTGTCAAAAAATGGGAGGAACAGTTGGTTCCAAAGATACCATGCCCCTAAGATATATACAGATTTCTGATGTTTTTGATGCTTGGGGCATAGACTTCATGGGCCCATTTCCTGTCAGTCAGGGATTTCAGTACATCCTGCTCGCCGTGGATTATGTTAGTCGATGGGTGGAGGCTATCCCCACCCGAACCGCAGATAGTCGTACGGTGTGTTCCTTTCTTAAGGACCATATTATTGCGCGGTTCGGTATTCCCAAAATATTGATTTCAGATGGGGGAAGCCATTTCATTAATAGAGATGTAAAGAAGCTTGTGAAGGAGTACGCTATTGAGCACAGAGTTGCGTCTCCTTACCACCCTCAGACTAATGGCTTGGCAGAAATTTCAAATAGGGAGATCAAAACGATATTGCAAAAACTTGTACGTCCAGATAGGAAGAACTGGTCCCAGATGCTTGATTCAGTTCTATGGGCTTATCGGACGGCGTACAAGTCTCCTTTGGGTATGTCTCCCTATAGATTGGTATATGGAAAGCCTTGCCACCTGCCAGTGGAATTAATTCACAAATCTTTATGGGCACTCCGTGTATGCAGTTTAGATTATGAGAAAGGAGGAAAGAACAGGAAGTTGGATTTGAATAAATTACTGGAATTCCGAGACTTTGCATACGATAATTCACTTGTGTATAAGGAGAAAGTCAAGCGCTGGCATGATAAACACATTCGAAGAAAGACTTTCGCCCCTGATCAGAAAGTTTGGTTATTTGATGCTAAGTTGAAGTTATTCCCAGGAAAATTGAAAAGCAAGTGGTCAGGACCGTTCATCGTGAGAGCTGTGCGTGACAATGGGAGTATTATCATATCTGGGTTGTCATCTGACGCACAGCCATTTGTTGTGAACGGACAGTTGCTGAAGCCATATCTAGATCATGATACATTCCTGTCCGTTGTGGATTCTATATCTTTGGTATCAGACGATGATCTTTTGATTCCACCTTTTGCGTCCGATACATAAGCTCAACTCCTCTTGTATATCCTTTCGTTTCACTCTGTCTTCTCCCATTTTATCGTTCACCCCTTTTCCGTGTGTGTGTATATATGCTATACTTAGGATGTGCTTTATCCTAAGTATAGGGGGGTGAAGGATTTGTGTTGTTCATATTCGTCCTGTTTATCACCCTTGTTGTTGTTGCCTATACTTAGGGATACTCTACCCTAAGTATAGGGGGTGATGTTGTTCATATCGTGTCTTTGTGAGTCTGTACATTCTCTTCATCGGTTTTCCCCTTTGTACATTCCACTATACTTAGGATTACTTGATCCTAAGTATGGGGGGATCACCAACTTCTCTTCATTTTATCTTTTCTTTGAGTCGTTGTAGCATAGGAGTCTTTTCACCTTTCTTTGCTTAGCACGAGTTATGTCTTCCTTTGTCGCTCTCTGATCACTATGACGACATAGTTCGAGCTAAGTATAGGGGGGTGTCATATATATTGTATATATACTTTAGACATAACTCGTACTTTTAAATACATTTATTTGGGGAGTTATGTGTATATTTTGTAAAATCCACGTGTGTAAAAAAACAAACAAAAAAAACAAAAAAAACACAAAAAAACACAAAAAAACAACAAAAAAACAAACAAACAAAAAAAATAAAAAAACAAAAACAAAACAAAAACAAAACAAAAACAAAAAAACAAAACAAAAAACAAAACAAAAAAATGGGAAGAGAGAGAGAGAGAAAACAAGAAAACAAACAAACAAAAAACAAACAAAAACAAAAAAAACACACAAAAAAACAAAAAAAAGTCTCTTGTATATACTTGTATATATTACTAACCCTTTCTCCTTTAAAAAAAACTACAAAACCAAAAATCATAAAAATTTGCATAAAAAAACTTTCTTTCACATCTGCATTTTTCTCCAAAAATCCATAAAAAGTTCAAAATTAGAAAATTGTTTAAAAAAAATGGTTCTTTTCACATGTGCATCATTCTTTAAAAAAACTCTCTGCATTGTTCATAGTCTGCATTTGCATGTGCATTTTTCTGGTTAGTATTGATATTTAAACTATGTCTGGAATAAAATTGAAGAATGGAGCTTAGTTGGACCTTAATCCACCTAATTCTCAGAGGAACTTCACCGAGAAATAGGATTTTAGAAGCTTCAGGTCTTTGACTTAACTCTTTGAGTTCCACATGACAATGTGCAGCATTTGACCCTTAGTGTCTAACCTGGTCTCTTCATTCTGGGTACAACTCTGGAATAGCGAATTAATTTGTACTCCCGCACTACGCACTTAGCTCAACTCAGATGGGATCTTGGAAGACTGTATGAGTTTCTTTTCTGGTAGCGTGGAAATCTAAAGACCGGAGTACGGGTTGAAATAAAGCTTCGGAAAAGGGATGGACGGCTGGGCACAATTTTTTCTAAGACCCCAAAACATGTACGGAAAAAAAAAAGATTCTATATCCGTAGGGGCACAACAAGATCCAAGCAGAACCACCAAAACTCCAAATACAAAGAAGCTACTACCAAACAAAAATCTGACCAAAAAGGTCCAAGCTTCAAGAAAACCTGCAGATCTTGGTGGAGACTCGGCTACACTAGCCATCTTCACAAGGAGAGGTGACTACACCAAACCACCCTCCAGTTCTTTTCTCAATCTTCTAACTTCTCCCCCAATTCGATTGTGAACACAGCACGACAGACCTTAGAAGGAAATACCTGACTCCCCGAGGACGAGTTATTGGAGAGGAGATTTGCATGGTAGTCCGGCATTCTGGATGGGAAGAGCTAAAATTTTTCACACACATGAGTCGATTATTCAATGTTCATAGGGTATGCTTTGGGAAGAGGATCGATCTAAGATGACTTCTGGGCCAAAACTGTGACAATGATGTGTAGAACTTGAAGGCCGTTGGTTTTAAAATCCTAAGTCTCACAGAAGTTCCGACACACAAATAATCCAAAGGTCCGACAGAGCTCCAAACTACAATTTTATGAAGATAAATTTAATACTCAATATTGTCCTACTTTCTTTATTTTCCCTTTCTTTTTCTTCTTCACTTATTCTTTCAAATAAGTGTTTGCTAAGGGACTAGAAAAGGTAAAGCATAGGGGGATGATGAATCTGCGATTCGTCATCTTTATTCATTTATTTTAGCTTAAAATCCCTTATAAAACACCTGCATATAACGCTAACTCCATATTCTTACTAACTTGCATTTGTGTGTAAATATTGTACATTTCTTACTAATTTTAACCTAAAATAAATAAAGAAAGAAAGGAAAAATAAAGAAAAGAAAATAAAAAAAAGGAAGACTGTATACAGGCTGACCCGAACCCCGAGAGAAGGTCAAGACTTGACCTGATCGACCAGGAATAAAGTAGGGGGAGATAGGGTCCTCAACCAGAAAATCCAAAAAAATGTGTTTCTCACTTATTTTGTGTATATCTGTATAAAACTGTCACTAATTTATTTGTACCTTAATTGACCCCAAATCAAATAACATTCAAAATCAAAGTTGTAAATAAAAATGGGTCCTAATTAATAAAACTGATTGCACAATTAAATCATGTACAGAATAAAAGTAGCCACACTTGGAAAAAGCCACTAAGCACTAATTTGAAGATTAATTCCGGCTCCTTATAATATCAAATTGAACCAATTTCACTTCCATTGAATTGTAAATTAAATTATCTTCAAAATGGCTGTGATTTCATAATTTTTGGAGTTACGGTTGAAAAGTCGGTTTTCTGGGGTGGTTTGTGCAATTTTCCCTTGTATTTTGTATATATTGTATTTGTATATATATCTGTAAATATTTTTACTAATTACTTAAAACAAAAATAAAAATAAAAAAAATAATCAAATTCGTAAAACAAAAAAAGAGGCTAATTTCCCCATTTATCCTTGTATATAATGTCATATATGTATATAGTACATGTATATAGTTGCTATTTTAAACTAACCATTATAAAAAAAAATAAAAAAATAACATTTTTTTAATTCAAATAAATAAAGTGACGAAAATTCAAAAAAATTAGATAATTTTGTAAATAATTTTATCTTTCTATTTTATCTCTCATGTTATCTCTTCCACCAAAAAAAATCAAAAATTCATCTCTTATCCAAAAAAATTCAAAATTCAAAATTCATCTCTTTTCTATTTATATGGCTCCTTCTCCATCATTCCAACTGATCAATCTTTAGAGATAGGAGCCCGATCTCCGAGAGAAAATTTCGTCGAGAAAGTTGCCTAGCCTCCGAGCCGCCGGTGACAGTGAGTCGGCCTTGTCGAGGCGATCACGGTCCATTTTCCGCTCCTAAGGTGAGATCCAAATTTTTCTTCGCATTTTTATCTTAGTTTAATCGTACTTTAGTTCATCGCCTTTTTTTTCTCGTAGGCAATTTTTTTCTCTAGATCTTAAAAAATCCATCTCGATTTGATCCGCCATCGACTCGATTTTTCATCTCATCATCGCGATCTCTTCGCCTTCTATTTCTATCTCTCACGACCTATCAACTCCGGCCGCGTACGGTGGCCCGAGAATCGGATTCGAATCCCTCATCGTTCGCCGAATCACCATTCACTTTTCAATCTTGTAGATAAATAAAAAAAATTGTTTTTTATCTCTAACGGTTGTTTTGCAGGATAAATAAAAAAACCAAAAAAATTCACTTTATTTCCTGTTTCTCGGATTTAAAATAAAAGTTTTTTCCCTTCTTTTATTCACTGTTTACAACAAAATAAAAAAATTTAAACAAAAAAAATAAAAAAAATCAATCGCACACAGGCGGCAGGGCCATCAACCCCCGCCGCCCACCAACCGGCGCGCCCCCGGCGCCGCTCCGCCCGCCGCCCTCTCTGCAGACCGCCGCCGACAGGCGCCCTTGCCACCAGCCACAGGCGCCCCGCGTGCGCGCAGCAGTGCCCCGACCCTCGCGCGCAGGCGCAACGCCGCCGCCAGCCGCGAGCGCCGCCCCGCGCCGTCCGCCTCGTGTCTCCAACCCCGCGCGACGCCGCGCGCGGTGCGCCACCGTCATCAACCTCTCGCCCAGGCGTCGCCAGCAACCCTCTCCTCCAGATCGCCATCGCGCGAAGGGCGGCGTACTCCGCCTCCTGCGCTGCGCGGCCTCCTCCCGAACAGCACCGGCGCGCAACCGCCCGCGCCTCAGCCCGTGCTCCTCCAGGCGCCGCCACCTCCGGTCTTCCAGATAGCCTCCTCCAGCGTCGCTCGAAGCCGCGCCGCCGCATCTCCATCGCCGCCGCCCTTGCGTGGAGAAGAAGAAGGGCGTCGGCGGCTCCCTGGTTGCCTCCCCCTTGTGCGTGAAAGGAAACAGAACCCTTAGGGTTTTGATTTTAAAAAAAAAGAGGGGGAATTTAGAGTTGCCCCCCGGAAAGATTCAGATTTGCGAGAAACATCCCTGCCATCCTCCAAGCACATGACAAGCACATGACTCAGTGGTAAAATTGTGTCTTTTATCTTGTGATTTATTTTTATTATCTATTGAAGCAAAAACTTGGAATCTTGACAGTTCAGTCCAAAACTTTCACAGTATTTACGTTTTAGTCCCTGAACTGCATAATAATAATTTGCTTATGCTTTTTATTGAAATAAATGTCATTTTTGATCCAAATAATTTTGATAAAATTTTGCTATGCTCCTGATGTGATTATCTTCTTAGCATAAATTTTTCATGGCATTTTGATTTTATTTATTATTATAAAAAAATCAAAAACAGTGTTATTTTGTCTTCCTGAAATTCAAAAATTCATAAAAAATCGAAAATACCTCTAAAAATTACAAAATAATTAGAGTAGTTGAATTTCATTGTCTTTTAATTTCTGACCAATTTTCACGCATTAATTATTTATAAAACCCAAAAAAATTGAAAAAAATCAAAAATCTTCTAAAAATCATAATAAATTCTACAAAAATCCAAAAATTGTGATTTAAGTTTCTGTTTGTAGATATTTTCTTCTAGTTTGTCTTAAAAATAGTAGTCAGAGTTTTGGGCATTTAAAATATTTTTAAATTGCAAATTACTCCAGGCTGTGCACATTTTCTTGTTTCCTCACTGTTTAATTTTTTGAAAAATACAAAAACATCTGAAAAATCTACAAAAATTCTCAAAAATATTTTAAAACTTTTAAAATAAAAAAAAATAATTTCCTTGAATTTTTCTGAGCATTTTTGACTAATTGAGAAATTGCAAAAAGAGTTGGTGTGTGTATTTTTAATCTTATGAATATTGCATCGTATTATTTTTGAAAATAATAAAAAATTTGCAAAATCAAAATCACTAAAAATTTGAAAATCAGAAAAAAAAATAAAAAAAATTAGAAATAAAAAAAATAAAAAAATAAAATATTAAAAAAATCACAAAAACCAAGGATAGTTGTCCTTTGAGATTCCTGTTTTCTCTTGATTGATTTTCGATTAATTGAATAACCCTCGGGAATTGTAGCCTCCCTGAGTTCGACCCGGTCCGCTATACAGGTTAATAAGTAGCAAAAAATCATAAAAAAATATTTTTTGTTGACGCGGGATTTTGGGGATAAACAACGACCCTGTTTTCACCAATTAATTTCCGCCCTCGAATTTTCCTGCTCAACAATATGCAAGCGAGACAGAGTCCTAAACATAAATTGATATTATCGGGAAGAACCAAATGTAAATCACTCAAAAATGAATCCATATGTTCGATTTCGGAGACTCCTCGGTGCCCTCTACAACAGGTCCTACAAGCATTGTGTATAGTCTCTCACGGCTCGCAGTTCCAAATCCAAGTTATTCATAATTATTTATTTGACTAAGTCTTGTGAAAGAAACTATATGAACATGCTTTTATTAGGGCTCTAGACCTAGCTATGGAGTCAAGCAATTTAGATCTAAGGGTCCAATCACAGTAAACAAAGAAAAATAAAGGTGGAAAGTTCAAATCAAGAGAAACAAAATAAAATAAAGATGACAAATCAAGAAAAACCACGATGAGGTCCCAATGTGAACAAGACACCTGAGAAAGAAGACCTCATTGGTGTGAAGTGTCCAAGTAAAAAATTATTACAAATTAATTATACAGAAATAAAAAATCTAAGTGAACTGCTCTGCTCCTCTCCCGCTCTCTCTCTCTACCTCCTTCCTTGCTCTCTCATGGTCGGCACACAAGAGGAAGAGTCGACCTCCTCGTGACTCGAATGCATCCACCTCCTAGGAAGTGGTCTTGGCCATGTGGCCCCTCACAAGAAAATCAAACAAAGACAAATGGGGCAGAACAAATTAACAATTATCAAAAAAATACATGAGTAGAAAATAAAGAGAAAATAATGTGTCAGCTAATATATACACAAATGCTACGTTATTCGTTGCTTCTCAGCAACAAAACCATTTGAAATCCCGCAATAATCTCAGAAGGAAGATCATGTCAATTACCTTGGCAGAACGACAGTTGTCAAAGTGACCACTTACAAAGATCAATCGATAATTTCAACAATTAACTCACAATATAAAAATGAAGCAATAAAACCAAATGTGTATGAACTAAAATTTATTATACCCTACAAACAAGTGTATAGTGGACAAGCAGGTAGGGGGTTGAACACATGAAGCACAAGACGTGGCAGGAATTATTTTAAAATAAAGCAAGTATGTATATACAAGTGTGCACAAAATCAATCAATGTGTATGTTGGTTTTTAATTAAATAAAATAATTATTTTTAAAAAATAATTTTCTAATTTTTTTTATTTCTTTTTAGTTTAATTAATATAATATAATAATATATATAATAGAATGTATATTAATATATTAATTTGTATAATTGAATATAAGTATATAGAATATAATAATATATACTAAGATCTATATATAATATATACCAAAAATCCGAAAATAATAAAAAAGAACATCCTTTTTTATTTTTTTAAAGGTTTCGAAATACATTTATAATATTTATAATAATTAGTAATTTTATAAACTATATATGATTCTAAACAGACATATATATGTTATATAAAGTATACTATATATATTTAGATAAAAAAATATGCATAAAAAGGCAAACAAAATCTTTATATATTTTCAAATATTTTTCTATTTTTATGGATTTTGGGGGAGTTTTATTATTTTTATAATATTAAAATCAGAAATATAACAAATAAGGACTCTTTAAATGGGTAGAATAGATTTGAGATTTAAAAATATGAAATGGCCTTAAAATTTCTCCAAATAAATTGTAATATGTAGATATAAATATATAACAATATGGAGAAGAAACTAAAATTTTTGGGATTTTTAATATTTTTTAATTTTAGGGTTAATAAGGGTTTATTAATTTTAAGGTTTCTTTTTTATGATTTTTAATCTAGAGTCCTAAAATAGATAATAAACATTAACTAGTTTTTGGAAATTTAAAAAACATTTTATATTTTGTATTTTTAAAGTCAAACATGGAATAAAATTACTCTTTTTTATTTTTAATAAATATGAAATGCATGTAAAATGGAAATAAAAATAATAGCTTGCATCATCAGCTAATCGTGTACACACACCTATTTTTAAGAGTTTTTTAGCATAAGAGATATTTTAAATAAAAAAATGCAAAAATAAAATTTAATCAAGCTTGCAGGGGTATTTTGTAAATAAAAGGTAGGGGTTCACATGCAAAAAAAACCAAAAATTTGAACGTTCACTTTATTTTTTGTACTTAATACAAATTACAAAAACTGGGGGTGCCCAATGATGAAGGGGATTTTGTGAGGGTCTTGAAATCTCACATGGTGAGATCCAGTCGATGCATTGACCGCTCATGAAACCTAATCTTCAATCAAAAATTAACCCATAATACAAATTAAGAAATGAATATAAAAATTGAAGTTAAAATTTATTATAACACTACAACAAGTGGGTATAGGTGTAATTATGTGTAGAAGTTGAACTCAGGGAGTAAACGGTAGATTGTGCAACATTCAGCACAAATATTGTACTTTTCTTTTGTTTATTTATTATTTTGTTGGTTTTTAATTTTATATTTGTTTTTTTAATTTTAGATTTTATAATAAATTTTTATTGATTTTATAATTTTTATTTTCTTTTTATATTTTCAAAATTTTATATCTCCTTTTCTTTTAAACATATAATATAGGATATGTAAGCTATATACACAATATAGAGTAATATACTTATAAATATTAGTAAATATAAATAAAATGTCGTACATAAATTGTGTTTGTATTTTATATATTTCTCTAATGTTTTGTGATTTTCTAGATTTTTTGCTAATTTTATGCATTTTAAAGTAAAAAATATCCCAAATCAGGGATTTAATCAATATCCTAAATTAATGTGAATTTGAAAAATCGAAAGTAAGGTCCAAAATTACTCAAATAAATATTCATGTATAGATAATTATATACAGAAAATTATAAGATAGAAAAACATATTTTTGGATTTTTACTGATTTTTTAGAGTTTTATAACGTTTTTTGGGGTTTTCCAATAGGAGTTTTCTTTTTCTATTTTAGTGATTTTTGATCTGGATTTAAGATACGATAAAATATACAATATATATTTTGAAATTTTTCAATATTTTTTAGTAGTTTATAAGCTAGTCAGTACGAAATAAGCTCCTTTTTATAATTAATAAATGGTTAAAATGTCCAAAAAATGCAAAATAAATGGTGTGAAAGTAGATGCTACCATTTATCTGACCCTATTTTTGCACGATTTTAGGAGTCACGGTGCTATTTTTAAAAAATGAAATCCAAGCACCAAAAATACATAAAATGACAATTGATTGGCCCACAAATTCAACCTCTAATTATGTGGAATTAGCGTGTTGTAGTTGGCCGAATTGGATCCATCAAAAACCGCTTAATAAATTTGTCGATAAAATCAAAAGAGGTCTATTTGTATTTTAGTTGGGCAAGCCCAAGGTCGAGCTTAGGGACACGAGCCTCTTAAGTATGAGTCTAAACTCTTAATATTTATACTAAGTGTTGAATTAAGAACTCGTAGGTCAATGCACATAAAGACACGATGCAGGAAATGCAAAAATAATTTTTATTTGATTTTTATCATGCAAAAAATGCAAATTTACAATGATGTAAATATGCCCTAATTAGACAAAAATATTTGAGCCACTAAAAAGCAATCAACTTCAGTTTCATTTATCAAAGTAAACTTCATTGATGCATGAATACAAGGCTTAAGAAATTACTATATGAAAGACACTACATTAATAAACTAATCATCAAAATTGAGAGTGTTAAAATAGAGAACAAGTCATGACATTAGAAAGATAACGAAACAGGTTTTGAAACATAATTGAAATCAACTCAAATGAAGCTCGGATGCTCAAGATATTAATAAAAGAGCTTAGGGGAATAAATGCAAGAAAACATGCAAAATAAATAGGGAAAACACTACAATTAGGTCTCTGGAAGGATCTAAAAGTAAATATGAAAACACAAGGCCTTCCCTGTAATTTTTCCACACACACTTAGGGGTAAAGTTACAATTATTAAAACCCGCAGGGGATCAGGTGCAATTTACCCCAGGGGCACATGATTTGCACGTGTTGTCAGGACCTGAGTGCAATTTGAAGAAGGATAATGGGCCTCCCTCCAAATATACCAGCCCGCACATGACAGATCATGTGGAATGAGGTTCGGCGTCCATCGTAGTCTTGGGGAAGGCTTAGGTGATGGCTCGGGTCATGCATTGCCTGCAGAAAGCGCGGTCGAGGTTCAGATGCTCCAGACCTGTAGGCTTATACAGAGGCTCAGATCAGATGACGTGGACCTCTGTGGGCCATCTGATCAAGACGATCGAACAGTAGTTGTAACTCATGAAGGTGGCTACATGGCTCATTGTGGACCAACCGATCTCGCCAATCGGGCGGTGCTTGTACTTTGAGTTCTTCGTCTCTGCCACCTCTTGCGATGGAATTGGTTGTGCTCCGAAAAAGTCGTGCTGGCTCCGTCTCCAACTAGAAAGCTCGGTGGAGCTCTAGGAAGGCTTTGGGAGATGAGGCGAGCAACTTGGAAGCTCGGGCGAGATGGCCGTAGGGTATGGAGGATCGAGAGGGTGAATGATATGTGCTGAAGCTGAGGTGATGATGAATAGAAGAGGAAGATGCAAGGAGAGGTCTAATAAAATAGTAGAAACATAAAGAAAAAGCAAGGAAAGATCAAGAGCTTACCTAGAGGAGTTGGGTGGTCATCGGGCCAGTGCGCGGGCTTCTAGGTAAACCTTGGTCGTCTCTTAACTCAACCAGCCTTGAGGAGCAGCTCGCCGGTGAGCTAACGCTGGAGACCTGGCCTACCATGGATAGTGGTCTCACCGAGGCACCACCTTTGTAGCACCATCAATCTGACCTCCCCCTGTCACAGGGTGGTGGAGTTGTGCTAGGCGGAGCTCCGTATATAAGTGGACACTGTGGTTGGTGGATGAAGGTGGGTTATTTGAAGAGACGATGATATGATGTATGACATGGGTAGCGGAAGTGCTATGGAGCGCGAGCGAGAGGGGCAAGAGGTGATACGTACCCCGTGAGGATGAGGGAAGATCGAGCTTGGTCGTGGGGTGGTCAGAGAGTGGCGAGGGTGGCTGAGGAGGTGGAGAAAATGGGAAGGGCACGGCGGGTGCGCGAGGTGGGCGTCATGGGAGAGAGGGAGGACCTGAGGTAGAAGACGGGTTCATGACCATTGGATCTTGTGATCCAAGGGTCTGGAGAGGGGCATGAATATGTGGTTCGGATTAGATCGATTAAGGGCCCCATTAATGGCTAAGATGGTGCCACGTGTCAAAATGGAAAGAAGGTGGAGGAGAACAATCCAGATTCAATCTGGAGATGGATCGAGAGCTGGAATCAAAGCGTTGATGAACGGTGAAGATGTGAGGCGCGTTAGATCGATCGGGCGGCGGTGGAAATGACACGTGGTGAGAAGAGAATTAGGCAGTGGCGAATGGTGTAATTTGATCTGGGAATGATTAAACGGTGAAGATTAGTCGCGGGAAGAAGCGGTTGGGATGGAAGCTTAAGAAGTGATCGAACGACAGAGAAAAGGGGTATGTGGTGCGAGGAGAAGCAGCCACGTGGCTCAACCAGAAAGATCCACGTGGCCCAATCAGGTTATTCAGACAAAGATGCAAGAAAAAGGAGAAGAAAAATGCTGAATTTGAAACACTCAAAACATGTCCGGAGACATCCTCTGACTTAATGAGATCGAGATAACCAACGTCCTATGTTAAATACTGTCACAGCATAGGCACACATCCTCTGACTGGAGACAGGCGTGTTACTATATGTCTGAGTGTGTACATTTGGCAGACCAATAGGTTTATGACCTAACCAAGGTCTATACACCGACGCGCTGGTGTGCAACGACATATGAGTAATACGATCTCTCAAAGGATCATACAGGTTCACTTATGAACCGGAAGGCATGAGCTCACTCATGAGGTATTGGGACCAATCAAATTCCATGCATGGTCATCATGCTTTGGAAGCATGATAAGAATTTGAAGGTATGATATATGCTTTGGGAAAGCATATGATCGATACCGATTCCCAATGACCAAGATTGAGAAACTTGATGATCAAACCCTGAAGAAGACAATGTAAATTGATCTACATCTTCAGGTTGATCATAGGTCTTCCAGTATACAGGATGTACAGGTATTGGGAATACATGAGGGTGATGTGATCATAAACGATTGTATAACCATGACACTTCCATTCCGAGGGAGTGATGAAACAGTTCTGGATTTTAGTGACTCCTCTTAGTAGAGAAGCAATCTGATCTTGGTCCAAGTGTTGGAAATTGGTCTGAATGAGATTCAGATGCAATGAGAAGATTAGATTTGCGGTCTTGATTTAATCAAGCTTCTATGGGTGGTCTGTGAGATCTGGATTTGAGATGAGATCTTAACATCCAAGTCACTATATGTGGAACAATACAATCGCTCTGTCCTTATGTCCAAGTATCTGCGGAGAAAGCACATTATTCTTGAAGTAGTTCAAGAATAATTCATTTGATGAATTATGTATCAAAGCAACAAGATATTGATAATTAAATGAGATTTAATTATCAAGAATAATATGAATGGCATTCATATTATGAGAATGACTATTCGAGATAATTAAATGGGATTTAATTATCAAGTATTACAGATTGTGGATAGTGCTATCCATGATATCTGTGTATATATATTATAAATGTGATTTATAATATATTAGAGAGAGAGTGCCTTTGTAAATAGAATTTGTTAATTGTTAATGTGAATTGGATTCACATAAGCAATTAATTGGAAATGCAATTTACAATTTAGTTTGGGTTGTGAATATGATTCACATATTTTCAATGGCATGATTGAAATATTCACTAATTAATTTAGTGGATAATTTTGCAATAGATATATACTAATCAATTTGGAATTAATTTAGTGGATAATGTTACAAGATAAACAAGAGATAATGACATGAATTAAAAGGAGGAGATAATTTACCAAATCTCATGGGTGATGCCCCATGTGATTTAGGTGGATAATTATCTTATTAACTATCATATCATTATCTTGTGATTATTGATTTATTTATTGAATTAAATTATGTTGATGATAATATAACATATACTTAATTTAAAATAAATTAATATGTTGTTGTTTTTGAACAACAATCATCATGGCCATTGATTTAATATACATATCAATCTAACCATTGATTTTGTATATGCCATGGATTGTGATCCATGGACTTCCAAACTAATATAAAAGGAGGGCAACCCTAGCCTCCTCAGGACACAAGATTAAGAGTTGTGCACGTCTACTCTTCCTCTCTCTCTCTCATTCTCCTCCTCTCTCTTTCTCTCTCTAAGGTGGCCATCCACCTTGTGCTTTGAGGGAAGAAGCAAACGTCTCCACGCCAATTCGTTGTCACTTTGATTGCTCGTGGATCTCCATCGACGGATTTCATTGGACGAAATCAGGAAATTCACGGCTTGGATCTTCATCGAGGATTGCAGGAGGAACGCATCTCATCATCGCGCCCGCAAGTGCCATCTTCGTAGATCGGACTTGAGTCAGGAGGATCTCTTGCTTTAGAGATCTCGTGATCGCAACCATGCTTCAAGAGGTATTTCTAATACTTTGTGGTTTGATGAAATGATCCAAGAAATATTCTTGTGATCACGTGGTTTCATCACTTGATTTAAAAATTTTTAAATTCCGCTGCATCTAGCGACTAGTCGCCCTGATCGCATGAGATGCGATCAACACGCTTCCGTGATGCACTTGAGGATTCTTCGTATCCTTCAAGTGATATCAGAGACAGGTTGGAAAAGGTTTTGGATACGATCCGTAAATCTAGAACGACTTGGGTTTGAAAGGATTGCGAAAATTTTTACTGCATTTCAATTTTCGCACCTCTGTTTAATTGAATTTTTCGACATTGTTTAAATTGTTTTAACACAAAATTTTCAATTGAATTTTGTTCCCCATTAAATAAGGAAAACATAGGATCTGAGTTTATGTAATTTAGATTTCATTTGCTCAAGATATGGCCCTTTGAATGAACATGTATTCACTGTTGCAGGAACTGCGAATCTAAACATGATTAATGAGTTAATTACGGTTTTGATGCACCTCGAAATCGTGAGATATATCTTGAGTTCTATCATAAATCAAATTAGCAATCTTAAGAAACTGATTTTGCGTAATTTGGATTTAAATTGATCAAGATATGTTGATTTTAGTGAGTAGGGGTCACTGCTGAAAATTGACAAATTTGATCATGAGCCATGTGATAGGCATTCAAATAAGTTGATGAAAATTAATTGTTGATTTTCTGAAATAATTAGTGATAATTATTTGTGAAATATTTAAAGAGATAATTATTTCATTGAATGACATTTCACTAGCTACGATTATAAGATAGTTGATCTTGGTCATTAATTGGTTGAAATGAAATCATCAACAAACATTGTTTTCATGAAAAAACCTTAGTTTATCATACAATAGTTGTAGGACAACTTTTACATGCAAACCCGTCTTGCTAGAATAGGATTGGGGATTTGTTTAGCAAATCTCCTTATAATATTATCAAAATGGTTTTGATGAATATTATATGGTATAATTTCGGTTGAAAAACCGATGAGCATCTCAAAGTACATAATGATCTATCTGGCATTATCCTTTCCTGAGGTGGATATGATGTCTAGTCGGGGAGCGTTGGGGTAGCGGGTTGCACCGGATGTGGTCCGTCCCACTCCCGTCGGTACTGGCCATGACAGCGGGTAGGGACTCGATAATGCCGGAGAAGTCAAAGTGTATTTTTCTAATTATTAAGATTTGAATAATACGTACTTTGAGATTATACCTACTATTCAAGTAATAATAAAAGTTTGTTGATTGGTAACTGGATTGATAATTAATTTAATGAGATTAAATTGATTATATCCAATTAAAAGCACTCTATTATGAATGGATGCGTATTTCCCTTGGAAGAATAAATTATGTGAATATGATTCACGATAATTAATTATTACAATTTGAATATGAGGTGGAGGATCACATAAGTGACATCAATGGTCTCCCGTCAAGGCAAAGGATTCCGTCGCCAGATGTTGTATATAGGAGACGCCTGTCCGAAGTGATAGATCCTGTATATGATTTATTTGGATCGGGTTCTTTGCTTCTTGAAAGAGTAAGGCTGTATACGTAGAGACCCCAATATTGGGTCCTCATATTATTGGGATGATATTGGATTGCGTATAGCGAGTATTAAGTCTGTTGATGGTTGGTTCAATTAACAACGGGTCAACATCATCTTAGAGGTGGTGGGCCCGGGTGTTAAAGACCGAATTGAGAAATGCAAGTTTTACTTGCAAGGCGGAATGTGTTCCCGCTTCTCTTTATTCAAGTCGCAGGTTCTCATATTATTGGGATGTGATAAGGAAAGAGAGGAGATCCCAGATCTTTCTTGAGATATAGTGGTAAGAATATCTCTTACATTGAAAGTGATTAAGGGAATGAACTTTCATTGTTTACAAGGCAAGACAACTTTTATATAAAAATTCCTAAATCAAAGTAAAACATGTATATATAATATATATACCCTTATGCAAATTTCTTATTTCAGATAATCCTCCATTATGAGGAATGACAATTAAATAAGACAATAAGACATCACCTTAGGGTATGTATGTCTCTATAGTCTTGTTTTTTCATCGAGTGTACTTTGAAAGTGACATGTTGATGATGATCGCTATTGTCAAATAATCTTTATAAAATCTAACAAGATGTTCTGGCATACATATGTGCTCTAGACATTTAATCATGATTGACATGGTTCTCTGCATTATGCAGAATGGTGGCTCGAAAGATGATGTATTCAAAATGTTTGAATACCTACCTGAACCTAAGTCTCTAAGAGTTAAGATGTATGTAGATATGATGAGTGTCATCATTCTACTATCTATACTCAAGTCATTCATAAAGCTTCATAATAATCATTTTGTATGAATTTAATGAAGCATGTATAAATGTTGAAGTGCTCTTGTATTGAAATCTTTTCAATTCAACATAAGAGATTCTTTATCTTGAACAATGGTTGTTTATAGATGAAGAGAGCACAGTGGAAGCATGGGTCGGACCCATGCGAGAAGGAAAGTCAAAGAGTTGATTGTACTTCTATGACTTCCATATAACATCCAAAGAGTTGGATGAATGCCGATACTGCAATAAGTTGATGTGTTGATAGTATGACTATCAAATCTGTCTAAAATCCTTAGTGAAGGACTCCGATAGAGCATCAGAATAATCTAGATATAATCATTAACTCTGACTTACTTATTTCATAAGATAAAGTCTGATAATGTATCCCAATCTTCTAATGACACTTGCAATTGTTTGCATGTATATATTAGACGATTAGAAATTTGATCTTAAGGTTTAATAGTCATCTACAGGATATTGATGAAATTGTTGCAATATTCTCTGTTGGATAGATGGACTTCATATTCTCAGTGGGAGAGCCCTTAGTCTTAGAGAATGTCTCTATGACCTAGGTATTAGAATACACTCATTGTTTATTTCTAAAAATATTGGAAATAAACATTAATCTGAGGTAGAACTATCATAAAGAGTTATGATGGATATATTTCAGATAGTAATCTAAGATCTAGTGGACTTCACAAAATTAGAAAATTAATGAATGGTTCATTAAGATTTCTAATACTGAAAATTAGAAAATTAATCAAATAGGAGGACAAAGATCATTTGACAATGATCTGACATCGAGTCTTGGACATGTGTCTATTGATATAATCAATAGACTAGTAAGAGATGAAACTTTAGAATGTCTAAAATTTCAAATCGTGCATACTTATGAATATTGTATTCAAAGTAAAATGTCCAATACACCTTTTTTGGGGAAAGGTGTAAGATGTCAAGGTATTCGGGATCTCATACATATTTATGTATGTGGATCATCTAAATCATAGTGAACATTATGGATATGTGATATCTATTGATGATTATGTATGATATAAGAATTCTTCTCTTCACCTGAGAAACCTTTGAAATTTCAAAGATTTCACAATTTTGGTTTAGAACCAAAGTTTGAAGGACGATTAAATGAATTTGATCTATTCAAGGTAGCAAGTACCTGTTAGATGAATTCATAGAATACCTTATGAAGATATGAATATCATTTCTATCTCAATCCTCCTAACACACCTAAACTCAATGGAGTTGTAGGGAGATACAGTTGGATCATGTGTGATATGAGTTGATCAATGATGAATTTTAGCGTAATTATCCATTAGTTTCCAGGTATATATGTGTAGTAGAGACTACAGTATATATCCTTAATAAGTTTCCATGCATGTAAGCTGGAATCGAGCACTGGAGAGTGTCGCTTCATTAAGAAAATAAAGGATGGTATTGGATACCTACTTTATGACCTTGAGATTCTTAAAAGATCTCATCTCTGAGAATGTGATTCTTAGAGGATTGAGACTCTTGAGAATAAAGATGAAAATGAAGTTAAGGAACTCATTTAATCTTGATAAGATAATGAGGCTCCTGAAATCGGGAACTAAAAGGACAATTGAAGATGAAACGCTAATGCTTCTTCAAATGGGTTTGAAGATGTATTCCATGTGTCAGTTAAGTCTAACAATGATCGGACTTCATGTGATGAAGCTCCTGAGGATCATGACATGGAAAGATGGATATTAGTAATAAAGTCTAAAGTAGACTTCATATACAAATGCTGTATATGGACCCTCGAGGATCCACCTATAAGGGTAAGACCCGTTAAGGTGTAAATGGATCTTCAAGAGAAAGAGGGAACCTAATGAGAAGGTAGAGAGCTTCAAAGCACGGTTCGTAGCCATGAGCTACACACTAGAAGAGAAGACATTGTTTGCAATGAGACTTGCTCTTCGGTGACCATGCTTAAAATCATCAGAATATTGCTAACCTTAGCTACACAACTTGATTATTGCATCTTCAAGATGTGTCAAGATTGCATTCCTCTAAGAATACCTCTCTGAGGATATTCACATGAAGTAGCCCCAGGGCTTCATGATTGGGGAAAGTAAGGTCTGAAAGCTAAAGAAATCCATCTATAGACTCAAATAAGCTTCTTGTTATTGGAACATAAGATTTGATGAAATTATAAATGTTATGATTTCAGATAGAATCTTGATGAACCATATGAAGCTTAGTAGGAGTGCCATTGTGTTCATCGTGTTAAATGTAGATAATATCCTAATCATTTGAAATGATATAAGGATGATAATAAGTGTTTTATGATCTGGCTTTTCCATACCTTGAGATATGATCTCAAAGATGCCTCTTGGATCTTAGTTCTGAAGGTGTTCAGAAGCAAAGAAAAGAGGGTATTAGGACTATCACATTTGTAGTACACCTTCCATGCAGTGAAAGTATGCTAGATGTGTACAAAAGCCATATGTCTTCCATGCAGTGGGAGTAATAAACTATTACTAATCCTACTATGGAGATGGAATACTTGATTGCAGTAATAACAATATCTTCAAAGATGACAAGGCTTTAGAGAGAGTGATCTCTAAGTCTTATCTTCAAGAAATAAAGACTTTTAGATGGAGATCTAAATGGTCTTAACTGTGAATACCTTTGGAGATAGAGATCTCCAGAAATAAGGTTATTCTGATAAGGATAATAGAAATTACATACTGGTTATAATAATAACTTTTGGGCTGTAGTGTCAAGGACACTATGACTGACAAGATTGAGTATTGGTTGCATTAGATGCAACATTCGCATTAGATGCGAGCACTGTTACTGGGGATATGCAAGTGTCGTAAAAGGACTTGGCGTAGTCTAGCGGGAACAGAGTGACTGATCAGCTTACCTAGATATTTTCTAAATAGCCTATGATTGTCACATAAGTGCGGGTTTAAATGATTAGCCCATTAATGGCTCCTTGGGCTAGTGGGAGATTGTTGGACATGCGAGACCACGACGAGTCATTGTGCAATAAATGTTATTGCAAATATCATTCCCTGATCTGAAATGAATAATAATTAATTTGCATAATAGGTCCCTCTGTACAATTAGGGTTATGTACCATGGCCATCTTCATGATCATATAGTTGTTGATTCATTAAATGAATCATAGAGGCTGGTGTTTGGATGAATATCTAAAAGAGCTAGATAGAGGAATCATCAAGCACCATCAAATGATTATTAGGAGATGATCTCCAGCCTGAGTAGGAGATGGCAATACTTTCTCACATAGGCTGATATCTAATTGACCTCTTGATGCAGGTCCTCTACATAGGAATAGAGATTCGGAGATGTCAGATTAGTTAGGTCAAAGGGTTGACTTAATGAGATCGAGATAACCTAAGTCCTACGTTGAATATTATCACAGCATAGGCACACATCCTCTGACCGGAGACAGTTGTGTTACTATATGTCTGAGTGTGTACATTTGGCAGACCAATAGGTTTATGACCTAACCAAGGTCTATACACCGACGTGTTGGTGTGCATGTAAGGACATATGAGTAATACGATCTCTCAAAGGGATCAAACAGGTTCACTTATGAATCGGAAGACATGAGCTCACTCATGAGGTATTGGGACTGATCAAATTCCATGCATGGTCATCGTGCTTTGGAAGCATGATAAGAATTTGAAGGTATGATATATGCTTTGGGAAAGCATATGATCGATACCGATTCCCAATGACCAAGATTGAGAAACTTGATGATCAAACCCTGGAGAAGACAGTGTAAATTGATCTACATCTTCAAGTTAATCATAGGTCTTCCAGTATGCAGGATGTACAGGTATTGGGAATACCTGAGGGTGATGTGATCATAAACGATTGTATAACCATGACGCTTCCATTCCGAGGGAGTGATGAAATAGGTCTGGATTTTAGTGACTCCTCTCAGTAGAGAAGCAATCTGATCTTGGTCCAAGTGTTAGACATTGGTCTGAATGAGATTCAGATGCAATGAGAAGATTAGATTTGCGGTCTTGATTTAATCAAGCATCCGTGGGAGGTCCGTGAGATCTGGATTTGAGATGAGATCTCAACATCCAAGTCACTATACGTGGAACAATATAATCGCCCTGTCCTTATCTCCAAGTATCTGCGGAGAAAGCACATTATTCTTGAAGGAGTTCAAGAATAATTCATTTGATGAATTATGTATCCAAGCAACAAGATGTTGATAATTAAATAAGATTTACTTATCAAGAATAATATGAATGGCTCATATTACGAGAATGATTATCCGGGATAGTAAAATGGGATTTATTATCAAGGATTACAGATTGTGGATAGTGCTATCCATGATATCTGTGTATACATATTATAAATATGATTTATAATATATTAGAGAAAGAGCACCTTTGTAAATAGCATTTGTTAATTGTTAATGTGAATTGGATTCACATTAAGCAATTAATTGGAAAATGCTATTTACAATTTAGTTTGGGCTCTGAATATGATTCACATATTTTCAATGACATGATTGAAATATTCACTAATTAATTGAGAATTAATTTAATGGATAATTTTGAAATAGATATACACTAATCAATTTGGAATTAATTTAGTGGATAATGTTGCAACATAAACAAGGGATAATGATATGAGTTAAAATGAGGAGATAATCCACTAAATCTCATGGGTGACGCCCCATTGATTTAGGTGGATAATTATCTTTTTAATTATCATATCATTATCTTGTAATTGTTGATTTATTTATTGACTTAAATTATGTTGATGATAATACAACATATATTTAATTTAAAATAAATTAATATGTTGTTGTTTTTGAACAACAATCATCATGGCCATTGATTTAATATGCATATCAATCTAACCATTGATTTTGTATATGCCATGGATTGTGATCCATGGACTTCCAAACTAATATAAAAGGAGGGCAACCCTAGCCTCCTCAGGACACAAGATTAAGAGTTGTGCATGCCTACTCTTCCTCTCCTCTCATTCTTGTCATCTCTCTTTCTCTCTCTAAGGTGGCCGTCCACCTTGTGCTTTAAGGGAAGAAGCAATCGTCTCCACGCCAATTCACTGTCACTTCGATTGCTCGTGGATCTCCATCGACAGATTTTGTTGGACGATATTAGGAGATTCAAGGCTTGGATCTTCATCGAGGATTGCGGGAGGAACCCGTCTCATCATCACGTCCCCAAGTACCATCTTCGTAGATCGGACTTGAGTCAGGAAGATCTCTTTCTTTAGAGATCTCTTGATCGCAACCACGCTTCAAGAGGTATTTCTAATACTTTGTGGTTTGATGAAACGATCCAAGAAATGTTCTTGTGATCATGTGGTATCATCACTTGATTTAAAAAATTTTAAATTTCGCTGCATCTAGCGACTAGTCACCCCGATCGCATGAGATGCAATCAACACACTTCCGTGATGCGCTTGAGGATTCTTCGTATCCTTCAGGATGGTCTCGTGGGATCCTTGGGAGAAGTTGTTGATCCTGTCTTGCATCTGTTTGAGTTGACTGAGAGGATAGAACTTGTGAAGAAAGGCAGATGTCTGTTCCTCCCATGTCATCACAACCTTTCCCAAATGATTGACCCAGTATAGGGCCTTGTCTTGCAAACGAAAGGGGAATTCCATCATCTTCACAATGTCCAAGGGAACACTGGGGTAATGGGTAGTATGGCAGATACGTGAGAACTGTTGTAGGTGAATATATGGTTCCTTACTGGTGATCCTATGAAAATATGGTAGAAGAGCCACAAACTGAGGCTTGAGCTCAAAGTGAGAGCATGCACTGGTGGAATGAGGATCCACTTGGTCATATGACTATCTCCAGGATTGTATGTTTCTTTAAGCACGTGTTTCTCTATTTTTCCTCATCCGGATCATCATGGGGTCCACCTCCTCCTATCGGTCTACATCCTCCTTCTGTTGGTCTGTTGATCACATCATTCAACATCTCATGAAATGCGATCTATGCTAGGGCATGCTCTGTCAACTGCTGTTGGATGGCCTGAATGTATGCCAACACTGAGCATTCACATGATTTTGATCTAGAATCTATCCTTGCTCAGGTTAGGGAGGTTGTTGACCCTTGCCATTTCCTTGGGGAGACATTTTTGGGTTTGAATCCAATGAGATGAATTCTGTGTTGGGATCTAGGACTGGGGATGGCTTCTATCTGAAATGTGAAAAATCCCCAATCACATCACTTAAAATTGAACCCCAGCTGCTAAGATGAATATGGAATTAGGGTCAATCCCATAGTGTTGTGAATGAAAAAGATGTAGATTGTAATCGACTCTCATTCACAACGGTGAAGGTCGGACAAAAGTGATCCTAGTTTATTGGGTGGGTAGAAAGAAGACAAGGAGTCTGGAGATCAGCTCGCAAAGTCAGTACCGGATTCTCAGGAAACGCCTTGAATTATTGACTATGTCATGTCTATAAAATGATGTGGGTGTCGGTGGAGTCCTGACTAAACCGTCCATAGATCGCAATTGTGAAGCAAATAGGAGATTGGTGCAAGAGGAAAGATATGGTGGTCAACAACGAATAAAAAGGAGTGCAAAATAGTAGAAAGGTTCGAACTGAGTGGGAGTCAAAAGAAAGACACATATCGTAAAATTTGCACAAATACACAGGATTTGATCTTTGAACCTTAATCTAGATCCATACAAACATAATTTTCAATTGGGTTTACCAACTCACGCCATGTGAAGTTGTGAAGGTCCAGCAACTTATTATATTTTTGGTTTTAGAGTTGTTATTTCAGGCATATCTTTTACCAAGTCCTTAGCAGCACGCTAACCCTATAGGAGAGATAATATTGCCAGAATAGTATCCCATACTTGTCCTCCTTCTTTGTAACATGTAGTCTACACTTTTTGGGGTCCTTATAAGCCTTCTTGGATCCCTACTCAATCAAAGAAATAGAGAGAGGAAGTCGATAGGAGAAATCGCTACTTCAGTTCTCGCTCGCAATGGAATCACCCGTGAGCATGCAAAAACTTAATCAGACACAAACTGATGAGACAGACACACCCGTAAGGGCATGGCTTAAGATCAGTATTTCATACCATGTATATGTTCACATAAGGCAGGAATACCAATGCTGACAAGGCCCTACTCGATCATGTACAATAGAAGCATCACTACTTCGGAAATCCATACAATACACAAGAAAGATACATACTGGGTTTTTAGCTCTAATCCTTAGCGGGTCATGCCTCTTTCATGGGAGGGGTTTTAGTCCCCTCCTAAGGTACTTGAAATCAATGAGGGCTTTATGAACCAAAGAAAATGAAAGTCCATTACACATTTTAATTAAGTTCAAAGTATATTTAGCAGTACCCTTGTTTTAGTTTTTGGGTTTTCACTTTTTTTGGATCTGTTTACATACAATTGCCTAACATTTTTGTATATTTTCTTTTAAGTCCTAGGTGCTCAAAATCAGAGGGAGGTAGCAAAAAAATCGTGCAAGTTGATTCAATGATGGAAATCTCACTAGTGAATCTAATGATGCATGCTGAGTTAGAGGAATTATAGTGCTTCCCATCTCTCTCCATGCGGTATGCAAAACAGAATCTTTAAACCTATTTACATGGCAGTGTGCAATCGACAAAATCATCCTAAACAATAGATGTTATTAATCGTGATGAACAATTTGTTAATTATTCAGAGACAAACCCTAGAGTCTGGTCTTGGATACATCTTGGTGTCCGCCACAACGGGTCATGTTATAGCTATATGATGTCTCTCACGGCACGTGGGTCAGAATCCAAATAACCAACATTTATTAATTTGACTAGATCCAAATGAAGAGATTATAGGTACATGCATTCTTGTTAGGGTTTGGATCTAGTTACCGAGGCCAACAACCTAAGTTAGGAGCTCCATGCAGAAAAAGAAAATAAAAATAAGTCAGAAGTCATCCTCACGGGCATGCCCTCGCAACATAGTCACAAAGAAGGTATATTAGCACAGATAATCAAATGTAGTCAAAATGAGTTATACAAAGAATAATTAAATGACTATGTACAAAATAAATTAATTATTATTTACATCAATGAATAAAGGAATAAGCACAGATGACTATACAAAATAAATAACAAAAAAGGATACACTCATTGCACCCCGGCAACGGTGTCATTTGATGAAGGGGATTTTTCAAGGGTCTAGAAATCTCAAAAGGTGAGAGATCCAGTCAATGCGTTGACCACTCACGAAACCCAATCTTCAATCAACAATTAACTCACAATATAAATAAAGCAATGAATATAAAAAATGTGGAGTTAAAATTTATTATAACTCTACAACAAGTGTGTATTGGCGTAAGTATATGTAGAGGTCGAACTTAGGGAGCAAAAAGTAGATTGTGCAAAATTAAGCGCAAAAAATGTTCTTTTCTCTTGTCCATTTATTATTTTTGTGGATTTTTAATTTTATATTTGCTTTTTATTTTAGATTTTATAATAAATTTTTATTTTATTTTTGGTTTTATATATTCCATTTTCTTTTTATATTTTCAGATTTTTATAATTCCATTTCTTTTAAACATATAATATAGGATATGTAGGATATATACACAACATAGAGTAATATACTTATAAATATTAGTAATTATAAATAAAATGTAGTAAATAAATTGTTTTGGCGTTTATATATATTTCTAATATTTTTGTGATTTTTTTGGAATTTTTGCTAATTTTTATGTATTTTTAAAGTAAAAAATATCCAAAATTAGAGATCTAATAAATGTCAGAAAGTGATTTAAATTTTAAAAATAGAAAATAAGGTCCAAAACATCTCAATTCATTTTTTATGTATAGATAATTATACAAGTAAAATTATAAACTAGAAAACATATTTTGGGAATTTTTTACTGATTTTTTATATTTTATAAAGGTTTTTGCAGCTTTTCTAATTTTTTTGGAGTTTTCTTTTTCTTTTTTTAGTGTTTTTGGTCTAAAGTTAAGATACAATAAAATAGGAAATATATAATTTTTTGGAATTTTTCAACATGTTTTTATATTTTTTTAATATTTTATGATATACAAAACAAAAATATGCTCCTTTTGATAATTAATAAATGCTTAAAATGCCTAAAAATACAAAATAATTACTTGGTGTGAAAGTACATGCTACCAGGCATCTAACCTTATTTTTGCATGATTTTAGGAGCTAGGGTGCTATTTTTAATAAATGAAATCCAAGCATCAAAAAAACATAAATTAGTAGGGACATATTTGCAATTAAAATAAATATCAAGGGTCCATCTGCAAATGTTTCAAAATTACACAACGTATATCAAAATTTTTTAGACTAAAATGAAATATAAAAATTTGTAGGGTTTTTCCTATAATTTACCCAGCTCACGTGGGACAACATGTGAGCTGAGGTGGATTGGAACCAAAAGCAAATATATTAACTACGAGGGCCTATATGAAAAATGTCCATTTTATTTATAATGTTACATTTTATTTTCAGCATTAATAAATAAATATACAAAAATATGGGGCTAAGGTGCAATTTACCTCATTACTATGTAGATCCAACACCACTCCTTCCTTTACTAATACACGTGGTAGCCCCAGAGCGAGCGATACCCCTTCGTAGGTGACAACTCAGATTAGATCGCGGGATGCGATCTGACATTGTAGCTTAAATGATCGGACGCCTCCTGTAGCACGAGAAGAACATGCGCAATCGAATGGTCCTAGATGGACCTGGAAGAATTGGGAAGAAGACTTCCCCTAGGCTTGCTTGATTGCCTCTTTCTTGATGCTCTGAACTTCTCCCAGCACGTTGAAATGCTCTCCATGCTCGCCACGTCGTTCCATGTCGTAAGGATGGCTCGAAAGTATCCAGGGCTTGCTGATCAAACTCTGAAGATCCAGTGTTGTTGGAGCTTCCTTTTATCCTCAAAGACCCCCCAGATGGGGTTCCTCTAGCGTGGGACCTACACCAATAAACTCACAGGTCGAGGGCAAATTGCCTTGACCCGATTAGATGTGGAAGAGGTGGAAGATGGGGTGAATGGGAGTATGCTCTGATAAGAGTGGTTGAGGAAGCATTGTTCTCCAGATCATGGGATGATCTGGGTGGCTGAAGGTGGGCGAAACATGGAGAAGTGGAGAGGGAAAGAGATGGAGGTGGTTGCGGGGTCAGAGGAACGGTAGGACAGTGAAATAGATGCCAGAGCTTGAGAGCTCCGGTGAGGGGGATTAAGCTAAACTACCCAAACTCATCAGCTAACGAGCGAATTTAAATGCTAAAAATGAAACACCGAACTAAATCTGTCTAGAAAAGCTTAAATGATACAACTCGTACCTGGGATTTGACCAGGGAGTATAGGTGGCCGGAGACGGCTACTTGGGGCACCTCCTTCGCCCTCCAACTGCCGTGGAGATTTAGGGGACTTCCCCTGTCACGGGGATATGCTCAAGGTAAAGGTCGAGGGGTTCTAGGGTTACATAATACCTTTGATATTTTGTTCTTTTTCTTTTCTTTTCTTTATTTTATAATTTTGACATTAAAATAGTATTTTATACACAATAAATAACATTAATTAATGAATGTTATTTTGTACAAATTAATGTTATTTTCAAGCATTAGCTAGGTCTTTTAAGGCCAAACTTATAGAATAAAGGTGATGAAATGGAGATTCATCACTTAGTTGCAAAATGTCCACTCGCATGGGGTCCACGTGAGGCGACCTAGCATTGGACTTAAATGTAATATCAAAGAGTCATGAGGTCATACATGCAAATTGTCCACAAAATTTTACACATAAACTAAATATTACATAACCATTTTGAAATAACAAGAAGAGTGGAGGGGGTCTGTGCAATTATACAACTTAGAACCCTTGAATCTGTCGCTATCTAGATGCCACGTGGAAGATTGCACAACTAGGGATGGGCACCGCTTCTCTTAAGATGGACTCTCCATATTAGATCTGGAGCGTGGCTGTGATGGGATGGCTCTCAAGGGTCGACGGATGTCGATCGACAAACTTCGATCTGGTGTATCTCCTCACTCCGATAGCTAATCGCTACTCTGATGGCTCTAGCAGCTTGTTGGAACTCCTCCACATGCAGTGGGCTACTCCGAGGATGGTGGGAGAGCTACGTATGCTCAGACGAGGTCTGAGCACCTGTAACTGCTCCAGGTCTTCAATATAGCTCATGAAGCCTCCTAGGAGTCGCTAACCTGCACCAACAAACTCCTTGGCCCGAGGGCTACTTCCTCGGCCAAGGGGATAAGCAAAAGGAGGTGTAGAGTGGGATGAAGGTGGGTCTCCGATGAAGGGTGGTGGAGGGAGCCTCGACTCCCTCATCCACGATGGATCAGGGGGGGAACAGATGCGTCGATTGATGGAGAAAGTGAAGGGGGTTCGAATGGGATGAATAGCGGATCGAGTAAGCAGTCAGATCACGATGATTTAGCCCTCGAGCTCGAGCTCCAAGGAATTGGGGATTCTCAAAATTAAAGAAGACGACAAGATTAATCCTAAAATTAACTACAGAAATGAAAACTAGAGCCTAAGATATACCTAAGAAGAAGAAGAGAATGGCCTCAAATCGACCAAGGGTCGACGGAGCTGAACTATCGTTGGAGCTCCTCCGGTGATGATTGGATCTCCACCTCCGCATGTTCCTCCTCGCTACAAATTTTCTCTGTCGCTTGCTTTCACCAAGACGAGGAGATTGGGATAGATCTGAGGGGCTAAGAATAAATGAAGAGCGATCAAACTTGAGAAGAAGGCCGACAGAGTTCATTTATAGACCAAGAAATAGAGGGTCTACGTTTGAGGATTTTAAACGATTCGATAGAGCTTATATAGGTTTGAAGCTTGTGCATGATTTAGGGATGGCACATTTCAAGAAATCGCTCGGCACGCCAAGCAGATCATGATGGAAATCAACAGAAAAATTGGATGAAAACATGGGGTCTGACATGTCAAAACTCGAGGAAGAGAGAGGAGGAGTGTTGAACATGGTCAACACGGGGAGCATTCTGGTTGGTTCATGTTGACCAACCAGAAAATTCCCAAGAAAAAAGAATGATAAAATCAATAAAAAAGTAACAAATGGTTTTATTGATTTTTAACAAGAAAAATGTCTGTAATTTAATTAGTATTTTATCCGTATTTTTATGAGTTTGTATGTATACTTAATTAATTAGGTATGTATACATTATAGGTATATATAAGTATATTTTACCTATGTATTGTGTTTATTATTTATTTTAATTTTAATTAAATTATGTACATATGTTTCAAGTATTATTTATAATTTTGAAAAAAAAAAGAAATTGAACATACAAAGAATAAATAAAATGATTATAATATACTGGTACATTGCATGATATGGGCCCAAAATCTAATTTTTGCATCTTAGCTCCAAATTAGATGAAACCACCTCATTAAATAGCCTATTAAAAGTTATATACAATTAAAGATAATTTTGATCTTTTTGATACAGTATGGGAAGATACATGTATGTGAAGTTCTTATTTTGGCATTTTATTTTGTGTGCCTCGGTTACACTATGCATTATTTTATGTGAACTCAATTTTGTATTTTTATCTATAATATTCATGTAAAAAGTTTATTAGTTTGAGGTATAAATAATAAAGAATATAATAGGTGCCAAAACTTAATTATTTGAACTAAAATAGCAAGGGTTTTTATGTATAGACTGTACAATTATTTTACCTGTGTATTTGTATGCAGTATTTATTTCAATTTTATTTAATTTGTTTTATTCTAATTAATTCTGTACATATGTTTCAAGTATTATCTACAATTTTGAAAAAATAAAAGAGTTTGAAAAATACAAAGAATAAATAAAATGATTAAAATATATGGGTATATTAGATGAAACCACCTTCATTAAATAGCCTATTAAAAGTTATATCCAACTAAAGGTGATTTTGATCGTTTTAATACAGTATGGGAAGATACAATTTTTATTTTGTGTGCCCCGGATACACTGTGCATTATTTTTATATGAACTCAATTTTGTATTTTTATCTATAATATTCATGTACATAGTTTATTGATTTGAGGTATAAATAATAAAGAATATAATAGGTGCAACCTTAATTATTTGAACAAAAATAGTTAGGGTTTTTATGTATAGACTGTACAATTCATATGTCTTGTCTCCCCCTACTTTATTCCTAGTTAATCAAGTCATCATGATGACCGGGTCTCGGGATTTAGGGCCACTCATCACCTATGGTGTCTTATTTTTTCTTTTCTTCCTTTATTCTTCAATTCCAAAATTAAATATATAAAGTATATAGTATTTTATACAGTATTTTATACATTTTTATTAGGTGTATATTTTGATAAATTAATGATATAGACATGCATTTAGCTAGGGATTTAAGGCCAAAATGAAAGAATAAAGGTGATGAAATGGACTTTCATTAGTAGCCCCAATAGGAGTCCCTGGTCTGAGCCTGTGGTGACAGCATGTGGTTCCCAGCCTTATCGGTGTGGATAAATCGATCGAAGGAGTGATCCATGCCATTGCTGGGGCACCTCCGACGAAGCCATCTGCTCCTTAACATCCTATCAGGTATGAGTTGTTAATCTAGGTTTAATTCATTGCATTTCCTTCCAACACAAAATAATTTAGTATTTATTTCCAACATTTATTCATTAGGTTTATTTTAATTTAGGATCTTTGTAAGTTGGAGTTATAGGTTCTGGCTCAAATTCATCGTGAAACCCACTATCCTTCGACTCGCTTCCATACCCATTGTGTTCCTCTTCGCACTCTTCACACAATCCCCCATCTTTCACCCTCAATTATGCAAGAATTGAGTTCGATCGAGCTCCCATTTGTCTCCATCACTAGAGCACATCTGCATCACACATTCAACATGCTTCCAACTTCAATAGAGGGTCGAGAGCGACCCCCTCATATCCCTCTATCTTTTATGCAGGAGCAGCGGCTTTGCAGCTACATGGAGTAAGGTTTTGAAGTCCATCTTGTACCTCTAGGTACCTTCAAGCTCCAAGCCCCTATCGATGGGGTCAAGACCCATTTAAGCCCTTCTAGAGAAGCGATCTGCCTCTAGGAAGCTAAGAAACCCGTCGATGAAGAGATTGGTGGCTGAAAACACAGGGAATCAGCAATTGAAGCAACCCTTCTCAACTTCTCTTCAACGTCCTTCCAGGTCACCCATATACAGTTGGATCAAGCCTCATTGCCAGATTCTTTCCTAGCCCTTGGATCAACAGCAAAATAGTGTGCAAGGAGGAGTGTCAGATCGAGTAAGTGGCGTCGACGTGGTGTCATGCCAGACATTGATCAAAACCTTATGGGTTAAATTACATATAACGTCTGTCGCTTTTTGTATTTGACAATCTAGTCCTGTTACTATTTATGAATGTTTAAATATTTGTGTAATAGTTGCATAGGACCCCCTCATACTTGCCTATGCATTTAGGTCCTCTACACGTAAGGTGTTGAACATTTTGCAACCTAACCCTTCTATGTTTAGGTATTTCCTTCTAGTCTTATAATTTGTAATATATGTGTTAACTTTTGAGGATATTTGCATGCATTACCCTATACTTATACTTTATTGCAAATATACCACTAATGGGCTTGCATTTTTGTTTATGCTTTTATATTATTGCTAAATAGCTCCTATGCTCTAAAATTATTGGGATAATTTCTATAGGTGCCTTAAATCATGCTTGTCTATGAGTATATTTTGTTATGGAATTTATATTATTTTTCCGTTTATTAAAAATCAGTTAAGAATTATTTATTCCATCTTTATAAATTAAAGCCTAAAAATATAAAATTAAATTTAAAATTTTCAAGAAAATAACACTAGTATATTATTATATATTCTCAATCTAGATCAAAAATCACAAAAATATAAAAAGAAAGTACTAAAGATCACAAAAGCCTTAAAATATCATAAAAATCAGTAAAATTTATCTAAAATCCCCAAAAATAGTTTCTGTTTCTTTTTTTGTTTATTATATATATTAAAAGTAGTTTTGGGATATTTTGAACTTATTATCTATTTTAAAAATCCAAAATAATTGGGCCTATTCATTATTTGTATATTTTAACATATTAAAATACATAAAATTAGCAGAAATTATATAAAAATCCTAACAAATAAAAATATCAAAAATACAAAACATTTTATTTTCTGAATTTTGACTATATTTTAAGTTATTTAAAATTCTAAAACCATGTATATTTTTTATATACCATATAATACTTATATACTTATTATTAGTAGTATTATTATCTATACAAATATATATTATATTTAAATAATTTTAAAAAATAAAATAGACTATTCTTGTATATATTTATATATATCCTATATATCTTATCTATTATTTGTAATATCTATTATTATCTTATATACATATATTATACTTTAAACCCAAAAAGATACTAACAATTTTTAAAATTAAATAAAATAAATAAAAATATATAGATATATAAAAGGATAAAACAATTTAAAATTCATAAAAAATAAAAATAATTTAAAACCCATTAAAGGGCAGAAAAATACATAATAAATAATTATTATTGATTAATAATAATTATACCTATCCACAATTTGCTCTCAGTGGTTCGACCCCTACACTTGCTAATTATACACATCTTTTGTATGGTATAATAAATTTCATCCCGCACTATTCTTCATTGTTCTAAATATATCGTGAGTTCATTGTTGATTTTGATTGATTGCGATACATTCAGAGTATCGTGAGAGTGGCCGCTATAACGATTGTCGGATCCGACTTTTCGAACACTGCATGGCTTCCAAGACCAGACATCAGGAACCTCTGTCAAAGATCTCTCTATCAAGGGCGGGCGGGGGGGGGGGGGGGGGCAAAAATTTCTTAGGTTTAAAATTCCAAAACTCCCTCATCCATTTTTACGGAAAATGGTACTGGGACAAGGAGAGGTTTACTGGAAATGGAGGAACCGTTCCAAAGATTTATCAAGCTGATGGCATCTATCTTACTCTGCACATATTTTGGTACAAAGTTGATAGTCATAAAATGGGTAATGACTGGGGTCTGTGTAGAGTTTAGAATCATATATCTTGAAGATATTGGTAGGTTGGCGTTTCTAAGTGCTGAGCCGTGACATGCTGGCGTTAACCCTATCATCAACTTTACCCCAACTTTGGTAAGGAATTGGGACACTGTCCATGGCCTAGATAGATGACCGGCCAAGAGCCCCTGCAGAATCCATGATATTGGAGAATAATCAGAGAATGATCCTCAACATTAACCATTAGTCTTCAGGTCAGAGATCATGGAAAAGACTTCTAGAATAGAACAATTGCTCAGAAGTGAATCATTATCTACCTTGAAAATGAGGAGATCGTCTACAAATTGTAGAACTGTAACAGATATATTTTTAAATTACGATGTGAATCTCGTTATGACTTGTCACCATAGGTTAGCGTGCTATTATTAAGGATTAGCAAATTGTAAAATTTTCTGTCGAAACACTTCTTTTATTTATTGCAATGTTACACACCAATTGGCAGGATTATTTTAATTTTAATAACTGTTGAAAACCCTGGACGCTGGTTGCATGACAGCTTGCTCCCGTTATTTTGATTTTTTCCTCTAGTTATGGAGGATTTTCAACAGAAAAAAATTATTGTATTTGGATTCTTCTGTGATTCTTTTCTACACATCCAATGATATAAACGTGCATCCATGGAGTGTTGTGCTTGTTCAGAGAGAGATGCATTCACCATTTCCAATGTTGATCGTGGGAGTGTAATTGATATCCTCGTCAGTTTCTCCTTGAATAAGGTTTTTTTATTTTTAAAAAAACCATGTCGTCCAGACGAGTTAGACGGCTCCATAAATTCGCGTCCATGTGTGCTGACAGCCCTCGAGGTTCCCTGCAGTCACTGTGGACCAAAGAGGAGAAATGGGTTCCATCCAATGGCACATCACATGAATATACAGTACAGCCTGTGTTGGTTGGCTGATCCACTCCTATATATAATCATAATCCACCAATCACTATCCTTAGACTGACAGAAATCAGTATCAAGGTTCTTTTATAGTGAGCATATATCTACCCCCATGGAGATGGATGGGATCATCCATATCCACTGTAATGAAGTCAATATTATACAACTGCTCTGCATTAAAACAGGTGGACTGGTGGTCAGGAAGGAGGACCATCAGACCATGGGGTCCAACTGAGAAGAAATTATCTCATAAAATGTTGCAAACAGATCAAGATGAGGAAATGTTCCAGTTTGTCTCTGAACTATAATAATTACTACAGAAACACCATCTAAAATTCAAGAAAAATTTTCCCGTAGAAAATGGATTCTCAGATCCTCTTTTTTATGAATAAACTGATTTCTAATACTTACTTCCCAAACTGATCCATATCATTCTGAAAGCAAAAACCGTAGACTCGGTAATCTCATAATCTTTTACTAACCTTGCATTACATGGGATGAGTGGGCAAGTGCAGCACCAACTCAACTCAACTGAATAAAACTTTAAAGCTTCAAGTTAAAAATAGCTTAACTAGTACCTAACTTAGAAAACAACAGAACTGGTGAAAAAAGAGGTTGACTACCAGATAAAGGAAGATGTTAAGTCCATCCTTCCTTTGTCGGATGATAGGTAGGTTGTTTAGCATTGTAGGCATGCAGTAGTTATTTCTTCACCCAACTTCAGAAGAAAGAACAAAATGCAGAAATAATTGCACATGGGCAAGATTCAATTATACAACTTCTATACAACTATGGACATCGACCTTCCCAACCATTGCCTTCACACCAAATGAAAGCCAGCTCAGCTATATTTCCTTATGAAGTAACGCTTCTAATGGAGAATGGAGTGCCAAACAACTGACAAACTTCAGCTTGAAAGCAGTATGAAGGTTTTACACTCAAGAAGATCAATATGAAAATACAAAATTGAAAATACAAAATTCCAATAAACGAAAAAGTGAATCAATTGAAACTTGATCATGAATTGGCCTTTCGTTTAACCAATTGATCGTCATCATACATGCTCAAAAGAACAGATATAGCATTCTTCAAAATATTAAAAGCAATCGGGTATATGTTGTGGAATTGAAGCTGACATCTCATGAGTCATGACTATGGAAAAACAAATGAAAAATATTAAAAGGTATATTTACAAAATCCTGATTGAACCACTATATACAACCTAAAATGCTTTCTACCATAAGTTCATGGCAATGCCACCTTCCTTGCACTTGACAGGAATGGAAATTGTTTCGAATAAATGAACTCTTGTGATTGTAGGAAAAAAGATTTGAAAAGAGTGTGGAAGGAGAATAATCCCCATTGTTTTCTCCGTTAATTATCTACAATATTATTTTGAGAAAATATGCCAAGCAAATGAAACCTGAAGAACTTACATTGATATGGCAAAGGCAAAAAACCAGAAGAAGAAAAATTTAACATCACTATTTTCCTTTTCAGGTTAACTCCCAAAGAACTTTTTTTGAAAGGAAAAAGGGAAATACGTCGAGAAAACCCCCATCCAACTCCCAAGAACGTACTTTAGGCCTAGAGTTACAAAAGAAAATTAATTTTAAATCCCCCATGAGTTGCCGCTCGTGAAAAAAAAAATCCTAACATGAGGGTATGTTCATACCCTCATATATGTCAAGAAGCCAATTTAAGAAAACAGTAAAAACAAATAAATGCAATCACGATCAAATGGATTTGTTTATTCCGGCAACCAGGGGGGAAAATCTGCAATATTACAATTCGGCAGTCTCACTGATGGGATTATACTAAATTCCACTCTTGGTAATTTATCTATGAAAGCAATAAATACTTTTGTAATGCTTCAGTTGTAATTCGTCTACTACTAGGGAATTTAACCAGATCATTATCCCCAAGGAAACAAAGCCTCACATGGAGATTCCATTACATAGATTCCGTGGGCACATTCTTAGCTTATATAAACAAATCTAAGAAAAGGTGGTCGACCTCCATATGGAGGAGTCCTTCCCATATTAACTCTGAGTGCTAGTTGTTGAGCACTTGGAGTTGCCAGTAATGTAGCACAGCTCTAAAGTCATCAGTTATAAAATTTGAGCTATCAAAGCCATCCTATTTCAGTAACTTCGCCAAGTTTTTTTAGAAAGTTCTGGGTGATCACCCAGAAAACTGCATACAAAGAGCGATATCAGAAGTTTCACATAGTTCGGATAAAAGGGAGAGTCAGATCACCTTCAGATCAACTTTATGAAGCCTTCACCCAGCATTTTTACAAGATATCTCCAAGAGGCAACCCAGGTTTCATAGACACAACCCTTGTCCCTTGCACCAAGGCTATCGGAAACAAGATTCTAGAAAAAAAATACAAATTATCCCATACCAAATAGATGCTGTTGAAATGTATACATTAAAAAGATAAAAGAAATACAATAGACATTACTTGCCTCTTACTATTCTCTAAAGGACCACAGATGGTAGAAAAAATAAACATCAGGGCCTTCTCGTTCATGTTATACTTCCCTCTCAAGCAATCGAAAGAAGGGGACCAAAAAGTAGATACAAAAATGATCAAATAAATATATTTTAGGTTAAGATCATGACCTTGAGGTGATGTCAACTATCAAATGTATCAACAGGGAGGGATTTAGTCCGAGGAAGGCAGCCAGGTAGAAGACTACAAGAACAGAAATTCTTTGCAGCAAAAACACACACTGAATCATTGTCATTCAGAACAGGATTTTGAACTCCTTTAAGTTGCATATTATGGCGGCTTATCCCATAAGATTCATCGGTATAATCTACTGCAGTACTCATCTCTGAGAGTGATGGGCCCATATAACTGTCAGGAGAACGGGAAGAAATCGTCGTATGCAAATTTAATTTCTTCAACATCTCACCATCTGAAGTGTATAACTGTGTCAAGTCATATTCTGTCGATAAGGAGCCAGGCTTTTGCACTTCATCAATGTGCTGATTCCTGTATTCTCTTAACTCCATTTCGTACTTTGCTTTTAACCATCTAAGTTCCTGCTGAATTTCATTTACATAGTCTCCAGCAAACTTGGGCATTGAATGTTGATCTTCAATTTCATGTACCTCCACAAGTTGCTCTGAAATTGAATCACAGCACAACTGTTCCATAACTAGCGGCAGAGTTTCTGAATCATGGCTAACATGAGACATCTCCCCACTGCCGGACAATGAAGCGATTTTCTCAGTTTTAAGTGCAAGCTGGCCTTCTATTGACACCTGTGAGTTGATATCAATACTCTTCTGGCTTGGGGAAAGCATAGATGACCCCTCCAGTGGGTGCTGCTCCGACCCTTCTAATTGATATGTGACCTCAGCAAACCTGCCATGCATACAACCTACTCGTGAACACCGAAGGCCTGGCAAATTACCACCTCCTTGGTTCTTCCCAGAAAGGATGTCACTGAGGGAGCCATACGAAGAAACTGCAGATACACAATTGTGGCAAATGGTTGGAGTTGGGAACCCTACTGCTTCTTCGAAACCTGGTCCTGGCCTCCACTCAGGCACAAGCGAACATACCTCACCATCTATCATTTCAGCTATGCTCATCACGTCGAAATCCATTATATCAAGCTCTGCAACCATTTCCGTCGCAACGCTCAATGCGGTATCAGTTTCGATGTTGAAAGGAAAGTGAATGTTCCGTCTTCGACCTGCATTTCAGTTCGGAAATATTACGAGTCTTTCCACGAAATTACTAAACTGAGGTTCATGACATAAATCCAGCATCATACCTTCCTTATCAGCTATTCTGAGCTTTAAATAGACACTACCGTCTGCCTTCCTCTTCCCTTTAATTGTAATATCCACATTTGGTAAAGTCTCATCTTCATGATTATCAAAGAGCTCAATCCCACTCTCTGCAGTATCAAGATTATCACCTTCCCACTCATTCTCTAGACTATCATCGGCATATCCATTTGCCATCAGGTAACCATTACTTGTATGAGGACTAAAAGAAGGCTGCTTCGGGACTTTGGCCAATTCATACATCACTTCATCCATTGAAATCGGGCTTGCATCTTCGATTTGGAGAAAAGGATCTTTCAACAACTCCCTTGCGGGCAACCTTCGAGAAACAGTAACCAAGCACTTCTCCACAAATCGTCTGACTTCAGGATCTTGGACCTTGTACAAAGCATCTGGCTTCATCCCCTGTTAAAGGTAAGTGTGCCATGATGAGAACTCAGTAGGATTTAAACAAGTATTTCATCATACATTGTGATGTTGCAAGAACATAAACATTGTCAGTCACTTACAGATACAACTTTTTTGTAGATCTGAGCTGGGTGAGTGCATTCACTGTAAGGGTACTCAAAGGTGACCATTTCCAAGATGCACATCCCAAAAGAATATATATCGACCAATTCATTGTACTGCTCCTCATATACCTCCGGTGCCATGAACTCAGGCGTGCCTATTAGAGACACGAACTTCTTAAATTTTACATGAATGAAAAGACATTGGCAAACTGCCATGCAAACTTCAAAAGTGTGGGGGAAAATTAGAAACTGATATAATGGCATGGGGATGTGAACTTCGAAGGAACTAATGACTTAAACGCAGTTCCTTACCAACACAATGGTCGGCGTGGGATTTCTTAAGTATCGCAGCGAGACCGAGGTCGCCAATCTTCACCTGCCCCTGATTTCCATTTATGAAGATGTTGTCACACTTAAGATCTCTATGGATCACTGGTGGGTCATGGCTGTGGAGGTATAGAAGGCCATTCAAGATCTGCCTACACCAGTTCTTCACTGCCCATATGTTAACTCTCCTGTGCTTCTGCCTGTACCTACATCCCCGACAACAGATATAAAGACACGCATACATAACAGAAGCCCCAAAGTTAAAAGAGACCCATATAAATAGTTGAAAGATTCATCTCAAAAAATAAATATTTGAAAGATGCAGAAAGTTATTACTGTCTGAGGGTGCCAGAGGTGAACATCTCAGTGACAAAGTTGATGTTCCTCTTGGAAGTATCGACCCAAGAGGTGTAGAACTTCATGATGTTCTTGTGCTTGAGGGTCTTGAGGAGGTGGATCTCACAGTAGAGCCTCTCAAGCTCCTCAGGGCTCTGAAGGAAATCTTGGAGTTTCACCTGATTCCAAGCAACTTCTATCCCTTCGTACTCATCAAAAGCCCTATAGCTGCATCAAATCCCACAAGACGCAGCACATGAGAATTTTCCCTCCCCGAGTCATATGCACAAAAAAAGGAGCATGGATTCCTACACTGTCTTGGATGCCCCCTTGCCAAGGATCTCATTGTACTGCAAAACCCACAAAACACAAGAAAAAATGGATTGAACCCAATTCAAGAAAGTCGGAAACGAATCGAAATTTTTAAAGCTAAAAAATTTGTTTCGTAAAAACAGACGATCACGTAAATAGATTCGGGGTGTCAGGAGATGAATGGTACCCTGCCGTATCTTCCAGTTGGATCGACCTCTACAAACTCAGAGTGGCCATGGTCTCCTGTCTGTCCACTCATACTGGTCTTTGGCTTTCTCCCTTCAGCTTTCAGCTTTCTGCTCGCAAAAATTATCAGAAACCACTTTCCCTGAGGCCTTCTGTTGATCCTTACAAGATGTGTAAGGGATCGGTCGAATGACGGTGAGATTGGTGGCGAGGGGAGGGCCAACTTAAGAGGAAGGTGTTAGTGAGAGAATGTGGAGAGAGAGAGTAAGGAGGAGATGAGATAGAAGTAGGGTGGGCTTAGGGGTGTGGAAGGACAGCTTTCAATGGGAGCAGAAGCCAAAAGGCCCCTTAAGAAGGGTCTCAGCCCTTTGCAATGGGTCTTCCAACTTGACGCATGAAGAATTTTTCAATTAATAATACTAGTCTTGAGGAGAAATTTAGAACACTGACCTTCACTGGACTTGACGCATGCTGTAGTGCTCTAACGCACCACAACCACTCAATGAAGCTCGAGCTTGATCGAGCGACTGTGGTGCGTTACAACACTGCAGTACCACAGCAGACAATCCAAACACTGGAGTGGAGACTTGTTACATATTCTCCTCCTAAGATGGTGCCAATAAAAGATCATAAACAACTAATTATGCTATCTGATCGATCACATAAGAGAAGAATGTGTACATATCAAAGCATTGCGAATGCCAATGGGGTTCATATATAAATTCGAAACTACATATTATTCATGCATTCTCGTTAGATTATGCATGGAGGTGGTCCTTGGGGGTGTTATGCTAGAAGCTGAAAGCTCATGATCTCTAGGTTTGCAAAATGATTGAATGTCATCTCCCTATTCAAATGAGCATATGAGCCTTATTATATATGAATATGGGCATTTTAAGGGCTATCATAGGAGTAGGATATAACAATTTGTTGGTGTTTTTAATGCCATTTATTGGTGCATGTGGCTAACATGGGAAATGCTTGAAATCGAGCCCCCGCATGTTGTAACAAATGCATATAGTGGCCAACAAATATGTCAAATCAATCAAACAAGATGAACCTTTGAGGTTAAACAAAGGAGTGGATCGGCTAGGTTAAACTAAGGAGCAAATCACCTAAACCTAAACTTGATCGAGATCAAACCATGAAATGTTGTAGATAATACATGTATGATAATAATTGAAAGGAATAAGGTTCATATGTGTTAAATAAATTCATCATTGTTATAGTATGACGATCGAATGGCACATCTTGTGCCATGAATAATCATGGATATGCACTGTCAGATGAGAATTGAGTGGATCATACTAGAGTAAGTTAAGTGAATGAGCAACATGCCACCACATGGCAATGATCTATTATACTTCTTCATCTAAAACTTCAATGCAAGATGAACATACTTATTTTGGGAGACATTTTAAGCATGTTAAGAATCTTGATTTAACTCAAATAAAAATATTAATATAAAGAGGACCAAGTTCTGTTTCAATTATTATTAACATTACAAGAAAATCTTGGATATGGGGCTACAATAATAGCCGCATATTAATACCAATATATTCACATTTTAGGTGCACAAAGATTATTAAGAATGTAGTGAATCAGTCAAGCGAGTCAACTTCCCAATTAATATGTATTATCATAAGATACATATATATTATTTAATCATGTATATACAACACATGTATATACATTATTTAAGATTTGTGTATATTACGATATGCATATTAACTTTACTTAATTCAGAGGTCCCGAGCTAAGGGAGTCCTTGGTGATTTCGATGCATACACTATGTAGATATTATTGTCATAAAAGATTTATTCTTTGCTAATTTCTATAGAATAACAACAATCCTCTTTGATATACCGAATTTATCTTTTAATGGTTTATTAATGTATTTTTGATGCATTATTTAACTTCTAGATGTCAATTTATGAGGTATATTGAAGAGGTATGTAGATATGTTACCGAAATTTAGTAAAGAATAAATCTTATATGTAAGGAATATCTACATAGTGTTTGCATCAAAATCATCAGGGACGAGAAAAAAAATAAAAATGAAATAAAATGTTCTTTCCTTATCTCATCTTAAGTATGTGGGTATATGTGTTGGAGGGTGAGTCTAACTATGGGTACATAAAAGACGATCGAGGCTAATGTAAGCAACATATGTGGCATTCGTAAGCGATAAAAAATCTCAAGATATCATCATGTTGTAGGTTAAGCGATGGACTCTGCTCGTGCTTGGATGTACACTCGTTTGGATTCCAATGGTTCTGTGAGGGAGATTTTCTTACATGGTATAGAAGGCTTCCTTAGGTTTGCTTAAGTGCAGAGGTTGAAGATTATTGACAGATTAGGAGATATCATGTATTTATATAAGAAGTGTGATCTACTAAAGAAGGCATCAAGGAACATCTTCGAAATAGTAAGGGTGCGTTTGATACGAAGGTTACCTTGAGTAAACTGGTAGGGGGTAACCCGTTTTTGTATTTTGGTGTTTGGATAGAGGGTAAAATTGGGGGTGCGTTTATGGTGATATGATTGTATTGAAGTTTGGATAAGTGAGTAGTTATTGTGATGTGATTGTATTGGAGTTTGAAAAAGTAAGTAGAAGTTGAGTAGCTTTTTTTAGATGATATAATGGTATAAAATATTATTTTTTGATGAAATATATGAAAGAAAAATAATTTACTTAATACTTAAATAAAGAATAGATAGTGGGTCTCATAAGAAAGAGAAAATGAGGGGTTTTGGGGGTAAACCCACCCCAAAGGGGGTAAACTCCCAACCAAACATGGTCTAAGGGATTTGTCGACAATTATACGACATCGTATACACATGACGAGAAGAGGTATTATAGTGTCAAGAGTTGTGGTAGTCCAGAGAATATGTTTGCCCAAATGATTAAAGATGTGGCCGGGTCTGAATTCAACCAGACATCTGAAGCAGAGGAGAGCAATGTAGACAATCAACATTTTGAAGACTTGCTACAGAAGGCGGAGGAGCCATTATGGCCTAATTTCCTTAATTTGTCTCAATTATCTATTGTTGAGTTGTTGTCTTTGAAGAGTCAGTATAGCATGATATATTCTAGTTTGGATGCCATGATCAAGTTGATAAAGACAATGCAACCTGAACAAAATGAGTTACCCGAGCACTTCTATAAGATCAAGACAATGTTGAGTAAACTATGTATGTCTGAGGTCTGGATTGTTGTGTGCCCGAATTACCATATGTTGTACTATGAAGAACATCAAGATGCAACAAGTTGTCATGTTTGTGGCAATGATCGTTACATGTCTAATTTGAAGTCGAATGTCACACAGAAAATAATGTGGTACTTACCATTGACCCCACGACTTCAGAGACTATATTATTGTAGGGAAACAACGAAGGAGATGATGTGGTATGGCGAACACAGATATTATGGTACCATCGAGCATCCTTCTGATTCTCAATGATGGCATGCATTGATGGATTCATCACCAAGATTCACTGCAAAGAAGAGAAATGTAGTAATCTAGTTGTCAACTGACATGTTTAATCCTCGTAGATGAAGTAAGGATTACTCAAGTTGGCATGTCATTACAACACCGTATAATATACTCTTGTTGTTGACATGGAGTTTGGATAATTGCATGTTATATGATTTACATTATTTCTTTATAAACCATACATGACCTTTTGTATAGCTTCAGGTCGTGGATATACTATGCAATGGAGTTAATATTTAAATCATAATAATGTCATATGAATTTATTGGGCATGGAGGTACTATCTCTAATGAATTATTTGCATGTAGGAGGGTGCTTTCAAGGTACATTTATCTATCATATGAATGATTATCCATCATGTGTAGGAGGAATCATAAAAGGTGAGATGACACCTACTTCATTCGAGATAAATTTATTCTTGTTTATTTTGTGTAGTACTACAGAAAGAATAATTTCTATTGGTGTTTTTATATTTCTGTTATATTGTATATAAGCATGCATCATCGGTGCACCTATGCACCTAAGAACCGTGGTGATTGTTTGTTTGTTATATGTGTATACATATGTGTATGTGAATTATAATGTTTGTGTGTAAGTGGATGTGTGTGCATGTGTGTGAATGTGTGATTGTATGTTAGCGTTCATGGTTGTCTCCTTCTCAATGTTATCAATGATGGGGTTTATGGGTGATGCCATGATAATTGTGTCACTACAAAAAGTCAAACTACTTCTAAAGATTTTGCACGTCACTGAGCGGGCGTGGTTAGTACATATGATGGTATTTGTCATTATATCATTTGATGAATCTGAAATTACCCTCGTTAATTTGTCGTCTTTATTTTGTAGTCGGGTACTTAGGAATAAGTCAAAAATAACCATAAATTAATTATTCAATTAATACGAGGTGATTTTTATGTTTATTTAGCCTAGGCAAGCCCCATGGTCGAAATCAAGGAGGCAAAGGAACAACTAGGTGTAAGTCTATTAAACTAGATGCATAGTTTTCAAGGTGGATTTTTTTGGGTATTTTTAGTATATTTTTTGAATGTAGATGCAAATGCAGGGCAATTTTAGGATGAGAAATTTAATCTCAACCAAATGATGTCCAAAAATTTAAAAAACTTGAATGAGATGTTAATTATATTGCAATGAATGATCTGTAATTTTTTGGAATTTTCTGATGCAGTATAAATATTTTATGAATTAATGAATGCCAACGGGTGAATCTCAATAATTAATTATAATAAATATTAAATATACTTATTTCTTAAGAATGCAAGTCATTATGCAATAAATGTTATTGTAAAATATCATTCCCTGATCTGAAATGAAGAGAATTAGGGTTATGTACCATGATCATCTTAATGATCATACAACTATTGATTCAATTATTGAATCATAGAGGCTAGTCCTAGGATGAATATCTAAAGAGTTAGATTGACGACTCATCAAACATCATCAAATGATTATTAAGAGATGATCTACAACTTGAGAAGGAGATGTCAATCCTTTCTCCAAAGGCTAATATCTAACTGACCTCTTGATGCATGTATTCTGCATACGAATAGAGATTCGGAGGTGTTAAATAAGTTAGGTCAGAGAGTTGACTGAATGAGATTCAGATAATCAAAGACCTATATCATATGTTGTCACAATATAGGCATGCATCCTCTTATCGGAGACATATGTGTTACTATATGTCTGAGCATGTACATTTGGTAGACCAATAGATTGATGATCCAATCAAAGTCTATACACTGGTGCGTTGGTGTGCATATAAGGGTATATGAGTAATACGATCTCTCAAAGGGATCATACATGTTCATTACTGAACATGAAGACATGAGCTCACTTACGAGATATTGGAATAAAACAAATTCTGTGCACGGTCGTCTCACTTTGGAAGCATGACTGAATATGTAGGTTTGATATATGCTTTTGGAAAGTATATGATCAACACCTAGGTATAATATATGCTTTTGGAAAGTATATGATCGATACCAACTCTCAATAGTGAAATGAGAAACTTAATGATAAAACCCTGAAGGAGACAGTCTAAATAGATCTATAAATTTGGGTTTATTCTTGGTCTTCCAATATGTAGGATGTACATGTATTAAAAATACCTGAGGGTGATGTGATCATAAACAATTGTATAACCATTACGCTTTCATTCCTAGGGAGTGATGAAACATGTTTAAATTTTAGTGACTCCTCTCAGTGGAGAAGTGATATCATCTTGGTCCAAATGTTGGACATTGATCTGAATGTGATTCAGATGCAATGAAAAGATTAGATTTGCGGTCTTGATTTAATCAAGCATCTATGAGAGGTCCACAAGATCTGGATTTGACATGTGATCTCAATATCCAAGTCATTATATGTGGAACAATACAATCGCATTGTCCTTATCTTCAAGTATCTACTGAGAAAGCGCATTATCCTTAAAAGAGTTCAAGGATAATTTCATTGTTAATATACGTATCCGAGCATTGAGAAAATTGATAATTGTATGTGATTTAATTATCATGAATAATATGAATTTTATTCACATTATAAAGGAGAGTTATCTAAGATAATTAAAATGTGAATTAGTTATCAAGTGAATAATGTGAATGTGATTCATATTATTTGGGAACATGAGAATAGAGAACTGATATGATTAAATGTGATTTAATTATTATGGATATGAATAATGTAGATAACACTATCCATATTAATCATACATATTATGGACGTGTTTTATAATATATTAGAGGAAGAGAGAGAGAGAGAGAGTTATTTGTAATTTACATTTGTTAATTAAATGTTGATGTGAATTGGATTCACATTGGACAATTAATTGAAAATGTATTCACATTTTATTTGGGGTGTGAATGTGATTCACAAATTTCCAATGGTGTGATTGCAATTTTCACAAGATAATTATGAATTATTTTTATGAGATAATTTACAACAAGTTTTGTTGTAATTATTGTGAGATAATGTTGGAATGCTACAATGTAATCTCACTGGAAGGAGATTACAATCCACCTACAAAGGTGGTGGACGGCCACCAACTCTTAATTGGAGTGGGTGGTCGTCCCCCCCTTATTATGGTATATGATTATCTCCTTCCGAATTATCTCCAAGGATAATTGGTTTAATTGAAATTAATTAATATTTATTATTCAATACATATTAAATTAAATTAAATTAATTATTGTTGTGCTTCCACAACAATATCATGACCATTGTAAGCTACACAAATCAATCTCAACTATTGGATTTGTGTGCACATGGATTGGGTTCCATGGACTCCCAAAATGCTATATAAGAAGAGGCTACTCAAGCCCTTCTTAATACAATAAAAATATGCTCTCTCCCCTTATCTATCTACATGCAAAGTCTCTCTTCCTCTTTTCTTGTTGTCGTCCATCTTGATGCTCAAGAGAGAGTCGCCATCGTCGCAACATCATCGTTATGCTGCCAGTTTATTTGCTTGTGGATCTCCGTCTCCTTTGGTGCGCCTAACTCGTGAATAAGATGTTGGATATCATGTGACAAGTTCATGAGATTCATCGCTTAGATCATCAACATGGATTGCGAGGAGCACACGTCTCGTCAATGTGCTCTCAAGCATCTCCTACGTTGGATCAGACTTGAGACAGGAGGTTTCTTCATTGAGAAATTCGATCTCAACTTAGCTTCAAGAGGTAAAGCTAATACTTGTTTGTGGTTTAGACGAAACGATTCGAGAAGTGTTGTTGGATCATTTGGTTTCCTCGTTTCAATTTTTTTGAAATCCCGCTACCCCAAGCGACTAGTGTGACTAGTCGCTCCCGATTGCATACGATGTAATCCTCGCGCTTTTGTAATGATTTTAAGGATCTTCCCATATCCTTCATGTGGCATCAGAGCCATAGCTTAGAGGTTTAGGATATGATCCTTAAACCAAAGATGACTTGGGCAATTTTTGGTGGTGTGATGATTTATCGTATTTTATCCACGCAACCCTGTTTAGTGCATTTTTTATCATGTTTAAAGTGTTTAAACATGTGAATAATACATTAAATAAGGAAATCGTGGAATTTGAGTTTGCGTGATGTGGATTCTGATTGCTCAAGTTGTGATCATTTTAATTAACATGTATCCATTTTCAGGGATGGTGAATCTTGACGTAATTAAAGAGTTGATACAGTTTTAAACACCTAAAAATGCATGAATATCACTTGGATTCTGTTGTAAATAAAATTATCAAACTATGTAAACTTATTTTTCTTGATTTGGATTTAAATTGATTGAGATATGCTAATTTTAGTAAGTAGGGCTCAGTGCTAGAAATTGCATACTTGATCATGAACCTTCTATTGTCATTCAATTGAATTGATAGAAATTAATGGTTAGTTTTTTGATATAATTATTGATGAATATTTGTGAAATATTTAAATATGATAATTATTTCCTGAATGACATTGACCATAATCAAAACTTGATTAGATAAGATCTACATCGTAATTGGTTACATGATCCTTCCAACAAACATTGATGCTTGAATAGGATTGGGGATTTGTTTAGCAAATCTCATTATAATAATACTAAAAATATTTTAATGCCATCCTTCAAGTAACAATCAAGTTTTTGGTTGATTGATTGGATTGGTAATTGATTTAATATGATTAAATGAATTAGATCCAATTAAAATTAAAACACTATATTATGAATAGAGTTGTAATTTCCCTTGGAAGAATTAGTTATGTGAATATGATTCATAATAATTAATTAGAATTCGAACAAAAAATGGAGGATCGCATAAGTGACAAACATGGTCTCCCGTCAAGGCGAAGGGTTCCGTCACTAGGGATTGTATGCAGGAGACACCTATTCGAAGTGACATCTCCTGTATACAAGCGCATATGGATCGGACTCTTTGCTTCTCGAAATAGTAAGGTTGTATGTGTAGTGACCCCAATCTCAGATCCTCATATTATTGAGATGATATTGGATTGCGCATAGCGAGTTCTAATCATGTTGATGGTTGGTTCAGTTAGAGACGGGTCTACATCACATTAGGGGTGGTGGGCCCAGTGTTGAAGATCAAATTGGGAATGCAAGTTGGACTTCCAAGGAGGAATGACAAGATATTGTACTTGCAATTGGACACGTGATGTATGTGATTGTAATGTGCAAGTTTCCTCATAATAATGATGAATGACAATTAAATAAACAATAGGACAAAAACCTTGGGTTTGTATGTCTCTATAGTCTTGATCTCTCATCGAATGTACTTTGGAAGTGTCATATCGATGATGATCATAATTGTCAAACAATCCTTATAAAATCTAAGAAGATATTTTTGGCATGCATCTGTGCTCTCGACATTTAATCATGAATGACATGGTTGTACGCATTATTCAGAATGGTGGCTCAATAAGATATGATTTACTCAAAATGTTTGAGTAGCTACCTGAACCAAAGTCTATAAGAGTTAAGGTGTATGCAGATATGATGAGTTCCATCATCTACGATCTATACTCAAGTCATTCATGAAGCTTCATAATAATCATATTGTATGAATGGAATGAAGCATGTATAAATGTTGAAGTACTTTTATATTGAAATCTTTTTGAACTCAACATAAGAGCTCCTTTGTCTTAAGCTATGGTTGTTTATAGATAAAGGGAGCACAGTGGAAGCATAGGTCTGACCCAAGCGAGAAGGAAAGTCAAGGAGTTGACGGTACTTCTGTAATTTTCATATGACATCCAAAGAGTTGGATGAATGCCAATATTGCAACAAGCTGATGTATTGATAGTATCTATCTAGACTATCTCAGATCCTTAGAGAAGGACTCCGATACTGCAACAGTATAATATACATCTACATAACATCATTTAATCGACTTACTTATTATACAAGATCAAAGTCTAACACTTGCAATTTGTTGCATATGTTTTAGAAGACTAGAAATTTTTATCATAAAGTTTAACATTCATCCACATGGATGTTGATACAATTGTTGCAATAATCTCTGTTCGATGGATAGACTTCACATTTTTAGTGGGAGAGTCCTTAGTCTTAGAGAATTTCTTCGTGACCTATATATTAGAATATTTGTTTATTTCTAAATTTTGGAAATAAACATGAATTCTGAGATAACCCTGTCATAAGGAGTTATGGCAGGCATATTTGAGAAAATAATCTAACATCCAGAGGACTCTACTAGATTCAAAAATTAATGAGTGGTTCACTAACGTTTCTAAATATTGAAAATTAAACCTTATAGGATCAATAGGAGGATGAAGATCATTTGATAATGATCTGGCATCAAATCTTGGACATATGTCTATTGATGAGATGAATAGACTAGTAAGATATTGAACTTTAGATTGTATGAATATCCAAGATCTTACATACTTGTGAATATTGTATTCAAAAGTTAAAATATCCAATACACCTTCTCTTGGAATGGTGTAAGATGTCAAGGTATTTAAGATCTTATATATATTGATGTATGTGGATCATCTGTATCATAAAAAACATTGATGATATGTGATATCATCTGATGATTATTTGTGATCTGAGATTTCTTCCCTTCATCTTAGAAACCTTTGAAATATTCAAAGATCTCACAATTTGGTTTAGAACCAAAGTTTGAAGGAAGATGAAAGAATTTGATCTAATCAAGGTAGCAAGTACCTGTTAGATGAATTCAAGGAATACCTTATGGAGAAAGGAGTATCATTCCTCACTCCTTTTAATAAACCTAAACTCAATAGAGTTTTAGAGAGATACAATTGGATCATGAGTGACAAGATTTAATCAATGATGAATCTTAACATAATTATCTCTTAGTTTCTAGGAATATATATGTAGTAGAGACTACATTATATGTCATTAATAAGATTCCATGTGGATCTAAAATAAAAAACCCTCATAAGCTATGGTTTGGAACCTAGCATAGTGTTGGACACTTGAGGATTTAGGATTGCTTGGTCCATAACTTTGTCATGGACGCAAGTAAGCTAGAATCTAGCACCAGAGGATGCTGCTTCATTAGGAAAATTAAGGATGGTATTGGATACCTACTTTATGACCTTGAGATTCTTAAATATTTCATATATGAGAATGTGATTCTTAGAGTATGAATCTCTTGAGAATCAAGATGAAAATGAATTGAAGGAACTCACTTAGTCTTGAGAAGATAATGAGGCTCCTGAAATCGGAAACTAAAAGGACAATTAAAGATTAAAACCTCTTCAAATGATTTTGAGGATGCCTTCCATGTGTCAGTTAAGTCTAACAATGATCTAACTTCATGTGATGAAGCTTCTAAGGATCGTGACATGGAGAAATGGATGTTAGCAATAAAGTATAAAGTAGACTTCATATACAAGTGTTATATATGTATCCTCGAGGATCCACCTATATGGGTAAGACCCGTTAAGGTTTAAATGGATCTTTAAGAAAAAGAGGGAACCTGATGAGAAGGTAGAGACCTTTATCGGATGACTCGTATCCACAAGATACATAGGAAGAAAGAAGATAATCCTTGCGATGAGACTTGCTTTCTAGTGACCATGCTTAAACTCATCAGATTATTGCTAACTATAGTTATACAACTTAACCTTTGACATCATTAAGATGTGAGTCAAGATTACATTCCTCTATGAATACCTCTTCGAGGTTATTCATATGAAATAGCCACATGGCTTTATAGTTGAGGAAATAAGGTGTGCAAGCTGAATAACTTCATCTATGGACTCAAATAAGCTTCTTTTAGTTGGAACATTGAATTCGATGAAATTATAAATATTATGGTTTCAGATAGAATATTGATGAATCGTGTGGAACTTAGTGGAAGTGTCATTATATTCATCATGCCATATATAGATGATATCTTAATTATTTGGAATGATATAAGGATAATAAAAAGTGTTCCATAATCTGATTGTTCCATATCTTGAGATATGATCTCAAAGACACCTCCTATCTTAGTTCTAAAGTTGTTCAGAAGCAAAGAGAAAGGGTATTGGAATCGTCACATTAGTGGTACACTTTGGACATGTTGCATTTTGGGGGAAAATATCAACAAATGCTTCCCTCCCTTAAGATATGGTACTGACATATCTAAAGGTATATGACCTCAAAGAGTTGAGGAAGTGAATGCTAAAACTGCTTGCCCTTGTGCATCAGTTATGAAAAGTCGGGGTATGCTAGATGTGTGCAAAAAGCCAGATGTCTGCCATGTAGTGGGAGTAGAAAAATGCTACTAGTCCTAGTATGGAGATAAAACACTTGATTGTAATAATAACAATATCTTCAAAAATGACAAGACTTTAGAGATAATGATATCTAAGTCTTATCTTCAAGAAATTAAGACTTTATAGATGGAGATCTAAAAAGATCTTAACTTCGGATACCTTAAAAGATAGAGATCTCCGGGAATAAGGGTATTCTGATAAGGATAATGGAAATAATGGTTATAATAATTATTGAGATGTAGTATCGAGGACACTATAACTGACAATATTGAGTATTGGTTGCATAAGATGCAACATTCGCATTGGATGCGAGCACTGTTACTAGGAGATATACAAGTGCCATAAAAGTACTAGGCGTAGTCTCTTAGGAACAGAGTGATTGATCAGCTTACCAAGATATTTTCTAAAGAGGCTATGATTGTCACATGAGTGTGGGTTTAAAGATTAGCCCATTAACGGCTCTTTAGGCAAGTAGATGATTGTTGGACATGTGAGCCCACGGCGAGCCATTATGCAATAAATGTTATTGCAAAATATCATGCTATGATATGAAATGAAGTATAATTAGTTTGCACAATAGATTCCTTAGTACAATTAGGGTTATGTACCATAGCTATCTTAATGATCATACATCTGTTGATTCAATTGTTGAATCATAGAGGTTGGTGCTTGGATAAATATCTAAAGAGTTAGATTGAGGATTCATAAATCACTATCAAATAATTATTAAGAGATGATCTCCAGCCTGAGAAGGAGATGCCAATCCTTTTTCTAATGGTTGATGTCTAACCGACTTCTTGATGCAAGTCCTCTGCATATGAATAGAGATTCGGAGGTGTTAGATAAGTTAGGTCAAAGAGTTTAACGAGATTAAGATAACAAAAGACCTATTTCATATGTTGTCATGATATAGGCATGCATCCTTTGATCGGATATAGGTGTATTACTATATATCTGAGTATGTACATTTGGCAGACCAATACGTTGATGACCTAATCAATGTCTATACACCGGCGCGCTGGTGTGCATATAAGGGCATATGAGTAATACGATCTCTCAAAGGGATCATACAGGTTCGTTACTGAATCGAAAGACATGAGCTTACTCATGAGATATTGGGAAGAATCAAATTCTGTGCACGATCATCTTACTTTGGAAGCCTGACTGACTTTATAGGTTTGATAAATGCTTTTGGAAAGTATATGATCAACACATGAATATGATATATGCTTTTGGAAAGTATATGATCGATACCAACTCCCAATAGTCAGATGAGAAATTTAATGATAAAATCCTGAAGGAGACAATCTAAATATATCTAAAACTTCAGGTTTATTCTTGGTCTTCCAGTATGCAGGATGTACATGTATTAGAAATACCTGAAGGTGATGTGATCATAACTGATTTTATAACCATGATGCTTCCATTCCTAGGGAGTGATGAAACAAGTCTGGATTTTAGTGACTCATCGGTAAAGAAGTGATCTGATATTGGTCCAAATGTTAGACATTGATCTAAATATGATTCAGATGCAATGAGAAGATTAGATTTGTGGTCTTGATTTAATCAAGTATCCATGAGAGTTTCGTAATATCTGGATTTGAGTTGTGATCTCAATATCCAAGTCACTATATGCGGAACAATACAATCGCCTTGTCCTTATCTCCTAGTATCCATAGAGAAAGCGCATTATCCTTGAAAGAGTTCAATGATAATTTCATTATTGATATATGTATCCTAGCATTGAGAAAATCTATAATTAAATGTGATTTAATTATCATGAATAATATGAATTTGATTCATATTATAAGGAGAGTTATCTAAGATAATTAAATATGATTAATTATCAAAGATGTGAATAATGTGAACGTGATTCGTATTATTTGGGCACATGAGAATAGAGATCCAATATGATTTAATGTGATTTAATTATCAAGGATATGAATAATGTGGATAACACTATCTGTATTAATCATATATATTATAAATGTGATTTATAATATATTAGAGAGAGAGTTATTTTTAATTTACATTAGATAATTAAATGTTGATGTGAATTGGATTCACATTGGATAATTAATTGAAAATGTAATTTACATTTTATTTTGGATTGTGAATGTGATTCACAAATTTCCAATGGCATGATTGTGATGTTAACAAGATAATTATGAATTATTTTGTGAGATAATTTACAACAAATGTTGTAATTAATGTGAGATAATGTTGTAACGAGATAATGTTATATCATTGGAAGGAGATTACTATCCACCAACAAAGGTAGTGGACGACTACCAACTCCTAATTGGTGTGGGTGTCCCTCCCCCTCTATTATGGTAGATGATTATTTCCTTCTCAATTATCTCAAGGAAAATTGTTTTAATTGAAATTAATTTATATTGATTATTCAATATTTATTTAATTTAATTAAATTAATTGCTGTTGTGTTTTCACAACAAGTTCATGGCCATTGGAAGATATATGCTCTCTCCTCTTCTCTCTCTACATGCCAAGTCTTTCTCCCTCTCTCTTGTGGACGTCCACCTTGATACCCTAGAGAGAGTCACCATCGCAGCAACATTGGCGTTATGCTATCGGATTTTTTCCTCTCGGATCTCAGTCTCCTTCACTGTGCCTCGCTCGTGAAGAAGAAATAGGATCTCATGTGATGAGATCAGGACATTCATCGCTTGGATAATCAACATGGATTGCGAGGAGCACACGTCTCATCAACATGCTTGCAAACATCTCCTCCACTGGATCATACTTGAGACAAGAGTTCTCTTCGTTTAGAGACTCGATCGCAACCACGATTCAAGTGGTAAACCTAATACTTGTTTGTGGTTTAGATGAAAAGATCTGAGAAGTATTCTAGGATCATGTGGTCTCATCATTTGATTTTTTTAAAATTTCGCTTCCCCGAGGGACTAATACGACTAGTCTCTCCCAATCATGTACGATGCGATCCTCACACTTCCGTGATGCACTTAAAGATCTTCCCATAGCTTTCAGTCCAAAAACCAAAAACTTGACCGAGATGTTAATTATGATGCATTTAATGATCTGTGATTTTTTGGAATTTTCTGATGCAATATAAATATTTTATGAATAAATGAATTACAACGGGATGAATCTCAATAATTAATTATAATAAATACTAAACTCACTTATTTCTAAGGAAAAAAATTCGAGATATATTACTAGGTGATCTATCTCAGAAAATTGTAAATCCTAAAAACGTAATGTTTAATACCTATTAATATATCGAAATGCATAAAATAATTTTTACATGACAAAATATGTAAGCAAATGCAGTGATTTTTAGGTACAAAGTAGAATGCAACTAATTCTAGCAAGTATGAATTTTAGGCAATTTTTCGAACAGTGGTTAATTATTTATGAATTTTTTTATCATTAATTGGGAAAAATATGCAATTTTCCATCAGAGTTATAATTATTAAATAATCATAAATAATAAAAATTGGAATCATGTGCCACAATGTAAAGAAAGTTGACGAACAAAGTGCTGACTTTTTGTATAATAAAATGATGCAAATGGAGGTTAAAAATATAAAGAAAATCGAGGGTTCTCAATGCAAACTACAATAATAAAATAAATTAAAAGTGCAAAATAGGGATGCAAATGCAATACCTAAACCCGGTGGGGTTTTTGAAGCAAAATTTCCAAGGACAAGTGCCACACACATGCCTTAGATCGGTAGGGGCTTGGTTGTAGTTTTGATGAGTTCCACAAGTCTTCTTGCAAATGTTCCCAGGTGGTACGTGTGGGTCACGTGTCTGACTAACTTGGAGATCGAGCTCAACGGAGGAGGGTTTCTCATGGATGGAGTTGTTGGAGGTTGTTGGTAGGTCTCCGGCATGCGAAGCAGAGAAGGAGGCAGAGTCCCCATCGATGTCGATGAAGTTGCGGCCTTGACTGGAATCGATGATGCAGGAAAATACGGAGCGGGACCTCTGATAGAGTAGTTATCGAAGAGGTTGTGCTCCCTAGTATTGTTGTCAATGATGAAGGGTGGGGTGAGCATCAAGGAGGTGGAGAAGTTCGGTCGTTTTCGATGAAGATTGGAGGTGGAGCTTGATGATGAAGACAGTAGTTGAGGGCGAAGGAGGAGCTTGGTGCTGAAGGTGGAGACCTCCTTTGTCAATGAAGCTCAGGAGGAATAGAGCAGGGCCTCGCTATGATGGTGAAGCGAGGCTCCGTGTCAAGGGGTGACGAGAGATGATCGTTGTGGTGATGGGTGTGGTGATGATCATGCGGATGAAGTGGTGGTGGAGCGAGTAATAGAGGTGGAGGAGATGAGAATGTGGCGGGGGTGATGCAGTGGTATGGAGGCGGAGTACTTGGAAAGGTGGGCTCGACAGTGAACCGAAGCGAAGTCAGCTTCACGAGGAAGATCTGCGACGAGGTGCGATGCTCCTCGGATCACATTGTAGGAAGAACGTCGTCATAGTGGGAGGGTGTTGTCACTGCCCGCCAGACTACAAAGGAGCTCCTTCTTACTATTGGGTTATTGGCGGAGGAAGGCAAAGAGACAGAGGGGTTCGAGTTAAATAGCATAGGCGATGCAAGAATGTGGGGGATTTGATGATGATCAGATTGGAATTTGATTAGTGGAGAGGATTGGAGATTTGATTAGCATGGGGAGGCAGTGACATAACAAGAAAGAGATCGGGGATGGGCGTCGTGAGATGAGTAGTGACACATCAGAATAAGGAAATCGGAGATGAGATGCATTGTAGCTGATATGGGCTACGACGCACAATGAAATTCAAGGAGGAAGAAGAAGACAGAGGGCCATCCAATCGGTCGAGATCTGATTAACCCAACTGTGACACATATCGGAGTTTTTTATTTTTATTATATTTTTTTAATAAAAATAAGATAAATAGATAAGCCAAAAATTGGTGACACATGGCTGCTCCAGGAGTTGCCACGTGTCATTCCTAGAAAAATCAAGAAATAAAATACAAAGATAAAATGAAAAGAAATAGCAAATGACCTTGGATCGAAAAGTTTTCTTAATAAATGTTACTCGTCTCGATGAGATCAACAACTTTCATGAATAGACCAAAATCAAAATAGGTCATTTGCATAAAATGGTATTTTGGGTGGTACTCTATATACATAAAATACTGAATTTTTGGATTTTGTAATTTTTTGTTATTTTTATATAAGATAAAAATTGATAAAAAAATATGATAAAAAATAATATAAATATTTACACATTAATTTTTTTTAATTTTTAATAATTAATGAAATAAAAGAATAAAATAAAGGGGACTTATTATACAGACTCTCAATGAAGACTCGGACTCAATTAGCTTCTTTGACTTCAAGCTCATTTTATGTTTGGATTTTTATGTATTTTAATAAAACTTTTGCCAAAGAAAATAAATGAAAAAGAAATAAAATAAAAAGAGTTAATTATGTACATAAATGTCAGGTCAAAATCGGCTAAAATACATAATGTACAAAAGAGGCCCAAAACCCACTTTTCACATACAAGTTCTGTTTGACATGAACTTGGTCATGTTTTTGCAGGTGATTGAATGTACATTAGAGCTTGGGTTTATTTCTAAATTATTTCGGTAGGAGGAAGATATTAACGTTTTAGTCTAACATATCTAAAATTAGGGTTTGATTTTATTTATTAATTATTTCTGTTAGTGATTTTTGTATTTTTTTCCCTTTATTCTTGTTAGTAATATGTACACAATGGAGTGGTTTCAGGTGATTTGGATTTAGCATGAATTAGTTAAAAATCAGAGAAGTTAGCTTATTTTATAGGTCAATCAGGTTGGGATTTTTGACCTCTTATTCAATGCAATTATGCATGTTAAAATGCAATTATTATTTATACATGTATGAATGTTAATAATGCAATTTAAATGATGAAATGCTTCTGAATTTTGGGAAATTGATCTTAATTAATCTCCTTTTTAGGTGATGAATCACATATTCATCAACCTCCTATACTTAGACCATGCTTGTCATGGAATGTCTAGAGAATGAATGATTTAGTCGGATTAATCTCCAACTGTGCATGTGGCGTACAAGACTCAATCAATTAAAGAACTCTCGGTTCAAGTGATACCGAAATTCCAAGCTGAACCAAGCATTGGTCGATCACCAGAATGGCGTAGTTGCCAGGGACATGCGATAGATCTGACCTATCACGTATGATCCAACGGTTGCTGCACCCTTCTGTCAGGTGGCTCTGATGACATCTGGAGAAAGAGGTGCAATCCGACGGCTAAGAATGGTGATGGAAGAACACCTACCCACTGGACTTCGATCAAGCAACGGAGGAGATCAACTGGCCCCATTGAGGAGCAAGGAGGTCCACCATCTTCGTGGAGTTGTAGCAGTGCATCAAGCTAAGGGATCTGATGGAACTGGGAGCGGTAGGATGGTGGTAGCGATGGATGGTCACATGGGGTTGCTACGCCTGAGCTACTAGGGGTTCAGAAGTGGTTCCTTGTGCACGAAAAGACCTGCAAAGGGGGAAGAAACTCTGGGGCTTTGCTCCGATTGGGTTATTGCTTGCTAAGGAAGGTATAAGTGTGGGGGTAATTGAGGTCGATCTCCGGCGAAGATGGTAGGAGTTAGAACTGAGCCTTATTCTCGATGTAAGGTACGAGCCTAAGGATGATCAGGCTGTGGTGTGAGATGGAGGGTGACGTATAGGTTCGATCAGAATGGATGGGTGCGGATGATGGAGCTCCGACCAGCTGGTTGGATCTGGTGAACATGCGGCGGAGGTGGAATACAAGATCGAAGCAAATAAGAAATCAGAGGTGATATGATGGATACTTGAAGATCAGGAATAGCTCCTGAGCTCAAGGCGATGACAGTCATCGAAGTGATGGCCTCAACCGGGCTTTGGCTGGACGAGGAGGCTGAACGCAGAGGAGGTCCGGCCACGTGAGTGAACTACGAGAATCACACCACCAAACTTCGATCTGAAGGTGGTCGCCAGTTGGTGTCACTCAACTAGAGGTCACTAGGGGTGGAAGAAGGGGCGAGGCACGAGCTGCGGCACTGGGTAGGCAGAGGAGACAATTTATAGGCTTCCCAGGAGGGTGAAAAGATTGGGTGAGAGCACGCAAACTTAGGAAGATTCGTGCCTTCCAAGGGATCCATGAAGGTGATGGATCCAAGGAGAAGGCTTGAGCAAAGATCTGAGTAGAAAGGAGACGTGACCCGATCGTGAAAAATGGGAGAAAATACTCTAGCGAGCGAAGTCGGGTCAGGTCATACCTGGAAGAGGCGTTGACCGGAGGTCAACACCCGGTCCTGGCCAATAAAAAAAGAATTTTACATAATATTCACAAAATAAATAAAAATAATAAATGAATTAAAAATAAAAATTGTATAAAATAAAAAATATTTACTGATTTTCAAACTATTTTTATGTTATTTTTAATTATTTTTATGAAAAATAAGTAAGTGTATATACATTATATAGTGTTGTATACAGGTCTAATATACCTATGTATTATGTACAATAATTTTTATTTTGTTATTTTTATAGAAATACCCTAATTTTATATTTTATTTATTTTCAAAATATTTTTAGGAGTATAAAATAATTTATATTTTATTTTTATGATGTATTTATAGGTATGGAATAAATAGGGAGTGAGACATATATACATGTATTTTGTAAAAGTGAGAAAGGATTTTATTTTTATGTTTCTGATTTTTTTATTTTTTGTTTTATTTTTAGGACTATATGCAAGGAGGTAGAAAGAATATTTTATTTTTATTTTATCAAAAATAATTATTTACATATATAGATTATATGTTTAACATGGAGTGGGCCCTATCTCTTTTTACTCATTTTATTTGGTGATCAGGACAAGTCTTGACCTTCTCTTAGGGTTCCAGTCACTTTGTATTTATTCTAAATTCCTCGTTCTTTTTTCTTTTACTTTATTCTTTTATTTTTTGCAAATACATTCTAATTATGCAATATTAACAAATTCATGTTGAATGCTAACTTATTGTATTTACACCTATTTACATGATGATTTGCCAAGATAAATAGCTAAAATAAAAGAATAAAGAGTGAGAATCAGGGATTCATCAATAGCTTCCACCCACCTCGAGCGATAGTTTACAAGTAGTAGAATGTGCTCGTAATGGTGATTGTTAGGGATGGGGCCCATGAAATATATGCCCCATGCATCAAAAACATCAACCTTAATAACATGTTGCATGGGCATTTCATCTTTGGGACCGATAATCCCTCCCATTCTCTGACACACTAGACACGACTGAATAAATGTGTATGCATCGCAGAATAGGGTAGGACAATAAAAACCATATCGGAGCACTTTCCAGATGGTCCTCTTCCTAGAGTGATGTCCTACTACCTCTAAGAAATGGTAGTGGGTGAGAACACTCATGTATTCCACCGAGGAATACACCTCCGCCATACACAATCCGGACCTATGAAGAAAAGGAACGTAACCTCCCAATGCTATTTCCTAAATTTTGACTTAAGTTGATCAATGTTGCTCTTAGGCCAATCATGGGAAACTGTACTAAACACCAAGAAGTTCACCATGTTGGCATACCATGGGAGAGAGTTGACAGAACATATCGACTCATTGGGGAAGGAATCTTGATAGGGTCAATCTCAGGGGAACTCTGTGACTCTATGCGAGAGAGATGATCAGCCACCACATTTTTCACTCCAGGTTTTTCCTTGATATGCAAATCAAACTCTTGTAGAATCCATCTACGAAGACGTGCCTTCGCATCCTTCTTTTCCATGATGTATTTGATGGTTGTATGGTCTGTGAACACAGTAACCTCAGACCCTAAAAGATGTGACCTGAATTTATCTAAAGCAAACACTATAACAAGCATTTCCTTCTCTTTAATAGTGTAATTCCTTTGAGCATGATCAAGTACTTTGCTTGCATAGTGGACACACATAAGGAATCTCTTCTATCATTTGTCCTAACACGACCCCAACTGCAAAGTCAGAAGCATCCATCATGATCACAAAGGGTAAATATGAATTTGGATCCTATAAGATAGGAGCATCCATGATCTTCCTCTTTATGAGACCAAAGTCCTCAAGGCAACTGTGATCTACAATGAACTCGATGTCTTTTCCTAAGAGTTCTATTAGCGGTCGAGTAATCATTGAAATGTCCTTTATAAATCTGTGGTGAAAACTGACATGCCCGAGGAATGACCACACTTGTTTGATGTTGGTCAGTAGTTGAAGTTTCTTGATCACATCCACCTTGGCATGATCAACCTCCATTCCTCTCTTAGAGATGGCGTACCCTAATACAATGCCCTCTTGGACCATGAAATGGCTCTTGTCCCAAGAGAGCACCATATTCACCTCATTATACTTCTTGAGGACCCAATCCAGATGAGATGGACAAGATTCGAATGAATCATCGTGGACCAATAAGTCATCCATAAAGACGTCCACGAAATCTACCATCTTGACTAATATCGCAATCATGTACCATTGAAAATTTCCTAATGCATTACATAGCCCAAAGGGCATGTGCTTCAATGCGCAAGTACTGAATGGAAATGTGAATATAGTATTTTCCTTGTCCTCAATAGCTATGGATACTTGATTGTCGCCTGAGTACCCATCTAGAAAGAAAAAAATTGTTTCCCCACAAGTCTCTCTATTCTGATGAATGAATGGTAAGGGAAAATGATTCTTTTTCACCATGACATTCAAACATTTGTAATCCACACAGACATGCCATGACACGGGTACTCGTGTTGCAATCTCCTCTCATTCCGAGTTGGTGACTGTCTGATATCTCATCTTCTTAGGGACTACACGAAGTAATGCCACCCACTTGGAATCAAAGATGTGATAAACCTCGCATCACGCCATTTCTCTATTTCTTTCTTAACCACATCCCATAAGTTTGGATTTAGCCTGTTCTAGAACTCATGAGAGGGTATAGCACCTTCCTTGAGGTAAATATGGTGTGAGAACAAAGTGGGTTAATCCCGCAAAGATCGGGCACACTCTAGCAAATGGCCTTATGGTTCTGTTCAAGAATGTCTAGCAATCAAGATTCTCGTTTTTTTGGTTAGGTTAGCACTAATAATGATAGGAACTTTTGAGGTGGGCATGCAAGGAAGGCATACTTTAATATAAAGGGTAGAGATTTGATCTCGGGAATGGTTTGATCATCGGGAAGGTCTGGCTCGACTACCTCTAAATCTGACTATATGGTAGATGTGGCTGGATCTGCTGTGATAGTAGTAACCAACCAAATCTTCTTAAGAGTCGGATCGCCAAATGTATCAATGTAATCAGCAAAAGTCGCATCCAACTTGTCATGCTTGTACTCTAATTTACCTAAAGGGAACATGTCTGACAATCTTGAGTCAACTCTGAGTCATCGAGGATGTAACGAGATGCATCAGAAAAGTCCACTGTGAGTAACGTCTGATTTTGCATGATATGTCGAACTGCCTCGTCTACATTGTCCTCTCCTGGTGAGAGGGACTCGTGAACACACACTAACTATTTCTAATAATGATCAACTATGTCAACTCTATAGTACTCGACTTCTGACAAGAGATATTATGTATTATTCTCTGAATCAGGTCTCTGCCATTTTGTTTGTTTTTCATCGCGTGCATGAAAGCATATATTTTCTTGAGTATAATCAAATACATCTCCAGTCGTCCTAAAAAAGGGTGACCAAGTATAATCCGAGAATCTTGCAATCTTCAGGGATACTCCATATCTAAGACCGTAAAGTTCATCTTGTATTGCTTCCCCTCGATGATAAGGATAACATCCCTCAATATTACCTTAAGCCTCTGATACATCCCAGATTTATCTACATTATTTGTTATTATTATATCTCTAGCTTAATCTATTCACCAAGATTCATTAATTATTAACATTAACTAGTTATCTGTGTGTTGTAAATAATTAACCCTAATTAATATATATGTAATCCTGTTATTGTGCTATTATTTTATGTGTTTAGTTCTCATTAAAAACCAAATAAAATTAGAATAAAATTGTATATAATTAATTTAACATAAAATAAAAAATAAAATACAAAAAATAATAAAATAAAATAAAAATGATTCCATTATTTAACTAACTTACTTAATTTTTATCTATGTATGTATGAATGTATTTCTCCTTGCAATTTACAAGAAAGTCGTAGATCTCATCGAGATCTGCAACTAATACACCTAAACTCAATAGAGTTGTAAGGAGATAAAATTGGGTCATGTGTGACATGATTTGATCAATGATTATTCTTAGCATAATTATCTCTTATTTTCCAGGTATATATGTAGTGGAGACTACAATATATGTCCTTAATAAGATTCCATGCAAATCCAAACACGAACATCCTCATAAGCTATGGTTTGGAACCTAGCCTTATGTTGGACACTTGAGGATTTAGGGTTTCTTGGTCCATAACATTGTCATAGATGCAAGTAAGTTGGAATCTAGCACCAGAGAGTGTTGCTTCATTAGGGAAATACAGGACGGTATTAGGTACCTACTCTATGACCTTGAGATTCTTAAAATTTCATCTATAAGGATATGATTCTTGGAGGACGAGACTCTTGAGAATCAAGATGAAAATGAAATAAAAGAACTCATTTATCTTGAGAAGATGATGAGGTTCCTAAAATTGGAAACTAAAAGGACAATTAAAGATGAAACACTATACCTCTTCAAATGAGTTTAAGGATGAATTCCATGTGTCAGTTAAGTCTGACAATGATCGAACTTCATATGATAAAGCTTCTGAAGATCATGTCATGGAAAGATGGAATAATAAAGTCTAAAGTAGACTTCATATACAAGTGTTCTATATGGGCCCTCCAGGATCTACCTATAAGGGTAAGACATGTTAGGTGTAAATGGATCTTTAAGAAAAAGAGGGAACTTGACGAGAAGTTAGAGACCTTCACAACGCGACTCATAGCCATGAGCTACACATCGAAAAGAAGACATTACTTGCGATGAGACTTGCTCTCTAGTGACCATGCTTAAACACATCAGAATATTGCTAACTATAGCTATACAGCTAGACTTTGACATCTTCAAGATGGAAGTCAATATTTCATTCCTCTATGAATACCTCTTTGAGGATATTCATATGAAGTATCCCCATGGCTTCATAGCTAAGGATAACAAGGTGTGCAAGCTAGGGAACTCTATCTGTGGACTCAAATAAGCTTCTTGTAGGTTAAACATCAGATTTGATGAAATTATACATGTTATGATTTCAGATAGAATCTTGATGAACCATGTGAAGCTCAGTGGGAATGACAATGTGTTCATCATGCTAAATGTAGATGATATCCTAATCATTTGGAATGATATAAGGATGATAAATAAGTGTTTTATAATTTGTATATTCCATACCTTGAGATATGATCTCAAGCATACCTCTTAGATCTTAGTTCTGAAGATGTTCATAAGCAAAGAAAAGAGGGCATTGGGAGCGTCACATTAGTTATACAGGACATGTTCAATTTTCTGAAAAATTCCAAGAAAGGATTCCATCCCTTAAGATATGGTATTGATATATCTGAAGGGATAACACCTCAAAGAGTTTGTGAAGTGAGTGCTAAAGAAACCGCTTGCCCTTGTGCATTAGTTATGAGAAGCCGAGTGTACGCTATATGTGTAAAAAAACCAGATGTCTACCATGCAGTAGGAGTAGTAAATTGTTACTAATTCTACTATGTAAATAAAACACTTGATTGCAGTAATAACAATATATTCAAAGATTACAAGACTTTAGAGACAGTGATATCTAAGTCTTATCATCAAGAACTTAAGACGTTTATAGATAGTGATCTAAAGGTCTTAACTACAGATAACTTAGGAGATAGAGATCTTCGAGAATAAGAGTATTCTTATAAAGATAATAGAAATTATATAATGGTTATAATAACTATTGAACTATAGTGTCAAGGACACTATATCTAACAAGATTGAGTATTGGTTGCATATGATGCAACAATCGCATTGGATGCGAGCACTGTTATTGGGGGATATGCAATTGTCATAAAAGGACTTGGTGTAGTCTTTCTAGAACAGAGTGACTGATCAGCTTACCAAGCTATTTTCTAAATAGCTTATGATTGTCACATGAGTGTAGGATTGAAGATTAGTGCATTAATGTCTCTTTGGGCTAGTGGGATATTGTTAGACAATGAGCCCACAACGATCCATTTTTCAATAAATGTTATTGCACATATCATTCTCTGATTTGAAATGAACACTAATTAATTTGCATAATAGGTCCCTTAGTAAAATTAAGGTTATGTATCATGGCCATCTTAATGATCATACATCTGTAGATTCAACTGTTGAATCATAGAAGCTGGTGCTTGGATGAATATCTAAAGAGTTAGATTGAAGACACATTAAGCACCATCAAATGATTATTAAGAGAGGATCTTCAGCTTAAGAAGGAGATGGCAATCCTTTCTCTAAAGGTTGATATCTAATTGACCTCTTGATGCAGGTCCTTTTCATACGAATAGAGATTCATAGGTATTATATAAGTTACGTCAAAGAGTTGACTTAGTGAGATCGAGATAACCAAAGTCCTATGTTGTATACTGTCACAATATAGGCATGAAACCTCTGACCAGAGATAGGTGTATTATTATATGTCTAATCATGTATAATTGGCAGACCAATAGGTTAATTACCTAACTAAGTTCTATACACATATGCGATGGTGTGCATATAATGGCATATGAGTAATATTATCTCTCAAAGGGATCATATATGTTCATTTATTGAACCGGAAGATATGAGCTCGCTCATAGATATTTGGAAGAATCAAATTCCGTACATGATCGTCTCACTTTGGAAGCCTAACTGAATTTTTAGGATTGATATATGCTTTTGGAAAGTATATGATCAACACCTAGGTATAATATGTGCTTTTGAAAAGCATATGATCGATACCAACTCCCAATGATCAAATGAGAAACTTAATGATAAAACCCTGAAGTAGGCAATGTAAAATTGATCTTATACTTCGGACTTATTCTTGGTCTTCCAGTATGCAGGATGTACATGTATTAGGAATACCTAAGGGTGATGTGATCATAAACAATTGTATAACCATGATGCTTCCATCCTGAGAGAGTGATGAAACAAGTGTAGATTTTAGTGACTCATCTCAATAGATAAGTGATCTAATCTTGATCCAAGTGTTGGATAATGATCTGAATGTGATTCAGATGCAATGAGAAGATTAGATCTATGTCTTTGATTTAATCAACCATCTTTGGGAGGTCCACAAGATATGGATTTGAGATGTGATCTCAATATCCAAGACTTTATATGTGGAACAATATAATTACACTATCCTTATCTCCAAGTATCTGTGGAGAAAACACATTATCTTGAAAGAGTTCATGTGTAATTTCATTATTGATATTATATATCCTAGCATTGAAAATTTTGATAATTAAATGTGATTTAGTTATCATGAATAATATGAATTTGATTCATATTATAATGAGTGATATATAAGATAATCAAAATACGACTTAATTATCAAAGACGTTAATAATGTGAATGTGATTCATAAATTTCCAATGGTATAATTGCAATGTTCACAAGATAATTGTGAATTATCAGTGTGAGATAATGTTGAAAATAAAATAATGTAATTTCATTGGAAAAAGATTTCCATCCACCAACAAAGTTGGTGGATGATCATCCCCTTCCAATTATCTCTAAAGATAATTGATTTAATTTGAAATTAATTTATATTGATAATTCAATATATTTGATTTATAAATTAATTGTTGTTGTATTTTTACAACAAGATCATAGCCATTGAAAGAAACACAAATCAACCTCATTCATTGATTTTATGTTATCCATGGATTGAGATCTATGGATCCCAAAATACTATATAAGAAGAGGCATCCCTTGCTCTTCAAGTTACAACAACAAGAGATAGAACATTCTCTCTCTCTCTCTCTCTCTCATTCTCTCATGCCAACTCTCTCTCTCTCTCTCACTATAGCCGTCCACCATGGAGCGCTAGAGAGAGTTGTCATCGCCGCAGCAATGTCATTATGTTATCGGATTGTTTGCTCGCGGATCTCCATCTCCTTCAATACGCCTCCCTCGTGAAGAAGATGTTGGATCTTGTATGACGAGATCAGGAGATTTGCCGCTTGGATCACCAACATAGATTACGAGGACCACGCGTCTCATCAATGCGCCTGCAAGCGTCTCCTCCGTCGGATCGAACGTGAGACAAGAGATCTCTTTTCTTAGAGAGTCGATCACAATCATTCTTCAAGAGGTAAACCTAATACTTATTTGTGGTTTAGATGAAATGATCTGAGAAGTGCTCTTGGATCATATGGTTTCATCACATTAAATTTTAAATTCCGTTGTCTGGAGCAACTAGTGCGATTAGTCACTCTCGATCGCATTCGATGCAATCCTCACGCTTCCGTGATGAGCGTAAGGATCTTCCCATATCCTTCAAAAGATAGGTTTGGTCAATTTAAAGGTTTTCTATATTTAGTTATAAGTCTACGAAAGTAGAAATTAAGAATTAGATTTGTGTTTTCTTACATAGTTTGTTCTCGGTTATTTTTTTCTAGAAGTTTTATAATTATAATTAGTACATATGCATTTTAAGGTTTGTTTGTAGATGTGCTATATTTACTTGGTTTTCTAAAGTTAGTCTTGATATACGTATACACAATGTGCCTTATTCTCTTTCTTTTCCTCGTTTTTTCCATTTTGTACATTTTGATGTATAGTATTGTATTCTTATTGATGAATATTGTATTTACAAAATGTGATATTATTGCATGTTTGCATGTATTTATTAAGGGTTTAAGAAAAATACAAGAACTAAGATAATGAATCACACATTCATCAGAGAGGTCAACCTTGAGACTGAAGGATATGGGAAAATCCTCAAGCGCATCACGGAAGCGTGAGGATCACATCGTATGCGATCGGGAGCGACTAGTCACACTAATTGCTCCGGGCAGCCGAATTTAAAAAAAAATTAAATGATGAAACCACATGATCTAAGAACACTTCTTGGATCGTTTCATCTAAACCATAAATAGGTACTAGGGTTACCTCTTGAAGCGTGGTTGCGATCGAATCTCTAAACCAAGAGACCTCCTATCTCAAGTCCGATCCAATGGAGGAGACGCTTGCGAGCACGTTGATGAGACACGTACTCCTCGCAATCCATGTTGATGATCCAAGCAGCAGATTTCCTGATCTCGTCACACGAGATCCAACATCTTCTTCATGAGTGAGGTGCACCGAAGGAGATGAAGATCCATGAGTAGATGATCCGGCAGCATAACGATGATGCTGCGGTGATGACGACTCTCTCTTGGGCTCCATGGTGGACGGCCACAATGGGGGAGAGAGAGAGCACCTTTGGCATGTAGAGAGAGAGAGAGAGAGCTTGTGGATTGACCATGTAACTTGAAGAGCAAGGGGTGCCTCTTCTTAAATAGTGTATTGGATCCATGGATCTCAATCCATGGACAACACAAAATCAATGGATGAGATTGATTTGTATTCCTTTCAACGGTCATGATTTTGTTGTGAAAATACAACAATAATTAATTTATTGAAATTAATATATATCGATAAATCAATATATTTAAATTCAATTAAATCAACTATTTATCATTGAAGATAATGTGGAGATAAACACATCCCCTTAAAGGGGGAGACATCAACTCATGAGATCTCACTATCTCATGAGATCTCATTACCTCATGATATCTCTATTACAACAATATTTGTTGTAAATTATTTCACAAAAATAATGCACAATTATCTTGTGAAATATTGCAATCATGCCATTGGAAAAATGTGAATAATATTCGCATCCCAAGATAAAATGTAAGTTATATTTTCAATTAATAATCCAATGTGAATCTAATTCACATCAATAATTAATTAACAAATATGAATCACAATATGCTCTATCTAATATATTATAAATCACATTTATAATATGTTGGAAATGCGAGCCCACGGCGAGCCATTATGCAATAAATGTTATTGCAATTCACTCCTTAATCTGAAATGAAGAATACATAATTTGCATAATAGGTCCCTTAGTACAATTAGGGTTATGTACCATGGCCATCTTGATGATCATACAGCTGTTGATTCAACTATTGAATCATAGAGGCTGGTGCTTGGATAATTATCTAAGGAGTTAGATTGAGGACTCATCAAGCACCGTCAGATGATTGTTAAGAGATGATCTCCAGCCTGAGAAGGAGATGGCAATCCTTTTTTCTCTAAAGGCTGATATCTGATCGACCTCTTGATGCAGGTCCTCTGCATAGGAATAGAGATTCGGAGGTGTCAGATTAGTCAGGTCAAAGAGTTGACTTAACGAGATCGAGATAACCAAAGTCCTATATCGTATGTTGTCATGATATAGGCACACATCCTCTGACCGGAGACAGATGTGTTACTATATGTCTGAGTATGTACATTTGGCAGACCAATAGGTTGATGACCTAATCAAGGTCTATACACCGGCGCGCTAGTGTGCATATAAGGGCATATGAGTAATACGATCTCTCAAAGGGATCATACAGGTTCAGTTACTAAACCGGAAGACATGAGCTCACTCATGAGATATTGGGAAGAATCAAATTCCGTGCGCACGGTCGTCTCGCTTTGGAAGCTTGACTGAATTTGTAGGTTTGATATATACTTTTGGAAAGTATATGATCAAGACCTAGGTATGATATATGCTTTTGGAAAGTATATGATCGATACCGACTCCCAATGATCGAATGAGAAACTTACTGATAAAACCATGAAGTAGACAGTATAAAGTTGATCCAATACTTCGGGTTTAATCTGAGTCTTCCAGTATGCAGGATGTACAGGTATTGGGAATACCTGAGGGTGATGTGATCATAAACGATTGTATAACCATGACGCTTCCATTCCTAGGGAGTGATGAAACGGGTCTGGATTTTAGTGACTCCTCTCAGTAGAGAAGTGATCTGATCTTGGTCCAAGTGTTGGACATTGATCTGAATGTGATTCAGAGACAATGAGAAGATTAGATTTACGGTCTTGATTTAATCAAGCATCTATGGGAGGCCCGCGATCTGGATTTGAGATACGATCTCAATATCCATGTCACTATACGTGGAACAATACAATCGCCCTGTCCTTATCTCCAAGTATCTGCGGAGAAAGCGCATTATCCTTGAAGGAGTTCATGGATAATTCTATTGTTGATTTATGTATCCGAGCATTGAGAAAATGGATAATTAAATGCGATTTAATTATCATGATTAATATGAATTTGATTCATATTATAAAGAGAGCTATCTTAGATAATTAAATGTGATTTGATTATCAAAGATGTAAGTAATATGAATATGATTCATATTATTTGGACACAAGAGAATAGAGATCCAAGATGATTAAATGTGATTTAATTATCATGGATATGAATAATGTGGATAGCAATATCCATATTAGTCATATATATTATAAATGTGATTTATAATATATAAGAGAGAGCTATTTGTGATTTACATTTGTTAATTAAATGTTAATGTGAATTGGATTCACATTGGACATTGAATTGAAAATGTAATTTACATTTTGTTTTGGGTTGTGAATATGATTCACAAATTTCCAATGGCATGATTGCAATGTTCACAAAATAAATTGGATTTATTTTTGTGAAATAATTTGCAACAAATGTTGTTGCAAATATTGGAGAGAATCATGAGATAATGTAATCTCATGTAATAGGAAAAAGGAAGCTCCCTTCCTAATGAGGAGAGGGGACGGCCACAATTCCATAAGGAATGTGGTGGCCGTCCACCCTCCTTACGAAAGGAGGCTTGCCTCCTTTCGTATCTCTCCAATGGAGATTGATTTGATATAAATCAAATTATATTTAATATATATTTGATTTTTATTAAATTAATTGTTGTTGTGTTTTTAGCAACAAATCATGGCCATTGAAAGCAACACAAATTAATGTGGACCATTGGATTTGTGTTGACACATGGATTGAGATCCATGGATCCCAAAATCCTATAAAAGGAGAGGCACCCCATTGCTCTTCTTGACACATAAGTGAGACAACAAGTCTCTCTCTCTCTTTCTTTCTCTTTCTCTCCCTCTCATGGCCGTCCACCATGGATGACCTAGAGAGGCTCTCCATCGCCGCGGCACCGTCGTTATGCTGCCCGATGTTTTGCTCGTGGAACTCCGTCTACTTCGGCATGCCTTGCTCGTGAAGAAGACGTCGGATCTCGTGTGTCGAGATCAGGAGATCCACCGCTTGGATCATCAACTTGGATTGCGAGAAGCACGCGGTTCATCCCCACGCTCGCAAACGTCTCCTTCGACGGATCGGACTTGAGACAGGAGGTCTCTTCGTTTAGAGACTTGATCGCAACCACGCTTCAAGAGGTAAACCTAATACTTGGTTGTGGTTTAGACGAAACGATCCGAGAAGTGTTCTTGGATCATGTGGTTTCGTCACATGAAAATTTTTTAATTTCCGCTGCATAGAACAACTAGTGCGACTAGTCGTTCTTCGTCGTATTCGATACGACGATCACGCTTCCGTGATGAGCTTGAGGATCTAACCATATCCTTCATAATATACCTGATTAATATGATTAGTATTATCCACATTATTCATATCCATGATAATTAAATCATATTTAATCATCTTGAATCTCTATTCTCATGTGCCCAAATAATATGAATCACATTCACATTATTCGGATCTTTGATATTAAATCACATGTAATTATCTTAGATAGCTCTTCTTATATGGATAAATAATACGAATCAAATTCATATTATATTTCACGATTAAATCACATTTAATCATTCACATCTCAATTCTTGGATATATATAAATCAACAATGGAATCATTCTTGAACTATTTCAAGGATATGTGCTTTCTCCGTGGATACTTGGAGATAAGGATAGGGTAATTGTATTGTTCCACATATAGTGACTTGGATATTGAGATCACAACTCAAATCCAGATCTTGCAGATCTCCCAAAGATGCTTGATTAAATAAAGACCACAAATCTAATCTTCTCATTGCATCTGAATCACATTCAGATCAATGTCCAACATTTATACCAAGATCAAATCACTTCTCTACTGAGAGGAGTCACTAAAATTCAGACTCGTTTCATCACTTCCTAGGAATGGAAGTGTTATGGTTATACAATCGTTTATGATCACATCACCATTAGTTATTCCTAATACATGTACATCCTGCATACTGGAAGACCTAGATTAAACCCGAAGTTTTATATATCTTTTAGAATGTCTCCTTCAGGGTTTTATCATTAAGTTTCTCATTCGATCAATGGGAGTCGGTATCGATCATGTACTTTCCAAAAGCACATATCATACCTAGGTATTGATCATATACTTTCCAAAAGCATATATCAAGCCTATAAATTCAGTCAAGCTTCCAAAGCGAGATGACCGTGCACGGAATTTGATTCTTCCCAATATCTCATGAGTGAGCTCATGTCATTCCGGTTCAGTAAATGAATCTATATGATCCCTTTGAGAGATCGTATTACTCATATGCCCTTATATGCACACCAGCTCACCGGTATTTAGACCTTGATTAGGCCATCAACCTATTGGTCTACCAAATGTACATATTCAGACATATAGTAACACATCTGTCTCTGGTCAGAGGATGCGTGCATATACCGTGACAACATACGACATAGGTCTTTGGTTATCTCGATCTCGTTAAGTCAACTCTTTGACCTAACTAATATGACACCTCCGAATCTCTATTCCTATGCAGATGACCTGCTTCAAGAGGTCGGTCGGATATCTTAGAGATAAGGATTGCCATCTCCTACTCAGGTTGGAGATCACATCTTAACAATCATTTGACAGTGCTTGATGAGTCATCAATCTACCTCTTTAGATATTCATCCAAGCACCAGCCTCTATGATTCAATAATTGAATCAACACATGTATGATCATTAAGATGGTCATGGCACATAAACCTAATTGTACTAAGGGACTTATTATGAAAATTAGTTATTCTTCATTCAGATTAAGGAGTGAATTGCAATAACATTTATTACATAATGGCTCGTTGCGGGTTCGCATGTCCAACAGAGACAAGCACTCATGCTCGTATTCCTCCTGTCAAAATCGAACATTAGTTTTTTTGCTAGCCTAATGTCATCTTCAAATAGAACACCCCTCAGGAAAATCCAACTGGATGGGGGGATTAGGTGAAGCAGGACCTCGACCAACCTGGAAGAACTTAACTCTTTCAACGACAAAATCCTCTGTCCCAATACGCACAAAAATTAGGAGGATCGTCCTCAACGAGATAACCTTTTCATTTTGAAAAAAAAAACCTCCCGATTCCATGATTTGTGCAGAGAATGTGTTGGGAAATTTTTGGCAAATACCCCATAAGCTACCAGATTTGATGGCGCGTGGTGTATGACAACTGTGGTACAGATAGATTAGAGAGGAATATATATAAATAAAATGCAAAGATGATATCCATCACGATCAGACTTCCTCAATTACTCCCAAGTGGACGGTGTTAGGAGGACCCATTAAATGGCCGGTACTTATTACGTACGTTCGGTACGGGTGGACCTCGTGGGTCCAACCCCAGAGTGGACGACGAGGTCGCTCTCGGCGACGCTTATAGACAGCCTGGAATTGGAATTGGAATTGGACTCCACATCACACTCTGGAACATCAGTCACGCCACGTGACGTGTCTGCTATCCTATACTCGCGCCAAAGATACTTCTGAATCCCTGCTTCACTATATTCTGCCTAATACAGCACAGCAGCATTTCTGGTTTGTTATGTTGAAGGCTAAATGTACAATTCTATCCAATATATATCTTTTTGAAGAACGGCCAAAAAGAGAATTGCTTCAATTCCGCTTTTGATGTGAAGAAAGATGCAATCACAATGTTACCAATTACCCTTCCATGTGAGATCCTTGAGGCCGTGAGATCTATCCCCTCCTCAAAATCCCCTGGGCCTGATGCTTTCAACGGGGCTTCAAGCGATATTGGAACCTCGTCAAGAAGGACATTTACGAGGCTTTTGAGCATCTCTACCACGACGGAGGGTCGGTTAAGCTTCTGAACCAAATCTTCCTTACCCTTGTCCCAAAGACCACCTCTCCGAGTGCGCTATCGGATTACCGCCCGATCTCATGTTGTAACGTTATATACAAGATTTTTGCTAAGGTTCTGGCATCGCGGCTGAAGGACGTTCTTCCTCAACTTATTTCTCCAAACCAATCAGCATTCATTAAGGGGCGTACTATGGGCGATAGCCTACGGCTTGCCCAAGAAATTATGCTTGGCTTTGACCGAAAGGCCTCCTCCAATCGTGCTTGCCTCAAGATTGACCTGTCAAAGGCATTTGATACAATCGAGCACCCGTTCATTCTGCAGTGCTTGGGGGACATGAGATTTGGGAACAGGTGGACATCTTGGGTCCGTAGCTGCATTTCCTCCGCCTCTTTCTCTGTGATTATCAATGGGTCCCCACATGGTTTCTTCCGAGGTTCGAGGGGCCTCCGCCAGGGTGATCCTTTAAGCCCTCTCCTTTTCGTGGTGGGGATGGAGTCGCTGTCCATCCTGGTCGAAGCCTATGTCAGATCCGGCGCCCTCAAACCTCTTAGTTGGGGTCGACGCATCGTCCCAACCCATCTAATCTATGCTGATGATTTGTTATTCTTCTGCAGGGCTACCTCCAGATCACTACTGGCGGTCAAGGATCTGCTGAACGATTTTCGCTACATCTCGGGCCTCGCTATGAATGCTCGCAAGAGCAAACTCTTTAGGCCAAAGAACGCCCATGCTGATTTCGGGATCTGTCTACAGCTCGGTATGCTGCGCCACTCACTGCCCACTACTTATCTCGGGCTACCTCTTGACTCCTCCTACGGGCGGGGGCTCTCTGCTAGGCTTCTTGAGGACAGGGTTAGGGTCCTACTTTGTGGCTGGAAAGCTAGGACCCTCTCAATGGCCGGCCGTCTTCAGCTTCTGAGATCCGTGATAGCCGGGGTTGTTCATTTCTGGGCAGACGGCACGGTTATCCCTTCGCGCACTGCTCGTAAGATCGATATGCTTAGCGCCGATTTTCTTTGGAACTATGGCCTTCACTCCATTGCATGGAGCTCTCTCTGCCTCCCCAAGGAGGAGGGAGGATTGGGAATTCGTTCTGTGCTGGACATCAAAAATGCCAGGGCTATTTCCTGGGCCTGGAAGCTGCTGAATGGATGCTCCTCCATCTGGGCTGGTTTCATGATTGCCAAATACATTCCTTCAATTTTGCTATTTGACACAATCCCTGGTCCCTCGGCCCCCCCTATATGGAGAGCTATTCTCTCCTCGCGGCCTCTTCTCCGGCCTGCCGTTGCGGGCTCCTGCCCCCCGTTCCTTTGGCTTCCTTTGGGAAGTAAGTTCTCCTTCTCAGCAGCCTTTGATATTACTCGTCCGAGGTGGCCTCCTGTGACTTGGCCCCGGGAGGTTTGGTTTTAAGCCCCGAAACACAGCTATACCCTCTACAGAGCCACTCTGGGCCGCCTGCCCACCACAGATCGCCTTGCAAGACTTGGGATTGCTACCCACTGCCGATGCTACCTGTGCAACAGCGCCATGGAGTCCCACGGCCATGTCTTCTTCGAATGCCAGTTCTCGTCCAGTGCCTGGACGCAGATCTGCCTCGCCTATGGCATTTCCGCTTGCAACCCCTGCAACATTTCGGAGACTTTGGATTGGATCAAGTCCTTGAATTGTGCTGATACGAGACAACACCTGAGTATTGCGCTCGCAGCGACGACCTGGGAAATCTGGAAAGAAAGGAATGCGCGTTGGACTTCCGGGAAATCCTCCTCCATCATCGCCATCGTGAACTCTGTTATTCTCAATACAAATATACTCAAAAGATAATGACGACTCCAGGATTTTGTTCTCCCTGGACCGTACACCATCTTCTATATTGTTCCAATCTCCTGTAACCTCGGACTCGGTATTATTTCCGTAGTCCATTTTTTTGTCATAGATATATACAAAGCAAACTTTCCAAAAAAAATTACCCTTCCATGTTATGATGTGTCTCATCTTGTTTTAAGATGCACATGGGTACAGATATCCGTATTTTATCCACGATTGTAATAATAATTTGACGCTTTTACTCTTGTGTTCTTTTGAATTTTTCCGATGACTCTTGTACTTAGAGCTGTCAGAAAATTTTCAGGTTCGATATTCGCTTAGATTCGGCTCACTAAAAGTTTAATGCATATTCGATTCGAAAATAAACAAATCAAACCTGAGCACGAGTTTGGACTTGGTTAAATAAACAAACTGAACCTCAAAAACATAGGTTCACTCAGGTTTTGTTTGTTAAAAGTTTGATTATATACATAAAAGTGTATACACATACATATTGTATGTATATATATAAGTAGTAAATATATTTTGTATTAACATACATGCTATTCACTTATTTTCACAAAAGCCATCTAGCCATCCACTCCCTAAATCCTTGTTCCCTATTCCTTAAACCCCACAAAAACCTCCCTATGGCTGTAGTTTTCTCCTTTGAACAGAAACGCCTGCACAACATTCATTCTTAAACGAACCTTTAACGACTCGAACCAAATCTTTACGAACCTTACCCGAGCCGAAACGAACTTGATTACAGTTTTCATTTTATCAAGCCGAACTGTAACGGAACGGATCGTGACAATCGGCGGAAGCAAGCGACAGTTGATCGCACGACCGACCCATTACCAAAATATCAACAAATGGCACATAATGAGCAAAGAAAATAATATCCATTACATAAATATCCATTCAAACTAGAGTTCCATTATTACAACTCTAAACTGGAAAAAAATTAACTAATCTAGAATAAAAAAAGATAACAACTCGATAGTTTCTGTGGGCATATAGATATCCACTAGATCTTCACAGATAAATCGTACCACGCCAGCAATCTCAATGAGCCCGCAGCACGATCCAGAAAATGCAATCAACCTTTCTCTTCACCTGAAATTAACAAACATAATTTGTATGAGCCTAATGCCCAGTATGTATCGGGGTCCATGCATGGGTATTCTAACGGTCCTTGATCCGTTATAAAACATATATATACTTGGATTTTCACGTGTACACATCATTTCGTGCCTAGATAATTCCCATGCATGTCTAAGTTCGATCCCTATCATGTTTAGCTTGGCTTCTTTCATAAACATGATTACACATGTAAAATAGGTAAATTGCATAATTAGGCATGACAAACCTTTATTTCTACTTGTGGGCATAATTCATAAAAAATGCTAAGCAATTTACATACTTATAAAACATATAAATCACTTTACATATTAGCCCCCATGACTTTGATGGTTTAACTTTCTTAAACCAATTTTATTATAACACGTGATGGTTCATTCTCTTATTAAACCATTCCTTGCATTTTTCATGATGGTTTTTCCTTATAAACCATTTTCTTGCACAACATTCATTTACGTATCTTTTATACGTTTTAACCGCTGGCACTTGCGGTCCATGGCATGACATGACAGTGTAGCTACAACTGTAGAGGACTTAGCTTTTGCCTCCATGGTTCCTTGCAACCATATGCCCCTTGCGGCGTTGCCCCTTGCGGCTAAAACGACCCCTTGCGGTCAATCATGTTCAATCTTGATTGGTTCAATCTTGATCTGTTGACATACCAAGCATCTAGCAACAAATTCTGCGATGTCATTCTTCATCTTTGGCCACCAAAAGTTTCATTGCAGATCCTTGTACATTTTCGTTGTACCTGGGTGAATAGTGTACATCGATCTGTGTGCTTCGTCCAGAATCTCCTGCCTCAACTCAATATCACTTGGAATCCATAGTCTGCTGCGGTACCTTATAGCTCCATCCGTTCCGATGGTGAAATCAGAACCTTCCTTTTTAGATGCTTCTATATATTTAGGAAGATTAGCATCTACTTTTTGTGCAGTCAAGATCTTCCCAATTATCTCTGGTTGAATCTTGAGCGCTGCAAAAGATATCTTTCTCGATTCACTCAAGAAGGGCTTCCAATCTTCAAAATCCTTCACCATCTTCCACTGAAGTTTTAAACTAGCCAGTTTACCTTCTCATTTTCTACTCAATGCATCCGCTACGACATTTGCTTTTCCTGGATGATAATTGATGGCGAAGTCATAATTTTTTAGGAACTCTATCCATCATCGCTGCCTCAAATTAAATTCCTTTTGAGAGAAAATGTATTTGAGACTCTTATGGTCACTGAGCACCTCAAATTGTTCACCGTAAAGATAATGCCGTCAAATTTTAAGAGCAAAGACTACCGCTGCTAACTCTAAATCATGAGTTGGGTAGTTCCTCTCTTGCGGTTTTAGCTGCCGTGAGGCATAAGCAATGACTTTCTCATTTTGCATAATAACACACCCGAGTCCAGTGCCTGATGCATCTGTGTATACAACGAAACCTCCACCACCTGACGGTAGGGCCAAGATTGGAGCTGTAGTCAATCTCTGCTTCAATTCTTGGAAACTCTGCTTGCACTTTTCGGACCACACAAACTTCACATCCTTTTGAGTGAGCTTCGTTAATGGTAGTGAGATCCTTGAGAAGTTCTGAATAAATCACCGATAGTATCCAGCTAGGCCAAGAAAACTATGGATCTCAGAAACATTCTTGGGTTGCCTCCAATTCATCACAGCTTCTACCTTGGTTGGATCTACCTCAATGTCGTCCTTAGATACCACATGACCAAGAATGCGACTATATTCAGCCAAAAATCGCATTTGGAGAATTTTGCATAAAGCTGGTGTCGCCTTAGAGTTTCGAATACAATCTGTAAATGTACTCGATGCTGCTCCGGATCGGATGAATATATCAGTATATCATCCACAAATACAATGACAAATTTATCAAGGTATTCTCGAAATACCCTATTCATTAGCTCCATAAAAGTTGCAGGAGCGTTAGTAAGACCAAATGGCATGACCAAGAATTCATAATGACCATACCTGGTCCTAAAAGCTGTTTTTGGTATATCCTCCTCTTTTATTCGGAGTTGATGATAACCCGTGCGCAGATCAATTTTTGAGAAAACTGTGGCTCCCTGCAATTGATCGAATAAGTCGTCAATGCGAGGTAACGGGTATCTATTCTTCACGGTCACTTTGTTTAGACCTCGATAATCAATGCAGAGTCTAAGAGATCCATCTTTCTTTTTCACAAAAAGAACGGGTGCTCCCCACGGAGAAACACTGGGACGTAAAAATCCCTTATCCAGTTTTTCTTGTAATTGCTTCTTTAGCTCCTCAAGTTCTGCAGGTGACATTCTGTATGGAGCTTTGGAAATCGGTGCCGTTCCTGGGATCACATCAATTGAGAAATCAACCTCTCTATGAGGAGGTAGTCCAGGAAGATCGTCTGGGAAGACATCGGCAAAATCTCTGATCACATCTAAATCTTCAAGATGCGTATGAGATAATTCAGTATTAATTATACTAGCGAGGAATGCGATGCAACCCTCAACTAGTAATCGGCTTGCTTGCAAGGATGAGATAATCAATCTTCCACCCTTACAGGTGTCCCGAATAACTATCTCCTCAGTATTTGGTCTACTCAGGACCACCTTCTTTTCTCGACAATAGACCACTGCATAATGCTCCCATAACCAATCCATTCCCAATATGGCATCATAGGTTGTGATGGGTAATAATATCAAATTGACAGTGAGGGTGTCTTCCCTTCTTTTATCAAAATAGGTACGTCCTTTAAGTACATACTCGAGGCAATGATATCACCCATTGGTGAAGAAACTGTAAGTGCATAAGGAAGCTCAACGGCTTCTAAACTTAACTTTCTCGTAAAAGTATTCGAGATAAAGGAATGCGTGGCATCAGAATAAAAAAGAACATGACATAAATGGTTTTCAATTAGTAGAGTACCTTCCACCATTGTGTTGGCACCTTCTGCATCCTCAGGAGTGATAGCAAAGACTCTTCCTGCAACTTTCTTTTTTTGCTCGAAGAGCTTCTTTTGATCCTTGACATCTTTCTTGCAATCTTTCATGAAGTGACCCTTCTCTCCGCACTTATAGCAAGTAATGGTTAGCTTGTAGCATTCTCCTGCATGCCTCCTACCATAATGCGGGCACACCTCAAATGTGTACTTCCTGTTTGCTGGTGCATCATCAGTCTTTGTCTTCTTGACATTCCTTGCAGTGTGACGCCTCTTGTCGTTGAAGTTCGGCTTGTGAGGACGCTTCCGAGGATTCGCTTGCTGTATCCTCCGGTATGCTGCATCGATCTCCACTGCTGCTGCAACCGCCTCAGATAAGGTCGTGGGACCTCTAGTCAGCACTTTCATGCTTAGTCCCGCATTCAGGCCTTCTGTAAACTTTCGGACTCGTTGCTTTTCATTGGCACAAATACCCTCACCATACTTCTCCAATTCTTGGAATTTTGCTGCATATTCTTTGACTGCCATATTTCCCTGCCAGAGATTTATAAACTCTTGACGCTTAGCATCCTTAGCGTGCTCAGGGATGTAACGCTCAGTGAAGCGCTCAACAAAATCATCCCACTTAATGACTGGAGTCTCTGAAAAGTGGATTCCCTTGCATGAAGTCCACCACTCCTTTGCATTGTCCCGTAGACGAAAAGTCCTAAAGATCACTTTTTTTTCCTCAGGACAATCCGTTGCCTCAAAAGTCAGCTCCATCTCTCTTAGCTAATGTTCGGCTTTTTCCGGCTCATGCTCACCCTTGAAAGTGGGCGGGTCATGCTGGATGAAGGTCTTTAGAGTCAGTCCACCCGAGTTGCACGTCTGACTCTTCTGTTGCTGGGTCATTAGTGTCATTAACTCCAGCATCTGCCTCTGCATACTCATGACGGCCTCTTGGCTCGTCGATGAGTCACGGTCTGCAATAGCTTCAATAGCACGTCGAGGAGCCATCTGATTCAAAATTGACAAAGGTCAATGAGTTGTGATACTAAATCTCTCTATCTATAAATCTTAGATCGCTAAGAATTGTGGATATCCTATGCCCAGAGGAACTCTAGCTCTGATACCATTTATAACGGAACGGATCGTGAAAATCGGCGGAAGCAAGCGACAGTTGATCGCACGACCGACCCATTACCAAAATATCAACAAATGGCACATAATGAGCAGAGAAAATAATATCCATTACATAAATATCTTCAAACTAGAGTTCCATTATTACAACTCTATACTGGAAAAAAAAATTAACTAATCTAGAATAAAAAAAAGATAACAACTCAATAGTTCCTGTGGGCATATAGATATCCACTAGATCTTCACAGATAAATCGTACCACGCCAGCAATCTCAATGAGCCCGCAGCACGATCCAGAAAATGCAATCAACCTTGCTCTTCACCTGAAATTAACAAACATGATTTGTATGAGCCTAATGCCCAGTATGTATCGGGGTCCATGCATGGATATTCTAACGGTCCTTGATCCGTTATAAAACATATATATACTTGGATTTTTACGTGTACACATCATTTCGTGCCTAGATAATTCCCATGCATGTCTAAGTTCGATCGCTATCATGTTTAGCTTGGCTTCTTTCATAAACATGATTACACATGTAAAGTAGGTAAATTGCATAATTAGGCATGACAAACCTTTATTTCTACTTGTGGGCATAATTCATAAAAATGCTAAGCAATTTACATACTTATAAAACATATAAACCACTTTACATATTAGCCCCCATGACTTTGATGGTTTAGCTTTCTTAAACCAATTTTATTATAACACGTGATGGTTCATTCTCTTATTAAACCATTCCTTGCATTTTTCATGATGGTTTTTCCTTATAAATCATTTTCTTGCACAACATTCATTTACGTATCTTTTATACGTTTTTAACCGCTGGCACTTGCGGTCCATGGCATGACATGACAGTGTAGCTACAACTGTAGAGGACTTAGCTTTTGCCTCCATGATTCCTTGCAACCATACGCCCCTTGCAGCGTTGCCCCTTGCGGCTAAAACGACCCCTTGCGGTCAATCATGTGACTCTTTATGAGTCTGTGCCTTAAAACTTGATTAGCTTGTATCCTGAATATAATGTTTCAGTATATACACGATGTGGCTTTTGATCATAAATACTTTATACTTATCGTTACTAACCTTATTTCTATGTGTTCCGTAAATACATTTTTACCAGTAGCACTAACTAAGATTCATGATGGAGACTGTAATGGACTCTGTAACCTACAACGTATTATACCCGTTCGAAGTTAAGGTAGCATATGTATAATTAGCATTAAAGATAATTTATTCTATATACTACTAGTCAGGGGCGGAACTGACATATAGTTTGGGGGGCCATGGCCCCTCCTTATTTGTTACATTTCTCTTATATAATGTTATAAAATTTTGATATGGCCCCTGCTTAAGTGTTAAATATATTGCAACTAATGTCGAGTAGTATCACTAAATGCTGAATGTTTCACTGGCAAAGTCTTGTTTTCATCAACTAACAAATCAGGGTTCGAATCCCATGCTTGTATATTTTGTTAGAAAATTGGCTTTGCTCACTTTATCTCTCTCTATCCTTTATTTTGTTTAGTTGGCCCCCCCTTCATAAAATTCCTGGTTCCGCCCCTGCTACTAGTGTCTTTATCATTTTATATTGTGCGTACAAGAAAAGTTCAAGACGACCTTTTGATTAATATGTAAACACTTTATTCGTGGTTAGATTATCTAAGCCCACCAACTCTGTATCATTTGAACCACGTCTTCTTATTTCTTGTAAAATAGACGTTAAGCAAAAGAAGTAGCAAATATTGTGATGATAGATATAGAACCTGATTATGCACTGTGTCCAATGTACGCACAAGCTACAGACACAATTCCTTGTATATGTTGTTTTCTTTCACGACAAATCATAGGGAAAGTGTTCTCGAACAAATCAAAAATAAGACAGAAGTATGAGTCTCATTCACTTTCATTGTCAAAACAACAAAGCAAATATTTTCGTGCATCTTCTTACTAATATCACTGCCAATATCAAACCAATTTACTTCGTGCAGTATCTTCACCTAATATATTAAATCAAAGTTTGATCAGTAATCATGTGTACGAAAAGTTTAAAAATTAATAGAAACCTATTATTCGTATCCTTAACTACAGCAAATGGCGATACGTTGGTTATGCAAACAATTGAGTTTTCGTAAAAGCTTTGATGTGAAAAACTACCGAGTAGTTCAGATTTACGAGTACGACTCTATAAAGAAACAATATATGTGTATTTAGCATAAGATCTAACACGTATTTTAAGAAATCGCATTTTGGGTGTGGTCAATGTTCATACGAAAACTTAAACCAATACATTCAATCAGGGGTCCATTCTAGATTGAATTGATTTATATACGTAATAACCTAGAATCGGTACTTATATTTAGAAATCGAAAATCCTAAAGCCGATACATACCTCGAATCCAACGCTCAACTCTGATTGTCGCAATCGTCACGACTCCTTCCGATCACGGATTCGTGCTCCTCTCCTCCTCCGATTCGACGTCGTCTTCTCCTGCGATGACGAACAACGCCGGTAAGGTATCCCTTCCTTCCTCTCTCTCTCTCTCTCTAACTCTCTCTCTCAAAAACAAAGAATGCCGTGAGGGGAGGGGGACCTTTGGGGTTTTAAAGTTGCTAATGAGATGATTTAACGGATTATTTAAATCCATTTTATCCAATCTAATGGATTTGAATTTGATTTTTTGAAAAGGTCCAAGCCGTTACACGAACGGAACTCAAGCCTAAAAGTATGCTAAACGAACCAAACCAAGACTGAGTTGGTCCGCTCATGTTCGACTCGTTTACAGTTTACACTAGGAATGCAACCGGATACGGATATATCCGTATCCGTCTGCTACCGTATCCGCTTTTAAGCGGATATGGATATATATTTTCGAATTTTAGCAGATACGGATACAGATGCTAGTTTTAATTTTTTTGCGGATACGGATACGGATACGAATACGGATACTATTATAGAATTTTTTCCGGATACGGATACAAATGTATATATTTTTCGCGAATATGGATACAGATGTCCGTACTATCCATATTTTCAGTAATATTTCAGCTTCACAAATATTTTGCATGCCTCAATGTAGCTCTGACACGGAATTGTACCTCATCACGAAATGTCAAAAAAAGTAATAAACTTTTATAATTTATCACAATATCATTTCACAAAATATACCATATCACCTTTATCTTATTAGTTTAATACAATTTTACAGTATTACATATATTTTAGAAACATTTCAAATGAAAAAAGACAAAAGTACATCATCATAAAATTTTATTATATGTTCTTCAATTTATCATTCAATATTTTAAGTTATTTTTTATTTATTATGTAACATTGTAAGTTTATTGAATTTAGGATTAATCGTCCATCAATTACAACTTCGTAAAGACATCATTTCTAATTTAAAGTATGAGGAAGCACTTAATATTTATAGGATAATCCGTATCCGTTTCTTAAATATCCGTGTCTGAATCTTGATTTTGTAAAGACATCATTCCTAATTAAAAGTATGAGGAAGCACTTAATATTTGTAGGATAATCCATATCCGTTTCTTACATATCCGTATCTGAATCATGATTATTCAATTCTGAATCGGTATCCATATTTATGGATACGGTATTCAATTTTCGATTCTGTATGATATCCGTTTCGGTATCCGTATCCATATTTTGAAATGGATAAGGATATAATAATGCCTATATCCGTATCGTATTTGTCCATTTGCATCCCTAGTTTACACCCCTGTGACACTTACACCCCCTATGTTTTTATAATTATATTTATATCCCTAAGTGCATTCGTCATTCCCCTCCCATAGGGACATAAATTTCGGTAGTGACCATCCTTTTCTTGCAATCATGGAAAGCCGTATCGATATCGATATCGTTTCGATATCGTATAGATACGATATTTCGACGATATATCGCCGAATTATTGCCCATATCGACGAGCTTTTGTGAAGAAAATACCTGAAAATTGGGATATATCGCCATATCGGTACCCATATCGTCCCATGTCGATGTCGATATATCGACGATATATCGGCGATATATCGCCGATATATCCCGATATTTCCTTCCATGCTTGCAACCTCAATTTTCTACTTCATCGTGATCCTTTGAGAAACATTACAAGGCATTCTTCCACATGATCCTTTGAGAAACATTACAAGGCATTCTTTCACCCCTTGGAGAGTGGGTGTGGCAAGGAGGGAGGGGTCGAGGTGAAGTATGTACATGCACAATAGTAATAAATATTTTTAAAATCAGATTTTTATTTGAACAACATAGACGACCCGTTACTTACCAAAAAAAACATAGACGACCCACCAATAGAAGCACACGCATGTTAACCATGCAAAAACATAAGGGCACCAATGTAATTATAAAAAAGACGGAGACACAAGTGTTATCGACAGAACTCAGAAGGGCACCAGATGAAATATTCTTATTAATTATTTTTATTTATTTATTTAGATATTTATTTAAAATGGATACACAAGATTTTAATGTCCATTACTCGTATTTGTGACTTGATATTGATTTGTGGTACAAATTTCTATACTCCTATGATACGGAATCTTCATATATTCAGAATTTCTCCATTCGACGTCAAACTTTAATCTCTCGAAATGCAGGAGTTATTTGTTGACCAATTCCTGTGCGATAAATTCCATTCGTTATTTAATTGTTATTGCTTTCCATCTTCCTCCTCTGCCATCAGTGCATTTTTATTTTTATATTCTTTTTTTCTAAATAAAATAAACTTACGGGCCAAGGAGGATGACCACATCGTATTTCAAAGCTTACATATTCTTTCCAGGGAAGGTGTATGGTTGAAAAGATCGTCCGGATAATAAATGCATCAGGTCTGAAATTAGGGCGTGCCTCTGACGCGCATTTGTTGGAGGGTTTTGTGGTGGTGGGCACCCATTAAAAAATACGTTATCACGATGGTAAATTGAAAATTTTATTGTGATGTGATTGTATTTAAGTTTAGAAAATTGATTAAAAATTGAGTATTTTATACTTTTTAAATGATAAATGGTAGATTATATTATTTTTTATTGGAACAGATGAAAGAAAAAGAAGTTGCTCGATCTATTAAATAAGAGAAAGAGATTTTTTGGATTGATTCCACAAGAAACAGAATAAAATATGGTTATGAGATCTACCGGAGCTGAAATGAGGGTTTTGGTCCCAAACCTACCTACAAACTCGGGGTTTTTGATGGAAAAAACAGGGGTTACCCACCCGAAAACACTCGTAGGGAACATGATATTTATTGTATTTTTTAGATAGTATTTTGCTATCTTGATTTATCGTAGATTATAATTATATTTGGCTTTAAGATTTTTTATCTCCCAATAAGGATTTGGGTTTATTCACCATCTACACAAGTAAATATTATTATAGTATTTTCATTTATTTAGTTTAATAATGTGTATATAATGGAGTTTATTTTACATTATTTGAAATGAACATGATTTTGTCAAAAAAAATAGGGATTTTATCACTTGTGCCCCTCCGAGATGTTGCAATATCAGTTATGCCCCTATCTTTTTTGTAATATCAGTTGTGCCCCTCAAAACTTGCTATTTTATCACTTGTGCCCCTCGGGTTAGTGACCGTCCATCTACAGTGCAAACGGACGTTAACTTTGAGGACATAAGCGGAATTATTTTTTTTAAAAGGTTATATGGTCATTTCTTCCTCCTCTTCCCCAACCTCTTGTTCTTCCTCCTCTTCCCATCTTCTTCCTCCTCCTCTGACCTCCTCCTCCTCCCTCTCCGCCCCGAGCTCCCCGCAGCCCCTACCCTCCCCGGCGCCGCACCTCCTCCCCCCCGCACCTCCTTCCAGCCCGCCGCCCCCTCCCCTCCCCGACACCGCCCCCCGTGCCCCCTCCCCTCCCCGGCGCCGCCCCCTCTGTAGCGTGGGCGTGGTTGCAGTTGCAGTTGTCCGGAAACTGCTGGCACTCGTTGTCCGGAAGACGAACCTCGGCACCTTGAGCTTCTCCGCAACCTCCCTCGTGAAGTACATGTGAGCATCCACGATGAGGCACACCACCGCCTCCCCTCCTGCTCGGCACAGCATCATCCTCTCCATCTGTCTCGCGAACGGCTCGCGGCAGTTGGCGTTGAGGGTGATGAGGAACGACATGTAATCCTCACCTGCGCCGTCGTCGAGCCCCTCGACCTCCATCGGAACGAACTCCAAGTCGGGATGCGACGCTGCGTCGGGGGAGTTGAAGACGGTGTGGATGACGGTGACGAGGGAGAAGCGCCCCGTGGCGTGAAGGACGGAGGCGAGGTGGAGCATGGGGTTCAGGTGCCCTCTGAATGGGCTTGGGAACAGCACCACGCGACCGGAACCCATCTTTAACTCCTCCACCTCAACTGCAACTACCCTTCCTTACACAGAGATGAGATGAGATTAATTAAGAAGTTTCCAAGTCAAGGTCTCCGTCATTGTTATCCAAGAACTCCGGTAGGGAAATTTCAAGAAAATATTTTATAATCTTGTCTCTGTAGCGTGGGCGTCCGCTGTCTGATCCGGGGGGAGGAGGTGCAGCGCCGGGGAGGGTAGGGGCTGCGGGGTGTCGCCGGGGAGGGGAGGGGAGCTCGGGGCGGCGTCGGGGAGGGGAGGGGAGCTCGGGGCGGAGCTCAGGCCGGAGAGGGAGGAGGAGGAGGTTGGAGGAGGAAGAAGAGGTCCCTGGACAATAATACCCCTCTTAAATGCACCAAAGTTTGAAAAAACCATGGTTAAGTCAATTCATTGACGGTCAACCTGACGGAAGGGCACAACTGATAACGAAGAAACTTTTGAGGGGCACAACTGATATTACGAAAAAGATAGGGGCATAACTGATATTGCAACATCTCGGAGGGGCACAAGTGATAAAATCCCAAAAAAATATTTGATGTTTGAATATTTACAAGATTCAACTGTTTATTTTTATATAATTTATTTTGAATTATTTTTTTTGAATTTATGTACAAGACAAATATACATAATTAATGTAAGGTTTTATTTTATATTTTGTTTATTACTTGATTTTATGGGTATTTATTATTCTTTTGTTAGGGGATTTAAGTCGGATTTTCGATATTAGGTTAATGAATCATAAACTCATCAACCTCATATACTTAAACTTTGTTAGTCACTTACCAAACACTTATTAGAAGAATAAGTGAAAAGAAAATAAATTAAGTTGAATTATTGATTTGTGGAAATGGTGACAAGAGTCATCGATCAAGCTTCAAGTTTCTTAAACTCAGCAAGGTCAAGTCTTGCACAACACTCTCCCAAAAGGAACTCAAAATGCTCGTTTCACAGTATGTACTCTCTTATTATACAATATAAATAATGGATATGACTTGATGCTGATATAATAAAAGTGTACGATTGGTGTTTTGCCTACAATACTAGTATATGAGGCTAGTTTACCAACACGATCCTCAGCTCTACTTTCATAGCAAGTCTCAACTCAATCCATCGTCTCTTTAGTTGTCAAACTCAAACTTCTATATATCTGATAATTGAATATGTTGAAACGGAGGTAACATACAATATGTCATTTACAACAAAAGAACTATAATTTGAATGGGTTAAATTTGAAACGTGATGTTTTACATGGAAGGAAAAAATATAGCAAGACTGATTATTGCGATATACAAATGAGATTCGGTGCACCTCCTTTATAAGAGGTAGCACACATCAGTGACATCAAGTATGCACGCTACCAAATCTTGAGTTGAATCTTATTCCCGGACAACAAGATCTACATGATATATAAATATATGCCTACATCTTATGGATGAATAGTTGCTATTAGTTTTCTGATGAGACCAAGAAGGCTCCTGCACTACTGGATGATTTTAATAGGGTTTTTTCAAACATCATTGGTCACTCGTATAGGTCGTGATTGGTGCTGAGGTTCCTCTACGGAAGGTGAAACTTCGATTCGAAAAGCGACCCGCAAATATCCCATCTCATCACAAAAATGTCATCCCCCTTTTATTTGAAGGATGATCAACATATCGTTTACTACATTATCATGTATCTGAGGTACCCATGTGAATAGTAAACTGTGAGTAAGGTTGGGAGAGTTAGAAGGAAGGGTACACCGGTGTAATCTTATCCAACCCTGCAACCAAAGGAAGCCTTAAAATATGGCATGTGGAGCCAACCAGGGTGAAAAAGAGGAATTTAATGTTAAACCAGAAATTCCCCGGATTTTCCCCCGAGACTCACCTGAGAAATACTCTACAATTTGGCGTATTTGATAATGTTTCAAACTTTGACTGATGTCAATTCCCGTAAGTTTTCATGTATTCTAATCCTTTCAACTATTGTCCCGGAAGTTGGACATATAAAGTTTAAGGAGAAAAGTATATATGTATTGTGTATTCTAATAAAATGAAAAAATATTTTATTTTCTATGATGATTTTTAATTTTTTTTGATGAATCTCATAATTAAACCCTTTTAATCTATCTTTACGGCTAAACTATCAAGTAAAACGTTGAAAAAAAATCATGGTTAAAAAGAAGCTTCAAAATTTAATTCATTAGTATGAAGTGCTAGAAATAATGTGAGATTCAATAAGCTACAAATCCCATATAACTATAATTGTATAATTTAAAATGATTGGATTAATAATATATTAAAGAAGGTATTTTTGGGTAAGATGACTTAGAACCTTACTCAATAATGTAATACGAACACTGCTCTACCACCATTTTGTAAATAACTACGCGGTATATTGAAGAAGAGGTGGCATAAAAAACAGAAAGACACCATGCAAGTGAGATATAAGAATCAAAAAGGGACATAACCCTTCCATGACACGCACGCACACACGCACACACGCTCCTGTATATCTTGAAAATAAAGAACGGAGGAATAAAGAATAGAATAATTTGTATGTTTTTCATGTTCTTTTGTAGTGATGAGATAAATATGGAATTCAGACATTTAATGATATTATCTATTTTGTTTCGGAATAAATTTTAGTTATAGTTAAATATCAATGAATATTTTCTGAATAACAAGACGAAATTATGTTATAAGATAAAGATAAACCTGAAACATATTTCAGAGAGAAGACCTGTGCTTCTCTCTCTCTCTCCGATAAACGGTAGCTTTAACGAACATCCTATATTTCAAGAATATTCCAATATTCAGACACGTAGGACTGTCTACTTGAAATCGAGAAGTTAAAGAACAAACATTCTTTCCAAAAGTAGCTTAAAATTTAGTCACAATATAAACCCACGAGCTTAAAAAAAGAGTAAGTGGGAATCACATCCATAAAGTTAAAGTCGAGCTCTGATCATATATCTAGATTTAATATTAGAGATTGATGAGATTACACCAACGTGCACATGTAATTTTACATGAATCGCTTGTAATTACGTTGATTAAAGGGATAAAAGACGCTTGTAGGGTTTGATTAAGCCTGCACATGTCATACTCTAACTTGAATTTCGGGTTTCATCCAAGAAATGTCTTCAAATAGTGTTCTTAGTTGTTGTATCATTATCTCATTATATGGACCTATATTCCTGTAACCAAACCAGTTCTCATTTGCTTATGAGAATGAAATTTTTTTTAGTATGTCGAGATCTTACTTTTCATTGAAGGTCAACATTAGGGATGCTAATATCGGTCTGCCGGTTCGATATACAACTCGAATCCACTCCATTTAAGGAGTCGAAACCCATCCAATTTATGTTTAAACGGGTTTGGTTTTGAATTGACTGTCCTTGCGCATATGGCTATGGTTTGGGATTGTCTTGTGGGTAACTGAGCTTTAACCCGCCCCAAATCCGGACAAAAAATATATATCAATATAGATGTGTGTGTTGCATTTTTAGTCAAACCAGTTAAGTCTATTTCATATCTAATAGATATTGATCTACACGTATAAAAATCCAACTGAACTTTCTCGTTTATTCCTATTAAACTACGTATTTGTATCTTTATTAAATAAAAATTATCAACCCAAAAAAGTTAAGCACTTAACCTATATAAACCTTTTATATTCATTGCACATTACACATCTTTATCTTTATGTATCACTATATTAAATAATCTCCATATGTTTAATTTATGTGTGAAAATCTTCTTTACATTTATGAAGACATTAAGATTTACAGTGTCAATTAGATGGGTAGCCATTGGGCGTTGGGATATCCGATGGGTATATGGGTACCTGTAAGAAATTATCCATTTAATAAATGAGCATGTATTGTTAGGATTGTGAGTCTGAGGCGAACTATTTCTACAATAAATGTTATTGTAATATTTAATCTATCAATAAAAGTTATTGGTTTATTTTTCACTCTCTATATGAGATTAAATGATTGAATGCACTATAAGGTCCCTTCATATAATTAAGGATTATGTACCATTGCCATCTTTATAATCATATAGTTGGTGATTCAAATGTTGAATCATAGAAGGTGAGGCTTGGATGAATATATAAAGGGTTAGATTGAGGACTCATCAAGCACCGTCAAATGATTGTTAAGAGTTCATCTCCAGCTTGAGAATGAGATGACAATCCTTCTCTAAAAGGATGATATCTGATCGACCTCTCGATGTAGGTCCTTTGTATAGGAATAGAGATTCGGAGGTGTCAAATAAGTTAGGTCAAAGAGTTGACTTAATGAGATCGAGATAACTAAGACCTATGTCTTATACTATCATGATATATGCATGCATCCTCTGACTGAAGACATATATGTTACCATATGTTTGAGTATGTAGATTTGATTATAGGTTGATGGCCTAATCAAGGTCTATACATCGATGAACTGGTGTGCATATAAGGGCATACGGGTAATACGATCTCTTAAAGGGATCATACATGTTCACTTGTGAACCGGAAGACATGAGCTCACTCATGAGGTATTGGGACTGATCAAATTCAATGCATGATCATCTTGCTTCGGAAGCATGATAAGAATTTGTGGGTATAATATATGCTTTTGGAAGGTATATGATCAATACCAATTCCCAATAACCGAATAAGAATCTTGATGATAAAACCCTGGAGGTGACAATCCAAAAGAGATCTAAAACTTCAGGTTTATTCTAGGTCTTCCAGTATGCAGGATGTACATGTATCAAGAATACATGAGAATGATGCAATCATAAATGATTTTATGACCATGATGCTTCCATACTGAGGGAATGATGAAACAGGTATAGATTTTAGTGACCCCTCTCAATAGAGAAGTAATCTATTCTCTATCCAAATGCTGACATTGAATTGAATGAGATTCAGATGCAATTAGGAGATTAGATCTACAACTTTGATTTAATCAAACATCTGTGGGAGGTCCTTAAGATCTGGACTTGAGATATGATCTCAACAACCAAGTCACTATACGTGGAATGTATAAACGTCTTGTCGTTATCTCCAAGTATCCACGGAGAAAGCACATTATTCTTTTAATTCCATTGTTAATATATCCAAGCATTGAGAAATAGATAATTAAATGTGATTTAAATATCGTAAATAATATGGCTAAGATTCATATTATTTGAATGCATGATAATTAAGATCTTAGATAATTAAATGTGATTTAATTATCAAGGATATGGATAATGTGGATATCACTATCCATATTATTTATATATTAAATAAATATGATTTATAATATATTAAAGAGAGACAATTTTAATTTACATTTGTTAATTAAGTGTTGATGCGGATTGGATTCATATTGGACAATTAATTGAAAAGGTCATTACATTTTATTTTGAGTTGTGAATATGATTCACAATTTTCCAATGGCATGATTGTAATATTTACAAAATAATTATGAATTATTTGTGTGAATAAATTTTCAATAAATAGTTATTGTAAAATTAATTGAAGATAAATAGCCACCTTAGTGGAAGGAGATGGAAGGCCACCAAATCTCATAGGGAATAAAGTGACCTTCTCCCTCTTTAAGAAAGAGATTTATCTCTTTCAAATTATATTTCCATGCAAAAGTGATTTAATTGAAATTAAATTGTATTGATGATTCAATATATATTTAATTTGATTAAATTAATTGTTGTATTTTTGCAATAAAAATCATGGTCATTGAAATAAACACAAATCAATCTAAGCTATTGGATTTGTCTTGTCCATTGAGATCCATGGACTCTCAAAATGCTATATAAGAAGAGGCACATTTTCCCTTCTAAGGTTATGTTGTTGAACAACAAATTTCTTTCTCTCTCTCTCTCTCTCTCTCTCTCTCTCTCTCTTCCCCCCTCTTGAGTGGTTGACCAGTCCAACCTTAGAGAGAAGGTTGCTTTCATTGTCGCATCGCCATTACGCCATCGCCTCGACTGTTCATAGATTTCCGTCTCCTTCCGAGTGTCACGTTCGTGAAGAAGACATTTGATAGATGAGATCAGCATATCTATTAGTTGGATCAACAACTCGGATTGTGAGAAGCACGCGATTCATCTCCATGCTCGCAAGCATCTCTACCGTCGGGTCGGACTTGAAATAGGAGGTCTCTTTGCTTAGAGACTTGATTACAACTACGCTACAAGAGGTATTCCTTTAATTAATATGTGGTTTAGATGAAACGGTTCGTGAATGGTTCATGGATCATGTGGTTTCATCATTTAAGTTTTTTAAATTCCGATGTACCGAGCGACTAGTTCGACTAGTCTCTCATGATCACATACGATGCGATCCCACGCTTCCATGATGCGCTTGAGGATTTTTTCCATAATCGTTCATGTATGTGTAGTGATTTTATAAATTGGTAAATGCTTGAGAATATTGATATCCACCTCAAACCCGACTTGCTGAAATCCCTAATCAACGTTGCCTGATACATTTGTTTTGGATTTAGTAGAAGTAAATATGATGGTCAAAGAGATAAACATTTTTGTCTGTACTAGGTGTATGAATGATTTAGTGGGTTGACATCAACATTATAATTTGATTTCACATATTTTCATATGTTATATACAATGCGGTTAATTTTGTATTGTGATATTGTGGCTACTTCTAAGGGATAAAACAAATGTTAATATATTGTATTTGATACACTATCGTATTCGGTTTATGTATATTTTGACATTCATATTCATTTTAAAATAGTTGCGGATATGGATATCATTTTGACATTCGCTAATATTCACATTTTTATTCGTATATTCGTTTTCATACTTAAGTATAGTAATAGATTTATTTATAACTTTATATAACAATATTTTATGATTGCATTCACCATTGTTGATATACTGTTATGAAATTGCTATATTTAATATATCTATTTTATGTGCAAACCATCTTAAACATGTATATTTTAGTTATTCCATCAAATATTTATGTTATTATTTGTATCCGATTCATGTTTGTTTTTAAAGGATATGGTACTGTAGTTTTTTACATTCATCAATATTCGTATCCGTATTCATATTTGTATTTTTAAAATGGATAAGGATATGATTATACATAAATTCGTATATGTATCAGACCTTTACATCCCTACTATTTCCTCCTCGAATTTTAACTGACTACGAACAAAATAAGAATGAACTCCATTTGGGCCAAAATCCAGCATGTTTGAGGCTAGTTTTCTTCGATATAAAAGTTCAGAGATCTAAGTTTGGGATGTTATAAATAGGATTAGAGTGAGTTCCCTCTAATAGTCGAAATTGCTACCTAATGGGATAAAAACATGCAATCACCACTATTACTGGGAATTACAGATGGGCTATTGATGAATCCATGATTCATTAACTTTTCTGTCGCATTTTATCTTAAAATCCTTAACAAATACATGTAAATATACACTAATTGCCATCTTTTATTTAAAGTCCTTTTTATGAATAAAAATACACTTTTAAGCATAAAAAACATGTAAATAAATAAAAGAATAAAATGAAGAAAAGAAGGCAGATTGTAAATTTGTATACATGTACAATGTGACTTATAGATATAAATATAACTGCAAGGTATATTTATATAACCTAAATCCCGAGACCAAGTCAGCATGGGTCGACAAACCAATAAGTAAGGGGAGATAAGGAAGGAAAATCATAATAATAAATTAAAACATACTTCACACATGTCTCATTATTTATCAAATAAATACAAAATTTCATTGATTTTTAATTAATTCATATTTACATATTTTCACTAAACTCTTTTCCTAAATTATTTCTCTATATATATAATATAAAAATAAATTAAAAATATTATATTGTACATATACCAAGAAATCCTACTTTCAAATTGTCAAATCCTCAACTTCCGAACATCATAACTTCTTCATACGAACTCCAATTTCACTCTACTCACCTTAAAATAATATTATCTAATTAATAGAGATGGTTTCATTGAATTCGGAGTCCGTTTGCAAAAAGTCGGTATTGGGACCAAATGACAACGGGGTTTCTGGGCTATTTATTTTATGTAGACCACATTATTTATACTTCTATTAGTTTTATAATTTCTAATTATTTTCATGATCTTGTAATTTAACCTTTATTTATTTCGTATTTTTTGAAGCTTATTTATTATTTTAATTAAATCAAAAACACTAAATTCCAGATGAAATTGAACTATATAATATATACCTGTATTTATTAATATGTGTAAATGAACTTATTAAAAATCCTAAAAATTCACAAAGACTTTATTTATCACCCTAATAATTAAAAAAATACAAAATTAATATTTAGTAATTTTTTATTGAATTAAAAATCCATAATTTATTTATCAAGTAATACTTACACCTATTTATTAATATAATAATTATATCTTGAATAATATTTATTATTTATAAAAAGTAATTATTTTATACTTTAGATAATTTAATTATTTACATTTCTTGTTTTTATATCTACTTAAAATAAATCTATTTATTATTTATTATATAATTTATAAGGTAATTTATACATTTGGCCTACCAGGTGCTGACACGTGTCACCACCTGGTGCTTCTTCTCCAAGAAGCCAGTACTAATGTCTGTTCTAACCGGCCATCTTCGTCGAATTTTCACGCACACATCATAACCTCTTCCTATGATCTAACCCATTGATTTACTTCTCCTAACAACCTACTTATTCGCCAACCCTTAGATTAAGCTTGAAGCTCAAGAAATCTCTCTCTCTCTCTCTATATATACCCTCAATGTTGGCGGATTCCAACTAACTTTCCTAACCACCTGAGCTACCCATTTCCAGTGGCCGAACCCCAATCTTCACCTCTCGATTCCGGCCATCCTAGGAGATGACAACTCCACTTCGTCGGCTCGCGTGGAAGAAGGTTGATCGGAGAAGGTTCCAAGGTGCTCGTCAGCCCTTGCATCGCCGCCGCGTGCGCGTTCAGCTCCGGCAAAGATCGACCGTTGAACAACCATCTGAGGTAAATACACCTCTGCTTTCACATATATATTCCTTCATCTTCATCGAATTCTATCTCGATCATCGTGCCTCCATTAGTGTGGTTAAGCTCGTCATTAGGACGCTTAATCTTCCATCTTAAACACCCTATCTTAGAATCACTTGAATCTATTTAAAATCAAATCAAATCAAATCACATCTTCATTCGTGTATCCATTCTTCAACACACTTTCATTAAGTATGGAAACCACTATTTAAGCTTGCAAAACTTTAACCATTCGGCCGACTTCTTGTGAATCGAGCACGTACACATCTTCTTTGCAGGTTCTTCTTGAATCTGGAGCAACTTCAAAGCGTAGGGAGACTTTAATCACCACGCAAATCATCGTCAAAGAAGCAGCAACAACCTCACTCCAGGAACAGAGCAGCGAGAACGTCCATCTTCTCCGACCTTTCGTCTCCGCGCTCAGCCTTCTCCGACCGACGTCCACTGCAGGCGAGCTCGAGCGGTAGAGGAGCTACCCCTCTGTCCCCGCCGGAGGCCCAAGTTATACTTCCATCACCAGAGAAAAATCGAGGAAGAGACCGCCTTCGTCAAACCACGCAACTGCTTGAAGAACAACCAAGAACACCAAAGGCTACAGTTTGTTGACACGTGTCCTTCAGTGGACGGTTCAGATCGTTCCTGACGACCTAATCTCTGCCGTTCAATCCGAATCGGTGGAATATTTGCATAATAAGTACCGAAGGCTTCCAGATTTGCAGCGCGCCTCAATGCTTTCCAGATATTGCATTTAGGTCCCCGCGTGGGGACCTAAATGAAAACTTTCATATTTTTGTTACAAATCAGCCCCTAGCAGAGGACCAAACTGCAGACTTTTATTTCTTTTTCTTGCATTTCTGCCGCTGAGCTGTAGGGGAACTTTGGACCTATTTTGACACCATTTTTCGTAGTTTTTCTTAGGGTAGTTATACAATTACCCCCGCAAGGTTTTTCAGTAATTTTCATGTGTTTCTGTCGATCTTTCATCGTGTTTTGATTTGTCAAATTTTGCTTCTGTTTTGCTTTGTTCTCGAGTGTTTTTCGAGTCCGTTGCTCGTTCGCTTTACCTACTATATAATATCATCTATATTTCACCTAATATTCACATATTATATTGTAGATAAATTTGTTTGAAAAATATCATTTTGAAAAACAAATAAAAATTGGAAAAATATAAAATCAAATAAAAATCTGAATATAAAAAAATCCATAAAAGAATATTGCTTTTTTCGATCACTTTAAGAAGAGATAAAATAATCACAAAAAGATGCTTTCACATAAAAAATCAAAGTATCCTATTCTGCCCCCTTGAGTTCGACCCAGGCACACTTACCTGGTTAAATAAATACTGTAGGTTTTTAAAACCGACCTTTGTTTGATGTAAAAGCTAGAGTCTCTTTGTGGTTTTCTACACCGACAACACAAACACTTAAAACCGCAATCGGATCCGAGCCACGCATCAGCTATATTGTAACAACGATAATATTGTGTATATAATCAGGGAAGGATATAACACCCAAACATAGTCTCACATCAAAAACTTACAAAGTGTTAGAGTGTGCTATAAGAGTGGGAAATTTCTACTCGACAACTTGAACTTCAAAATTTCATGTGGTTGTCAACGGATCTACTTATTCTGGAACCCGACAAGTTATTAGGGTCAGCTTTCATCGATATATTGGTATGAGGACCTGAGCCTAGGGTGTTATACTTTTTGGTCCTAGTCCTGGGTCCGAAAGGCCTTGGAAATGGCATCAATGTATACTTGCAACCTCTATTGATGAGACAAATTTAGTTTGGCATTCTTGTATTGGAACACATTGTGCACATACTAAGAAATTTTTTGAATGTATGCAATGTTGGTGTGGACTATCAAAGGTTTTCCTGTATATGCTAACATATTGGGTCATAGTACAAAGGGCAAGTTGGCATGTTCTATTTTTATGTGGAAGAAACTCCTAATTTGTGATTCTTTGATAGTAAAAAGGGATATTTACACATATAATTCTGAGTAATTTCGTAATTACCTCAAGAACCTTCGATAATCACGAATTGCATCCAAGACCATGAATAACCATTCCGTTTGACATCCATAACCTTCCGTTAGGTTAGTTCAGTAACTCAATCAGATGGATGAGTTAATCTAACCAACCTATGATATAATGGTTGAGATTAATTAAAAAAGAAAGGAAGGATAGGAGAGTTGGAGCTGGGTTCCATTCTGGAGCAGGTAGTGGGTGCCAACAGGGGTAGGGGGGTGGAGGTACGCGCATGTGGGGAGCTCCGACTTGGGGCTTGCATGGTGGAGCGCGCGTGGGGTCTAGGGGTTGCGAGGGAGCCTAGGGCTTGCTCGGGAGGGAGGCTGGAGCTTCCGAGTGAGCAGTTGGGGCTTACAGACGAGAGGGGGTCAGGGGGTTCCTCCGCTTGAGGCTTACAGGGCAAAGGCACGTGCAGGCGGGGGGAAGGGAAGCTAGAGCTTGCGAGGGCTGGATCTTCCGAGCGAGCGGCTGGGGCTTGCCGGGGGAGGGGGTGATGGGGCTTCCGAGCGAGTGGTTGGGGCTTGTAGGGGAGTGGGGGTTAGAGGGGGGAGGGGGGAGCTCTGCCTGAGGCTTGTAGGTCAAAGTCATGTGCGGGCAGGGAGAGGGGATCTAGAGCTTGTGGGGGAGGGGGGTGATGCTTGCACGACAGAGATGCGCGACCGATCGGAAGGGAGCTCCTCCTGAGGTTTGCAGGGCAGAGGTACGTGTAGGGGGAGGGGAGCTGAAGCTTGCAAGCAAACAGGGGGGAGGCGATTAATCACCGGGGCCAGCCTGGGTGGAGGTGAAGGATATGGGGGAAAATCCTTAAGCGTATCACGGAAGCATGATGATTGCATCGAATGCGATCGGGAGCGACTAGTCGCACTAGTTGCTCGATGCAACGGAATTTAAAATTTTCATGTGACGAAACCACATGATCTAAGAACGCTTCTCGGATCGTTTCATCTAAACCACAAATAAGTAATAGGATTACCTCTCGAAGCATGGTTGCGATCAAGTCTCTAAACCAAGAGACCTCCTGTCTCAAGTCCGATCCGACGGAGGAGACGCTTGCGAGTGTGGGGATGAATCGCGTGCTCCTCACAATCCATGTTGATGATCCAAGCGGCGGATCTCCTGATCTCGTCACACGAGATCCAACATCTTCTTCATGAGCGAAACACACCGAAGGAGATGGAGATCCACGAGTAGATGATCCGGCAACATAACGACGATGCTGCATCGATGACGACTCTCACAGTGGCTCCATGGTGGATGACCATTACAAGAGAGAGAGAGGATTGGCATGTAGAGAAAAGAGAGAGAGAGAGAGAGAGAGAGAATTCATTTTTTAATCATGTATCATGAAGAGCAATGGATGCCTCTTCTTATATAGGGTTTTGGGAATCCATAGATCCCAATCCATGGACAACACACAATCAATGATTGAGATTGATTTGTATTTCTTTCAATGACTATGATCTTGTTGTAAAAACACAACAACAATTAATTTAATTTAATTTAATTTAATATAAATCGATAAATCAATATATTTAAATTCAAATCAAATAAATTAATTATCCTTGGAGATAATGAGGAGATAAATCATATCCCTTAAAAAAGGGGGATGGCTACCAACATCTCATGAGATCTCATTATCTCATGAGATCTCATTATCTCATGAGATCTCATTATCTCATGAGATACATTATCTCATGATATCTTCAGAATTACACAAACAATTGTTGTAAATTATTTCACAAAAATAATTCATAATTATCTTGTGAAATATTGCAATCATCCATTGGAAAAATGTGAATCACATTCACATCCCAAAACAAAACGTAATTTTATTTTAATTAATCATCTAATGTGAATCTAATTCAATCAATAATTAATTAACAAATATAAATACAATATGCTCTCTGTAATATATTATAAATCACATTTATAATATATATGATTAATATGTATAGTGCTATCCATACAATTCATATCCATGATAATTAAATCGCATTTATTTATCTTGGATCACTATTCTCATGTGCCAAAATAATATGAATCACATTCACATTATTCACATCTTTGACAATTAAATCACATTATCTCTGATAACTCTCCTTATAATATGAATCGAATTCATATTATCCATGATAATTAAATCACATTTAGTTATCAATTTTCTCGATGCTCGGATACATATATCAACAATGAAATTATCCATGAACTCTTTCAAGGATAATGCGCTTTCTCCGCGGATACTTGGAGATAAGGATAGGGCGATTGTATTGTTCCACGTATATTGACTTGGTTATTGGGATCGTATCTCAAATCCAGATCTCGAATCAAGACCGCAAATCTAATCTTCTCATTGCATCTGAATCACATTCAGATCAATGTCCAACATTTGGACCAAGATCAGATTACTTCTCTACTGAGAGAAGCCACTAAAATCCAGAGTCGTTTCATCACTCCCTAAGAATGGAAGCGTCATGGTTATACAATCATTTATGATCACATCACCCTCAGGTATTCCCAACACCTGTACATCCTGCATACTGGAAGACCCAGAATAAACCTAAAGTATTAGATCAACTTTATACTGTCTACTTTAGGGTTTTATTAGTAAGTTTCTCATTTGATCATTGGGAGTTGGTATCGATCATATACTTTTCAAAAGCATATATCATACCTAGGTCTTGATCATATACTTTCCAAAAGTATATATCAAACCTACAAATTCAGTTAAGCTTCCAAAGTGAGATGACCGTGCACGGAGTTTGATTCTTCCCAATATCTCATGAGTGAGCTCATGTCTTCCGGTTCAATAGTGAACCTGTATGATCCCTTTGAGAGATTGTATTACTCATATGCCCTTATATGTATACCAGCGTGTCGGTCAGATATCAGTCTATGTGATAAAGGATTGCCATCTCCTACTCAGGTTGGAGATCACATCTTAACAATCATTTGACGGTTCTTGATGAGTCCTCAATCTAACCCTTTAGATATTCATCCAAGCACCAGCCTCTATTATTCAATTATTGATTCAACAGTTGTATGATTATTAAGATGGCCATGGTACATAACCCTAATTGAACTAAGGGACCTATTATGCAAATTATTTATTCTTCATTTCAGATCAGGGAATGATATTTGCAATAACATTTATTGCACAATGGCTCACCGTAGGCTCGTATGTCCAACAATCTCCCACTATCCCAAAGAGCCACTAATGGACTAATCATTTAAGCCCACACTCATGTGACAATCATAGGCTATTTAGAAAAATAGCTATGTAAGCTGATCAGTCACTCTATTCCTGCGAGACTACGCCAAGTCCTTTTACGACACTTGCATATCCCCAGTAACAATGCTCGCATCTAATGTGAATGTTGCATCTTATGCAACAAATACTCGATCTTGTTAGTTATAGTGTCCTTGACACTACGGCTTAATAATTATCATAACCAATATTTCCATAATCTTTATCAAAATTCCCTTATTCCTGGAGATCACTATCTCTTAAGGTATCCACAGTTAAGACTATTATAGATTTCTATCTATAAAGTCTTAAGTTTTTGAAGATAATACTTTGAGATTACTATCTAAAAAAATCTTGTCATGTATGAAGATTTTGTTATTATTGCAATCAAGTGTTTTCTCTCCATAGTAGGATTAGCAACACTTTACTACTCCTGCATGGCAGATATATGGCTTTTGTACACATCTAGCATACACTCAGCTTCTCGTAACTAATTGATGAATCCACATTTCATCATCTTTATTCTATCATTTTGGCACCAAAAACCCTGGCAAATGCCTGTAAATAGCATTAAAATCACCATCTTAGCATCCATGCATGTGCATCACAATAGTGTATAAAATATTGTAATTAAAGCCAAAATAATAGAATAAATAAAGAAAAGAAAAAGAATAAAATATTGTAAATATTTTATGACCCAAAACCCCCGAGACCTAGGCATCTTGATGAATAGGTCGACAAGGAATAAAGTAGGGGGAGATAAGGTCAGAAACACAGTCAAAACACCTTTACATGTTATGCATTCTTTATTCAATTTGGGACCTATTTTTGGTTCCACTTTTTGTACATCAAATAAAGAGACTGTGTACATAAAAGTTGTAGATAAATTAATAAAGAAAAATACAAAATTGATTTCACAGAAAAATCATATACAGACAAAAAGATATGGTCTGAATAAGAATCCAAAATCCCAACTTCCCAGACCTGTATCTCACAACTGACAACTCCAAATGCAGTGTACTCACCTTTAATTGTATATAGAATAAAATAATCTACCCAATGGCGGTGGTTTCGCATTTGGCGGAGCTACGGTTTGAAAGTTGGCTTTTGGACCCACATTGTATACTTGTACATATTAATTTATTATTTATTCATTATTTTTATATTTTTATAATATTGTCAATAATACTTATAATAATTATGTACATTAAAATTAGAATAAAAACCTAAATAAAAATAAAAATAAAATACTTGTATAAAGAATACACAGGTATACTGCATATACTTATACCTGTATAGAATACTCTTGTATTTTATTAAATATACAAAACATCTCAGAAAAATAACATAAACATATACTTATGTATATAAAAGTATGTTATAATTTTACAAAATCATAAATAAAAATAATAAGATTAAAAATACATAAAATAAAATAAAATATCAAAACACATAGGTATTATACCTATATAGGGTCAAAAAGGTAACTTGTAAAAATATACATCATAAAAATAAATAAAAATCAGAATAAAATACTACATAAAATTTTGAACATTTTTTATTTTATAACTTTTATTTAATTCGGTCATTTAATATTTTAAATTGAATTAACAAAGTTTTTTTAGGGTTTTTCCTGGTTGGTCCACGTGGACCAACCAGGGGGCAGTCTCAGTTGACTCGGGTCAACTGCCTGCCCTACACCCTGTAGGCTTTGTCAGAACCACTTTTGACCCCATCTTCTCCATTTTTTTCGAGGCAAGAGCTTTCACCCTTTCGATTCGATTTCTTCTGAGATCCTCTTCCTCGTTCATCCCTCTTGCCCGCCAGATGATTGCATCGGGCTGTGCATCAATGGGGTGCTCCAGGCCCCTCGATCTTTCCACCCATTCGTCAACCCCTTAAAACTTCGCCCTTGACCTAATTTGAAAATCGAACCGCATTTCATCCAGTTTTCCCCCCTCTTTGGAGTCGCTCAGCAACGTGGAGGTGACAGCTCTTCGTCTGCACCTTCGAAGAGGCGGAGGCACGCGAGCTGGGCGTGTTCCACCATCACCTCCGGCGGTCACCCCCGTGAGGTCTTCTCCCTCTGGCCATCGGCCATCGAGGCTGCCATTCGTTTCATACTTATCCCCATTTCATTCCTGTTAGTCATAGGATTACTTCCCCCATCTTTCTGAGTCGAATCGATCGCATCTTTACCAAATCGATCACCTCGCCGGAGCGCAACTCCGGCGAGTCCCTATCTCGCCTCCCTGTCCATCTCGAGAACCACCCAAGGTCGAGGCATTTTGCCCTCGACCTCCCTAACTTTTTGGTGCAGGTTCTGGAGCATATCGACGCTTCTGGAGCTATTTTGCTCTCTCGCCGGAGCACCTGAGGCCTTGCGGCTCCGCCACCTCCGTACGAGAGCACCGGCGTCCGCCGGTGGATTTTGAAGTTTCCAGACGACAGCCGACACCTGCAGGAGCATCCTCGACCACTTCGCAAGCTCATTCGCCGCCGTAGCTGGACGGAGGAGCTCGGAGAAGTTCGCCTGACCGGAGCTCCTCCGTGTTCTTCCCTCGACCTCCGGCACCGTCGGATCAACGAGGAGAGCCCAGATCGTGCTGCAGCCATTAGATCTTCCAAGGTGCCCACCGTCCGATCGTCGAAGGAGTTCTAATCGCAGCCGCACGACCCAACCGTCATCGCGCGCCCAGGACACGCCACGTGGATAAGTGGATTACCTCCAGCCGCTGGATCACGCCTCGCCGCCCAGCCGTTGGATGCGTGCCACGCGTCTTCATCAGAGCGTCCGGACGAGGGTATTTTGCATCTCAACCCTCGTCATTTTTGTATTTAATATTTAGTTTTTAAACTTTCGTCTGTAGCATAAAAAGTCTGTAATATTTGCATAAAGACCCCCGAACTTCTCTTATTTGCATCTGAGTCCTCAGCCACGTCACCTCACGTGACTTGTACACGTGAGGTGTGGGCATTTTGCAGAGGACCCCTCGGACGTTTGTGTATTTCAGTTTAGTCCCCAAACTGTCGTCTGAAGTGTAATATTTTTGGGTATTTTGCACGTCGACCCCTCGAGTTTTGAGATATTGCATTCCTGTCCTTCCCAGGCGCGTGCTAGTCACGCGCCCTGGTGGAAACTTTGCGAGGAGGCCCAGGCGGTTTTATTAATTGTCTTTTAGTGCCAGAATTTGAATATTAAGTTCAATATTGTTGTGGAAAATTGCATGTATGCCCCTGGATGTTTTGGATATTGCACATATACCCCTGCCAGAACTGTTTAATGCTTGGATGCTTGTTGTACTTATTTGAAATACCATCTTAAGCCCAAAAAAACTCCACAAAAATAGACTTAGGCTCCTGTGCACCTGTGCTTTATCGCCATCTATTTAGTTTTTGATTTCATTCTATTTTCATATTTATTAAAAATCAAAAACATCCTTTTTGTGCACTGTCTAGCTTAGAAAATACCAAAAAAATATTAAAACACCTCCAAAAATTCCAAAAAAATCACCTAGTGTCTATTTTAGCCTAATTTAGTGTCAGTCCAAAAATCATTAAAAATTTCAAAAGAAAAACACTAAAAATTTGAAAACACTTAAAAACTTCAAAAAAATATAAAAAAATAGTAGAAAATCCAAAAAAATATAAACTCAGCTTCTGTTTATCCCTTATTTTGTTCTTTTCATTAGAAAAATAGTGTGAAAATTTTGAGCTACTGTTTGTTATTTTAAAATTTCACTTTACTTACAGCCAGTCTTATTCGCACTGTTTTGTCTTATTTCAATATTTAAAAATACCAAAAACACCTAGAAAAATCCCCAAAAATCGCAAAAACAGTAAAAAACCCTAAAAATACCAAAAACATTTTATTTCTGAATTTTTTGAGTATTTTTGTGCATTTTTATAAATATTCTACCTTGCCTTTTATTATATTTCCTTTACTTTCCAATATTGAAAAAGAAACAAAAAAATATAAAATATAAAATATAAAAATCAGAAAATCAAAAATCAAAACACAAAACAAAAAAATTAAAGTAAAAAAAAAATTAAAAATTAAAAACCCACAAAAAAATTGTAGTTGCTTCCTTGCTTAGTGTAGACACTATCACACACACACACACTTGTGCTTACACTTTTGTGAATTACCCTGCTTGCTCCCTGTGTTCGAACTCTCTGCATACTTGTCACTATACACCATTTGTGCAGAGTTAAAAATAAATTTTAACTCCACATTAGTTCTAATTTATTGATCTGTAGTGTGGGTTAATTGTTGACTTTAGTCCGGATTTAGTGTGGTCATCACACCGACTGAGTTCACGCTTTGTGTTGAACTTAAGACCACCTATTTTCGGCTAAATCAAATGGCGCCGTTGCCGGGGAGCAACAGCGAGTAGTTCACATTTTGTTTGATTGTGTGATTGTTTACCATAGCATTGTTTTCCATCTCTTACATTTTTGATATATCTTGTTGAGCTATCTGATCATCTCTTTTCTTGTCTTCTTGCGAGGGACCGCGGAGCGAGGCGGATTGCTTAGGTGATCCGGAGCAACCTTGGGAAGCGGAGCCGGCCTTCTTGGGCCACGCCGGCAGGAGAGAGCAGGAGGCGTGAGAGAGTGGTAGATTAGCTTGCATTTACTTTTGTGAGAGAGAGACTATTAATTTGTAATAATACAGGTAATTTGGACTTGGACACTACCGGGCCCAATTTCCAAGTGTTTGTTCACTTGGGGGCTCACCGCGGTTTTTGACGAGTTTTTCTCGCTTGTCATTTTCCGGTTTTGTTTTCATTTTTCACTTTCTTTTGTGGATTGAGCTCTTAGTTTTAGGTCCTGCTTGACTCGATTAGAATAGGTCCAAACACCTAATTATTTTTGCATGCTCCTATAGTGCGTATTTGGACTTAGACTAATTAAACAGTTGGTTATCTACTTTTGATCCACGTGCCGTGAGCGAACCCCATCAAGCGCTACTCCTAAACTCGAGTGTGTCGAGAAGAGGAGGGGTAAGCCAAGACCGGACACTCGGATTGGGAGTTGATAATCAACTTGTGGTTCTTCACGCTAGCAGTTGCCTAATCTAGGACGATTTCCGTGTGCATACCGGCATGTAGTTTAGGTTTATAAATTTCTGCTTTGCATCCCGCATGGAGAGAGCTGGGATTCACTGTAAGTCTTCTTACTTTGCACGCATCATTTAGGCACAAAGGTGAGATTTCCAAATTTGTGTCGACTTGCACGGCTTTTCTGACTCTTTTCTCCCTCTGTTTTTGGAACAAAGTAGGATAAAGAAAAAACAAAAATCGTTAGGCGCTTGCTTGAATTTACTCAAAAGAAGCGATAACACCAAAAAAATTAAAAAAGGGACTGCTAAGAAAACTTGACCAAAATAAAAAAGGTAATTGGATTCATTGCTTGGGGTGAGTAATACCCTCACTTGTATTCAGGTTGCATGGGAAGGTCTCCTTCCAAGTGAGGTGAGCGCTTCGTAAGGATTAGAGCCAAAAACCCAGCTTGTGGCTGCCTTGTGTATCGCCTGGATTACCGAAGTATTGGCGCTTCTATCGTACGTGGACGAGTAGGGCTTGGTCAACATTGGTGACTCTCTATTGTGTAGAGCATCGACCTTGTCCGAAGTATCGAGCCTAGGCCACGCCTTCACGGGGGTGTCTGTCTCATCGTCTTGCGTCCGAGTAGGTTCTTGCACGCTCACGGGTGATTCCGTTGCGAGCGAGATCCGAAGTATCGGTTTCGCCTATTGGCTTCCTCTCTTATTCTTTGGCTGAGTAGGGAACCAGGAAGGGTTACAAGGACCTCAAAAAGTGCAAGCTACAGGTTACACAGGAGGAGGACAAGTACGGGATACTTTTCTGGCAGTACTCTCTCTCCTATAGGCGTAGCGTTCTAAGGACTCGTTAAAAGATAAATTCCTGAATCAAGCTAAAATTGAAAAGATAAAAGCCGAACCTTCACGGCTTCATGTGTTGAGTTGGTGAACTTACCCTTGCTTTGTGTTTGATTGCTAGATTTATTTAGGTCAAGATCAAAAACACCGCACAATTGTGCACAATTTTGTTGCATATCATCTTCTTCTTCTCTTGCATTATCCCCACTTCTCTCGAATAATCAAGATGATGGGACGGAGGTCTCTTAGGCCGACCTTGTCGGCACCGCTATCTAGCACTCCTCCTTATTCATCTAGGAATACCTCGGAGAGTCCGCTCTCCGAGCCTGAGTTTACATCCACCCTGTTCCCCCTCGACCACCTTTCTCATTCTCCTTCCATCAGTCCAAGAGTGTCAGAATTCAGTGCATCACAGTGTTCAGCTCATTCGACAGCACCTGAGATGGCCTCTTTTGCTTTTTCAGAAAATCCAGCCATGGCAGATAGAGGCGAGAATGCAGATGATCATGAGCACCCTCCATTCCTTTTTGATCAGGCAACCATCAACAATTCCTTGTTAGCATCCCTGGAGACTATGCAGAGGCAGATCCGTGACCAGGGTACATTCATGGGTGACCTCATGAGGGAAATAGCTCAGATGAGAGAGAACCGAGCTGGCGGAGAAGGTGGTGATGGAGGAGGAGGACCTGATGCAGGAGGAGCCGATCCAGACGGTGAGCGACCGCCACAGACCATCATGAGGGAACTGCACAACCCAGCTTCGTCCCTCACTCACCGGTGGATCAGACTCCCACCAATCCACGGAGATTTCGAGCTTCGGCACCACACGATCCAGCTTCTTCCCAAGTTCCATGGGCTGCCGACCGAAGAGCCGCACCTCCATCTCCAAGAGTTCGAAATGATATGCAGCACTATCCACGATCGGTTGTTGACCGAGGACACTATCAAGATGATCGCCTTCCCGTTCTCATTGGTTGATCGAGCCGCATATTGGCTCAAGCATCTAGGGCGATTCGTCGACACTTGGGCAGATCTCCGGTCCGTTTATTTGAAGAAATACTATCCTCTCGGCCGGACAAACGCAGCTCGAGCAATGATCAGCAACTTCGTTATGATCCCAAATGAACAGTTCCATGAAGCATGGGATCGATTCAGAGAGCTCATAGACCGGTGTCCACATCACGATATCTCCAAGCCCCACCTGGTGCAAAGTTTCTTCTGTGGGCTGACACCGGAGCTGCAAGGGCTAGTGAACGCCTCTTGCGGTGGGTCCTATTTCTCCAAGGGAGAAGACGACGTCTGGGCCATCTACGAAGGCATGGCAGAAAACTCCACTGTGATGGCCCAAGCCCGAGTCTACACTCAGCAAAAACCCCCGCAGGGAGCGGGATCATTTCAGAGGATTGCCCGCATTGATACCGGTCCCAACACAGTGTCAGTTGCCGCAGCCCAAGCCGAATCAGCAGCAGCCGACATGGGTATAATTAGTGAAAAGTTGGACCGCATGGAGATCCTGGAAAAGAAGCAGAACCAAGGTCTAGCCCAGATGGACCTTCTCACCAAGACAATGAGTGACCTGAAAACTCAAATTCTCTGTATTCAGGAGGCACATGCCCATTCACAACAGCCTCCCAGGTCACAGGTTGCTTCCAGCAGCAGCAATCCCAACCAGGCCTCTACCTCATACCGCCAGGTGAACCATATCCAGGCGGAGCCGGTACCATTGCTGCAATACCATTCAGAGCAACCGCCATCTTCGGACACGCAGATGGTGGTTTATCAGCAGGAGCAGCCACTGGCAGTTCTTCCTCCACCTTCCTTCGAGCAGGAACCGTTGATGGAAGTCAACGGGATTTGGTATGACCGATACCCTCAGCCAGCAATTCGCAGGGATCACCCCGGATTCCGTTGGGGTAATGGTGGATCCTCATCCCAACAGCATTCCCCTGCTCAAGGACAGCAGAACAGCTAGCCACAGCAACAGCACCGGCAGCCCCAGTACAAGCAGCCCCAGCATTATCAGAGTGGTCCTCGTCCCTCCTATCAGGGACAGCAGTGGAGGCAGCGACAGCCGCCTCAGCAGTATTATCACCAGCCTTCCCCACAGTATCAGCAGCCCCATTTCCAGCAGGGACAGACATCCGGTTCTCAGGGTCCAGCCTATGAGAACCCAGCTCTTGATGATCTTGCCCGCTTGCTATCTGAACAGCGAGCATCTTTCAGGCAAGAAATGGATGAGTTGAGGCAGGAAGTACGGGATCTCATCAAAGGCAAAGCCGCCATACCCGCTCAGATCGAACCTAATCCTAATAATTTGAAAAGGAAGTCTGAGCAGGTAGAGTTTACAGAGGATACCTCTCCTAGTGATTGTTTGAGCGACATATCTTATATCTATCATGATGTTGATTTTGTTACTACTAGGAGCGGTAGGATGCCAGCCGGCGGCGCCTCTTCTGAGCGACACCCAGAGGCAGGATCAGGAGCGCCAGAGGAGCAGAGAAGCGGTGCTGATGCCGCTCACGATGATGTTGACGGTGGTGCTGATACCACCCATGATGAAGTTCAGGACGACGGTGCTGATGCCGCCGTGATACCAGATGAAGACGGTGGTGCTGATGCCACCATTTTTGATGCAGAACCAGAGAGCGGTGCTGATGCCGCAGATGCAGGTGCCGGTGGTGGTACTGAGGCCACCACCTCTACTTTTGTTGAGCCTCCCACTGTGATGTTACCACATTTTGTATCTATGGACTGTGGTAACAAAAAGAACAAAAATATGAATAAAGGAAAGGTTCCCGTTCAAATTGCAGATCCATATGTGTTGCATGATGATATTTGTGTGGATTCTCCATCTTCACAGGCACAGGGACCGTTTCCTAGTCCTCCATCTGAGGAGGCACCCACCATCCCCTTTCCTGAGGCACTCCGCCGGGCGAAGGGGAATAAAAAAGAAAATCCTAAAAAGAACCAGGAGGTAGAGTTCGGCAATGAAATGATTGACAGATTCCATATTCAGCTGACTCTACGAGAAGCGTTTGAGCATATCCCCTTCTTCAAGAAGAATTTGAAAGAAACAACTACTGTCCGAAGGAAGAAGAGGCACAGAGATCAAATCCATATGCTCACGCATAACACTTGTTGCGCCATTCAGAACACATTGCCAGCCAAGCGACCAGACGCAGGAGCTCCCTATGTCAGATGCGAGATTCAGGAGCAACAGTTTGATCGTACTCTATTAGACAGCGGCTCTTCAATTAACCTCCTTCCGGCAGCCTTACTCAAGCAGTTCGAGTTTGGCCCTCTTCTTCGAAGCAGAACCGTCCTTCAGTTTGCTGATAGGTCGATTAAGAGGCCGAAGGGGTTACTGAAAGACGTGGTCGTTACCATTCAGGGCCTGAAATTCCCCGTGGACTTCGTCGTGTTGGACATGGAGATCCCTGAGTCGGTAACTGATGCCCCCATCATCCTCGGACGTCCATTCTTGGCCACAGCCAAGGCGGTGACCGATCATGATAGTGGGAAGGTATGCTTTCGCGTAGAGGGCGAAACCATACAAATAGAGACGATCGAAGAGATCAGAGCCAGAGAGGCAGAATGCTCAGAGCAGTACAACGAAGCCGAGCAGATGACAGAGGAGGAGCTAGACATCCACCAGGTTTGTGATTTTGAGATGACTGATGATGAATCCAACTGGAAAGATCCCGTAGCACCGACCCTCGCCTTGCCTACAGATTCACTGTATCTCAAGCTCATGGCAGTCGAGAGCCGGGAGAGCACAACCCTGGATGAAGATATCTCTGAGACTGACAGTGTTGTGATGAGTGGTGCTGAGGAATTCCATTCTTGCTCATCGTCTTCTGATCCCTCGGATTCAGACATTGACTGGGATGACTTTGATGATTATTTACCTTGTCTGATTCCTTCTGAGCCAGCAGCCATGACAGAGTGCGAGCCAGTACAGTTTATTGATGATCCATCAAGCCGCCCTTCGTCAGCAATTCATGCAAAGCGAGAGTTCTCCCACGCAGACCTGGTAGCATTTACACAGACATATCAGAAGCCAGATCTGCCACCCCTCAGTTGTCCAGAACGGAAACCTCTGCCGCAATCAATGAAGTACAGATTCCTTGCTGGAGAGCCTGAAATGTACCCAGTCATTATCTCAGCAGATTTGACTGGAGAACAAGAATCTCGTCTTATGGAGGTTCTTGAAAGAAACCGCAAGGCAATCGGTTGGAGTATAGCTGATCTCCAGGGGCTGAGCCCAAATCTCTGCTCTCACCACATCTATCTTGAGGATAACGCTAAGCCGTCGCGTGAGTTCCAACGACGGCTGAACCCGAATCTTCGAGACGTAGTCATGAAAGAAATTTCTAGGTGGTGGAGCGCCGATTTTATCTATCCCATCTCCGACTCCAAATGGGTAAGTCCTTTACATGTGGTACCCAAGAAGACGGGTATCACTACAGTTGTCAATGAGTCTGGAGAGGAGATCGCTACCAGAGTACCAACTTCTTGGAGGGTCTGTGTGGACTACAGACGATTGAATGAAGCCACCAAGAAGGATCACTTCCCGCTGCCCTTCATTGATCAGATTATCGAACGGTTAGCCGGGAAGAGTCATTACTGCTTTCTTGATGGGTACTCTGGATATAATCAAGTGGCCATTGCGCCCGAAGACCAGGAGAAAACGACATTCTCCTGTCCGTTTGGGACTTATGCTTTCAGACAGATGCCCTTTGGTCTATGTAACGCTCCGGCGACATTCCAAAGGTGCATGTTGTCCATATTCTCGGACATGGTGGGCGACTGTTTAGAGGTCTTCATGGATGACTTCTCGGTCTATGGCGACGGGTTCGACGCTTGTCTTGACTGCCTAGACCGTGTGCTGAAGCGCTGCATTGAGGTCAACCTTGTTTTATCCTGGGAGAAGAGTCATTTCATGATGACTCAAGGGACGGTCCTTGGTCATATCGTCTCCAACAGGGGCATGGAGGTCGATCCGGCTAAGGTGGATATCATCAGAAAACTCAATCCGCCATCCAACTTGCGTCAGTTACGGTCTTTTCTGGGGCATGTCGGTTTCTACCGATGGTTCATTCAGGACTTCAGTCGAATTGCCCGACCGCTTACTGACTTGCTGACCAAAGACACCGAGTTTATTGTTAATGATAAGTGTCTTGAATCTTTTGAGACTCTCAAGAATATGGTTGTTTCTGCTCCTGTCCTTCAGCCACCTGATTGGTCTCTCCCATTCGAGATCATGACGGATGCTTCAGATTTTGCCGTTGGGGCAGTACTCGGACAGAGGAGGGATGGTTTACCATTTGCCATTCACTACGCCAGCCGGACTTTGGATGCCGCGCAGCGGAATTACACTGTGACTGAGAAAGAGATGCTGGCCGTAGTCTTCGCTCTTGATAAGTATCGATCTTACATTCTCGGATCTAGAGTGACCATCTACACTGATCATACCGCCATCCGGTACTTAATGGCTAAGAAGGATGCCAAAGCACGTCTCACCAGATGGATCCTTCTACTCCAGGAATTTGATATTGAGATTAAGGATAAGCCTGGAGTCAAGAATGTGGTGGCGGATCATCTCTCCAGGTTGGAGAATCTTGAGGAATCTGAGCCCAGCACACCTATCACAGAGACATTTCCAGATGAGGCGATCTTGGCTGTCACCTCGCTCCCATGGTATGCTGACTTTGTAAACTATCTTGTTGCCAAGACAGTCCCTCAGGGTTGGCCCAGGCAGAAACTTGAGACCTTCCTAGCTAAGGCCAATTTTTATCATTGGGAGGATCCCGTCCTTTATCATGAAGGAGGGGATAGTATCTGGAGGAGGTGCATTCCTCAAGAAGAGCAGCAAAGCGTCCTCACATATTGCCACAAGCTTGAGGCAGGAGGACATCATTCTGGAAAAAGGACAGCACAGAAGGTGCTTCAATCCGGCCTATGGTGGCCTACTCTCTTCAAGGATTCTGATGAGTTCGTGAAGAGATGTACTGACTGTCAGAAAATGGGAACCTGCGGACAGAGAGACATGATGCCCATGCAACCCATTCACTTTTGTGAGGTTTTTGATGCATGGGGGATTGATTTCATGGGCCCATTTCCTAAGAGTCAGGGATTCGAGCATATTTTGCTCGCTGTGGATTATGTCAGCCGATGGGTTGAGGCCATCCCCGCCCGAGCCGCAGATGCGAAAACCGTGTGCAAATTCTTGAGGAAAAATATCATTTCACGGTTCGGGGTACCTAGAGTCTTGATTTCAGACGGGGGGTCTCACTTCATCAATGACAAAGTAAGGGCCCTTGCAGACGAGTTCGGCATTGACCATCGGGTTGCCACTCCTTATCACCCTCAGACTAATGGTCTTGCCGAAGTATCGAATAGGGAGATAAAGACTATCTTGCAGAAAGTTGTCCGCCCAGACCGAAAGGATTGGTCACAGCTTTTGGACTCGGTCTTGTGGGCTTATCGGACGTCTTTCAAGAATCCTTTGGGAACATCTCCCTTTCGTCTCGTCTATGGCAAGCCGTGCCATTTGCCAGTGGAAATCAAGCACAAATCTTTTTGGGCAGTTACTGAGTTGCTTCTAGATCCCGAGAGTATAGGAGACCAAAGAAGAGCAGAATTGGCAGCCCTGGAGGAATTGAGAGATACAGCCTTTTCCAACAGCCTACAGTACAAAGAGAAAGTGAAGACATGGCACGATTCGCATATCAGCCATAAACAGTTTGAGCCAGAGCAGAGAGTATGGTTGTTTGATTCCAGGCTTAAATTATTCCCAGGGAAGTTGCAGAGCAAGTGGAAAGGCCCGTATGTGGTCAGGAAGGTACATGACAATGGCAGCATCGACATATCCGAACCGTCATCTTCTTCTACCTTCCGCGTCAATGGTCAACGCTTGAAACTCTATCTTGATCATGAACCGCCGACCATTGACGTTGCCCCCATTCTTCTGGTATGAGATGTGTCCTTTGATTCTCATCATTTACATCTCATACATGGTGATCAAATTCTATCTTCCGCTGTACAGATCCATCTGTTCATATTACTCTGTTGTCCGTTGATTTATTTTCTTATTTTCTTCTTTTCTTCTTATCCTTTTCTATCTTCTTTATCTATCAAAAAGGTGCCGCCCTTGTAGACAGTTTTCCATACTTAGGACGTACTTTGTCCTAAGTATAGGGGGGCTGGCACCTCGAGTTCATCTATTCTTTTCGATCTTCTCCATTGTCTCCTCTTCTTGTCTATACTTAGGGATATCTTACCCTAAGTATAGGGGGAGACAACCTGAGTACGATCTGTTCATCCCCACCCTTGACCCTCCCTGCTTTGTGTACAGTCTGCTATACTTAGGCTTATCTGATCCTAAGTATAGGGGGGACGGTCAACTTCTCATTCGTTGATTCATTCATTATTCCTTTATTCTTTAGACTTGCCTATACTTAGTACGAGTTATGTCTTCTCTTTTCTCTCCGATCTATGAGGACATAGCTCAAGCTAAGTATAGGGGGGTCGTATATACTATGTATATACTTTAGCCATAACTCGTACTTTCGTATTTTCCTAATAATATGGCTAATAATTCTTTAAAATTCATTAAAATTCTTTAATAAAAAGATGTGGTTATTCCTCAAATTCTTTTTGCATATACTGATTAATAAATCAGGTGAAAATGTTTTTTGCAAAATGTTTGAAAAATAGTTTGAAAATCTTTGTGAACATCTATTGAAAACTATTTTGAAAATATTTTGTTACATGTTTTCAACCTTTGTAAAAATGTGTGATTTGTAAAATTCATTTTCTTTATGTGAAATAAAAGATTTGAAAAATGATTTGCAAATGGTTTGAAAAATGGTTGCAGAAATATGTTGAAAAATCTATCTATACTGTTTTGAAAACCTTTGTAAAATGATTTTCAAATGAGTGTACATGTTTGTAAAAATGTTTGTAAAAATTATTTTGGACTATAGTTTTCAAAAATTGTGTGAAAAGCTTGTGTCAAATAAGTTTGAGGAATATTTACATCACACTAAAATTCCACTATGTATATGTATAAAACTGACCACTTACCCTTGTAAATTCTTGGAATCCACTTCTTGTATATATAAGAAGCACGCCCGTGTACATATTTTAACCTATTTTTCGGCCAAAACTTTTTGTTTTCAAAAATCCCAAAAACATTTGCAAAACTAAAACCCAAAAACATCTGAAAAATCTTTTTGAAAAATACAAAAAAAATGCATTTGCATATGCATCATCATCATCTTTTCAAAAATACATAAAAAATTCAAAATCTTGAAAATTGCATCACAAAAATATTTTCTGCATAGCATTGCATGGCATGAGCATTTTTCAGATTGAGTTTGATAGTTGAACAAGTCTAAGTAAAATCTGGAGATTGGAGCTTGATTGGACCTTAAAATCTACCTAATAACAGGAACCTTATAGGAACTGGGTTTGAGGTACTTCAGGTCTAGTTGACTTAATTCTTTGAGGATCACGGGACTTGGTTCAATGGATTCTTGACTACCTAAGTAGAGTATTTCGGAGCACACGCACGACTCTTGTTGATAATGACCTAACTTGGACACCTGCACCTTGCACATAGCTCTCCACGGATGAGGTGGTGAGGAGGCAGTTTCCTTTGGCTTGGGGTAGCATATGAGGGTAGTACTTCTAGGCGGAACCTCTCTTCTTCTTCTAGTGAAGGAAGTGCACCTCAACTTGGTCTAGTGGTGATGAAGGCTAAAGACAGAAGCCGTGGGTTGCAATAATGCTTCAAAAGAGGGATAGTCTATTGTCTCAATAGGAAAATTTCTTGTATATATGCTGCACCATGTAGATATGTTGTACAGATGCATTTGAAAAAAAAAAAAAGAGAACTCCAAAAAAGTGGTGGGTCGGATTGAAAATTTAATATCCCCACCGGAGTGTATATAGTCCAATAAAGCAAAAGCTTATGGTATCCACGTTACATCTCATGAAGCTTGCAGCGGGAGACTTGGCTACACTGGCTGAGCTTCCAAAAGTCTATACTTCTTCCCCCTCTTCTTGAGCCGGTTGCACTTGAACTTAGAAGGGAATACCCCGCTTCTCGAGGAAAGAGTTGCTAGACCGAGGCATTAGAGTTACCAGGTTGGGGGAGGTTGTTTCTTTGCTACTTCTGAGGTGGGGAGCTCCATATCACTTACACTGTACGAGTCAGATTCATAGTCATAAGAGTTTGCGTATGAGTTGAAGTATTTCTGACCTGGCTATTGAGGAGACTTGGACAGAGTTTTGGGATTCTCAAGGACTGTTGGATTTCAAATTTAGTTCTCATTAAGGTTCCGACCGCGCTAAAATTCCAAAGGTCCGACGTAAGCTCCAAACTTTGATTTTGCGAAGACAAGTTCAATAATTAAACTTAATCTAATTTTCTTCTTTTTCTTTTCTTTCTTTTTCTTTTTGCACTTATTGCATAAGTGTTTGCTAGGGACTAGCAAAGGTAAAGTATAGGGGGATGATGAATCCACATTTCATCATCTTTATTCTATCATTTTGGCACCAAAAACCCTGGCAAATGCCTGTAAATAGCATTAAAATCACCATCTTAGCATCCATGCATGTGCATCACAATAGTGTATAAAATACTGTAATTAAAGCCAAAATAATAGAATAAATAAAGAAAAGAAAAAGAATAAAATATTGTAAATATTTTATGACCCAAAACCCCCGAGACCTAGGCATCTTGATGAATAGGTCGACAAGGAATAAAGTAGGGGGAGATAAGGTCAGAAACACAGTCAAAACACCTTTACATGTTATGCATTCTTTATTCAATTTGGGACATATTTTTGGTTCCACTTTTTGTACATCAAATAAAGAGACTGTGTACATAAAAGTTGTAGATAAATTAATAAAGAAAAATACAAAATTGATTTCACAGAAAAATCATATACAGACAAAAAGATATGGTCTGAATAAGAATCCAAAATCCCAACTTCCCAGACCTGTATCTCACAACTGACAACTCCAAATGCAGTGTACTCACCTTTAATTGTATATAGAATAAAATAATCTACCCAATGGCGGTGGTTTCGCATTTGGCGGAGCTACGGTTTGAAAGTTGGCTTTTGGACCCACATTGTATACTTGTACATATTAATTTATTATTTATTCATTATTTTTATATTTTTATAATATTGTAAATAATACTTATAATAATTATGTACATTAAAATTAGAATAAAAACCTAAATAAAAATAAAAATAAAATACTTGTATAAAGAATACACAGGTATACTGCATATACTTATACCTGTATAGAATACTCTTGTATTTTATTAAATATACAAAACATCTCAGAAAAATAAAATAAACATATACTTATGTATATAAAAGTATGTTATAATTTTACAAAATCATAAATAAAAATAATAATATTAAAAATACATAAAATAAAATAAAATATCAAAACACATAGGTATTATACCTATATAGGGTCAAAAAGGTAACTTGTAAAAATATACATCATAAAAATAAATAAAAATCAGAATAAAATACTACATAAAATTTTGAACATTTTTTATTTTATAACTTTTATTTAGTTCGGTCATTTAATATTTTAAATTGAATTAACAAAGTTTTTTTTAGGGTTTTTCCTGGTTGGTCCACGTGGACCAACCAGGGGGCAGTCTCAGTTGACTCGGGTCAACTGCCTGCCCTACACCCTGTAGGCTTTGTCAGAACCACTTTTGACCCCATCTTCTCCATTTTTTTCGAGGCAAGAGCTTTCACCCTTTCGATTCGATTTCTTCTGAGATCCTCTTCCTCGTTCATCCCTCTTGCCCGCCAGATGATTGCATCGGGCTGTGCATCAATGGGGTGCTCCAGGCCCCTCGATCTTTCCACCCATTCGTCAACCCCTTAAAACTTCGCCCTTGACCTAATTTGAAAATCGAACCGCATTTCATCCAGTTTTCCCCCCTCTTTGGAGTCGCTCAGCAACGTGGAGGTGACAGCTCTTCGTCTGCACCTTCGAAGAGGCGGAGGCACGCGAGCTGGGCGTGTTCCACCATCACCTCCGGCGGTCACCCCCGTGAGGTCTTCTCCCTCTGGCCATCGGCCATCGAGGCTGCCATTCGTTTCATACTTATCCCCATTTCATTCCTGTTAGTCATAGGATTACTTCCCCCATCTTTCTGAGTCGAATCGATCGCATCTTTACCAAATCGATCACCTCGCCGGAGCGCAACTCCGGCGAGTCCCTATCTCGCCTCCCTGTCCATCTCGAGAACCACCCAAGGTCGAGGCATTTTGCCCTCGACCTCCCTAACTTTTTGGTGCAGGTTCTGGAGCATATCGACGCTTCTGGAGCTATTTTGCTCTCTCGCCGGAGCACCTGAGGCCTTGCGGCTCCGCCACCTCCGTGCGAGAGCACCGGCGTCCGCCGGTGGATTTTGAAGTTTCCAGACGACAGCCGACACCTACAGGAGCATCCTCGACCACTTCGCAAGCTCATTCGCCGCCGTAGCTGGACGGAGGAGCTCGGAGAAGTTCGCCTGACCGGAGCTCCTCCGTGTTCTTCCCTCGACCTCCGGCACCGTCGGATCAACGAGGAGAGCCCAGATCGTGCTGCAGCCGTTAGATCTTCCAAGGTGCCCACCGTCCGATCGTCGAAGGAGTTCTAATCGCAGCCGCACGACCCAACCGTCATCGCGCGCCCAGGACACGCCACGTGGATAAGTGGATCACCTCCAGCCGCTGGATCACGCCTCGCCGCCCAGCCGTTGGATGCGTGCCACGCGTCTTCATCAGAGCGTCCGGACGAGGGTATTTTGCATCTCAACCCTCGCCATTTTTGTATTTAATATTTAGTTTTTAAACTTTCGTCTGTAGCGTAAAAAGTCTGTAATATTTGCATAAAGACCCCCGAACTTCTCTTATTTGCATCTGAGTCCTCAGCCACGTCACCTCACGTGACTTGTACACGTGAGGTGTGGGCATTTTGCAGAGGACCCCTCGGACGTTTGTGTATTTCAGTTTAGTCCCCAAACTGTCGTCTGAAGTGTAATATTTTTGGGTATTTTGCACGTCGACCCCTCGAGTTTTGAGATATTGCATTCCTGTCCTTCCCAGGCGCGTGCTAGTCACGCGCCCTGGTGGAAACTTTGCGAGGAGGCCCAGGCGGTTTTATTAATTGTCTTTTAGTGCCAGAATTTGAATATTAAGTTCAATATTGTTGTGGAAAATTGCATGTATGCCCCTGGATGTTTTGGATATTGCACATATACCCCTGCCAGAACTGTTTAATGCTTGGATGCTTGTTGTACTTATTTGAAATACCATCTTAAGCCCAAAAAAACTCCACAAAAATAGACTTAGGCTCCTGTGCACCTGTGCTTTATCGCCATCTATTTAGTTTTTGATTTCATTCTATTTTCATATTTATTAAAAATCAAAAACATCCTTTTTGTGCACTGTCTAGCTTAGAAAATACCAAAAAAATATTAAAACACCTCCAAAAATTCCAAAAAAATCACCTAGTGTCTATTTTAGCCTAATTTAGTGTCAGTCCAAAAATCATTAAAAATTTCAAAAGAAAAACACTAAAAATTTGAAAACACTTAAAAACTTCAAAAAAATATAAAAAATAGTAGAAAATCCAAAAAAATATAAACTCAGCTTCTGTTTATCCCTTATTTTGTTCTTTTCATTAGAAAAATAGTGTGAAAATTTTGAGCTACTGTTTGTTATTTTAAAATTTCACTTTACTTACAGCCAGTCTTATTCGCACTGTTTTGTCTTATTTCAATATTTAAAAATACCAAAAACACCTAGAAAAATCCCCAAAAATCGCAAAAACAGTAAAAAACCCTAAAAATACCAAAAACATTTTATTTCTGAATTTTTTGAGTATTTTTGTGCATTTTTATAAATATTCTACCTTGCCTTTTATTATATTGCCTTTACTTTCCAATATTGAAAAAGAAACGAAAAAATATAAAATATAAAATATAAAAATCAGAAAATCAAAAATCAAAACACAAAACAAAAAAATTAAAGTAAAAAAAAATTAAAAATTAAAAACCCACAAAAAAAATGTAGTTGCTTCCTTGCTTAGTGTAGACACTATCACACACACACACACACTTGTGCTTACACTTTTGTGAATTACCCTGCTTGCTCCCTGTGTTCGAACTCTCTGCATACTTGTCACTATACACCATTTGTGCAGAGTTAAAAATAAATTTTAACTCTACATTAGTTCTAATTTATTGATCTGTAGTGTGGGTTAATTGTTGACTTTAGTCCGGATTTAGTGTGGTCATCACACCGACTGAGTTCACGCTTTGTTTTGAACTTAAGACCACCTATTTTCGGCTAAATCACTAATGCACAAGTGCAAGCAGTTCTAGCATTCACTTCCTCAACTCTTTGAGGCGATATCCCTTTAGATAGGTCAGTACCCAATCTTAAGGGAAGGAAGCCTTTCTTGGAATTTCCAAGAATGGAATATGTCCAAGGTGTACTACAAATGTGACGGTCCCAATACCCTCTTCTCTTTGCTTCTGAACAACTTCAGAACTAATATCTAAGAGGTATCTTTGAAATCATATTTCAAGATATGGAATAGCCAGTCTATAAAACACTTATTATCATCCTTATATCATTCCAAATAATTAAAATATTATCTACATTTAGCATGATGAACACAATGACACTCCCACTAAGCTTCATACAGTTCATCAAGATTCTATCTGAAATCATAACATTTATAATTTCATCAAATCTTATGGTCCAACTTCAAGAAGCTTATTTGACTCCATAGATGGAATTATTTAGCTTTCACATCTTGCTTTCCTCAACTATGAAGTCTTGGGGCTACTTCATGTGAATATCCTGAGAGAGGTATTCTTAGAGGAATGCAATCTTGACTTCCATCTCGAAGATGTTAAAGCCAAGTTGTGTAGGCTACAGTTAGCAATAATCCGATGGGTTTAAGCATGGTTACTAAAGAGCAAGTCTCATCGCAAGAAATGTCTTCTCTTCTGGTGTGTAGCTCATGGCTACGAACCGAGCTTTGAAGGTCTCTACCTTCTCATCAGATTCCCTCTTTCTCTCAGAAATCCATTTACACCTTAACGGGTCTTACCCTTATAAGTGGATCCTCGAGGGTCCATATACAACACTTGTATATGAAGTCTACTTTAGACTTTATTGCTAAAATCCATCTTTCCATGTCATGATCCTCAGGAGCTTCATCACATGAAGTGCGATCATTGTCAGACTTAACTAACACATGGAATACATCCTCAAACTCATTTGAAGAGATATTAGTGTTTCATCTTTAATTGTCCTTTTGGTTTCCGATTTCAGGAGCCTCATTATCATCTCAAGATTCAATGAGTTCCTTTACTTCATTTTCATCTTGATTCTCAAGAGAGTCATCCTCTAAGAATCACATTCTCAGAGATGAGATCTATTAATAATTTCAAGGTCATAAAGTAGGTATCCAATACCATCCTTTATATTCCTAATGAAATAGCACTCTCTAGTGCTCAATTCCATCTTACTTGCATGGAATCTTATGCTAAAAATTCATCATTGATCAAATCATGTCACACATGTTCCAATTGTATCTCCCTACAACTCTATTAAGTTTAGGTTTATCAGGAGAAGTGAGATATAAATGATATTCATATCTCCATAAGGTATTCTTTTAATTTTATCTAACAGGTACAAGCTACCTACGTTAGATCAAATTCATTTCATCTTCTTAAAACTTTGGTTCTAAACCAAAATTGTGAAATCTTTAAACATTTCAAAGGTTTCTTATATCATACACACTCATCAATAGATATCACATATCCATAATGTTTATTATGATATAGATGATCCACATACATTAATATGTATGAGATCTTGAATACCTCGACATCTAACAACATTCTCAGAGAAGGGTGTATTGGACATTTTACTTTGAATACTATATTCATAGGTATGTAAGATTTGAAATTTTAGACATTCTAAAGTTTCATATCTTACTCGTCCATTGATCTCATCAACAGATACATGTCCAAAACTTGATGCCAGATCATTGTCAAATGATCTTCATCCTCCTATTGATCTTTTAAAGGTTTAATTTCAATATTAGAAATCTTAATGAACCATTCATTAATTTTTTAATTTTTTGGATTCCACTAGATGTTAGATTACTATCTGAAATATATCCATCATAACTCTTTATGATAGGTTTATTCCAGAATTCAGGTTTATTTCCAACATTTAGAAACCAACAATGAGTGTATTCTAATATCTAGGTCATAGAGACATTCTCTAAGACTAATGCTCTCCCACTGAAACTTAGAAGTCTATCAATCCAACATAGATTGTTGTAAAAATTGCATCAATATCCATGTGGATAACTATAAACCTTAAGATCAAATTTTCCAATCTTCTAAAGCATACGCAACCCATTGCAAGTATTGTAGAAGATTGAGATACAATTATAAGACTTTATATTATTTAATAAGCAAATCAATATCAATGATTTATGTAGATTATTCTGGTGTTCTATCCAAGTCCTCTCTAAGGATTCTAGACAAACTTGATAGTCATATTATTAACACACCAACTTATTGCAGTATTGGCATTCATCCAACTCTTAGGATGTCATATGGAAGTCATACAAGTACGGTCAACTTTTTGACTATCCTTCTCATCTTGGGTCTAGCACATGCTTGCACTGTGCTCCCTTTATCTACAAATTAAGACTAAGGATCTCTTAAGTTAAATTCAAAAGAATTCAATGTAAGAGCATTTCAACATTTATACATGCTTCATTAAATTCATAAAATATGAATATTATGAAGCTTCATGAATGACTAGAGTATAGACAATAGAATGATGACACTCATCGTGTCTACATCCTTCTAGACTCTTAAGACATTGGTTTAGGTAGGTATTCAAACATTTTGAATACATCATCTCTTTTGAGCTACCATTCTGCATAATGCAGAGAACCATATCATTCATGATTAAATGTCTAGAGCACATATGCATGCCAAAACACCTTCTTTGATTTTATAAGGATTATTCGACAATTACGATCACCATCGACATGTCACTTCCAAAGTACACTCGATGAAAGATCAAGACAATAGAGACATACGAACCCTAAGGTGATGTCTTATTGTCTTATTTAATTGCCATTCCTCATTATGTTGAGGAAGCTTGCACATTGCAACCGCATACATTATGTGTCCAACTGCAAGTACAATATTTGGATCTTGAGTGCGATCCATGATATTTTACTGGTTATTATTGAGTATAACATTGAGTATGTTTAATGAAGGATTATCTGAAATAAGAAATTTGCATAAGTGTGTATATATATACATATTTTACTTTGATTTAGGAGTTTTTATATCAAAGTTGTCTTGCCTTGTCAACACTGAAAGTTCACTCCCTTAGTCACTTTCAATGTAAGAGATATACTTATCATTATATCTCAAGCAAGATCTGGGATCTCCTTCCTTATCTTTGTCACATCCCAATAATATGAGAACTTGTGACTCCGATAAAAAGAAGCGGGAATACATTCCACCTTGCAAGTCCAACTTGCATCTCCCAATTCGGTTTTTAATACCCGAGCCCACCACCCTTGAGGTGATGTTGACCCGTCATTAATTGAACCAACCATCAACATGCTTAATACTCGCTATACACAATCCAATATGACCCCAATAATATGAGGACTCGATATTGGGGTCACTACGTATACGGCCTTAATCTTTCGAGAAGCAAAGAGCACGATCCAAATGGCTAATATGCAGGAGCTGTCACTTCAGACAGGTGTCTCCGACATACAATCTCTGGCGACGGAACCCTTCGCCTTGACGGGAGACCATGGATGTCACTAATGTGATCCTCCATATCATATTCAAATTCTAATTAATCATTATGAATCACATTCATTATGATCAATTCTTCCAAGGGAAGTAACACATCCATTTATAATAGAGTGTCTTAATTTTAATTGGATTCCAATTAATCTAATCATATTAAATTAATGATCCAATTAATATCCAACAAACATTCTTAATTGTTACTTGAATTATGTATTATCTCAAATACGTATTATTTTGTATTTTAATAATTAGAAATACATCATGATTTCTTAAGCATTATACCAACCCTACCCGTTGTCATGGCCAGTACCGACGGGAGTGGGACAGACCATACATGGTGCAATCTGCTACCCCAACGCTCCCCGACTAGACACCCTATCCGCCTTGGGAAAGGATAATGCAAAATAGATCACTTTGTACTTGAGATAAATCATCGGGTTTTCAACCGAAATTATACCATATAATAATAATCAAACAATTTTGATTAGTATTATAATGAGATTTGCTAAACAAATTCCAAATCCTATTCAAGCATCATATTTGTTGGAATGTAGGTCATGTAACCAATTTGTGATCTAGATCACATCTAATCAATAATTGGTTAGGACAATGTCAATTATGGAAATAATTATCATCACATATTTCACAAATATTTATGCACAATTATTACAGGAAATTAAATAATTTAATTTCACTAATTTCTTAAATGACAATCACTAGGTTCTTGATTAGGAAAGTAATTTCAGCAGTGAGCCTTACTTACTAAAATTACCATATCTCAATCAAATTAAATCCAAATTAAGCAAAATAAGTTACTAAAGTTTTATAATTTGATTTATAACAGAACTTAAGTTATTTGCATGCATTTCAAGGCGTTTTAAACATCTTAATTACGTCATGATCTGCAGTCCCCGAAATAGTGGATATATGATTATTAAAAAGAACATATCTTGCGTTATCGGATTCGAAATCACACAAACTTAAATCATACTGTTTCCTTAATTAATGGGGAACATTATCCAATTTAAAAATTCATATTTAAGAATTTTAACAAGGCCAAAATTTTATCACAAACAGGGCTGTAAAAATTGAAATGCTAAAATCTTCACGAACCCAAACGAGCCCAAATCGTCGTAGGTTCATGGATCTCATCCAAAACCTTTGACAACCTAGCTCTGATACCACTTGAAGGATACCGGAAAAAAAATCCTCAAGCGCATCACGAAAGTGTGATGATCACATCGAATGCGATCGGGAGCGACTAGTCGCACTAGTAGCTCGATGCATCGGAAACTAAAATTTTCATGTGACGAAATCACATGATCCAAGAACACTTCTCGGATCGTTTAGTCTAAACCAAAAACAAGTAATAGGATTACCTCTTGAAGCATTGTTGCGATCAAGTCTCTAAATCAAGAGACCTCCTGTCTCAAGTCTGATCCGATGGAGGAGACGCTTACGAGCGCGGGGATGAATCGCGTGCTCCTCGCAATCTATCTTGATGATCCAAGTGGCGGATCTCCTGATCTCGTCACACAATATCCAACATCTTCTTCATGAGCGAGACGCACTGAAGGGGCTGGAGATCCACGAGTAGATATTCCGACAGCATAATGATGAATCCCGAATTCATCACTCTAAATCTCATTAATTAAGCTCAAACCCCTTAAAATCAATAGCATTTCGGCATCTATTCTGCATAATTAGCATTCACGCCTGTTTTCATAATAATTCCATTTTAGCACAAATTTCTGCACAAAAATAAGAAGCAAAAAATCTCAGCCAAAAATGACCTGTAAATAACCTAACTTCCCAGATTTTTAACTCATTCATGCTAACTCCAAATAACCAAAAATCACTTCCACTTTGTACATCTCACTAACAAGAATAAATGAAAAATACAAAAAAATAACTGACCCAAATAAGTGGACCAAAAACCCAAACCCGAGTTTCAGGATTTCCGGACTAAAAACCTCATATTTTCCTCATCCAGTGTCCGATTTAATCCTACTCACTTTTGAACTAATGTACATTCAATTACCTTCAAAACAAGACCAAGTTCAAGTGAATCAGAGCACATATGTGAAAGTTGGGTTTTGGGCCTCTTTTGTATATTGTATATTTTAGCGGTTTTTGACCTAATATTTTATGTACATATTTTATTAATTAAAAAAATACAAAAAAATTATATTAATGTGTATTTATTTATCTCTTATTTATCATATTTTTCTCTGGATTTTTATCTAATCTAAAAATGACATAAAAATTGCAAAACCCCAAAATCAAGGTATTCTATGTACATGGGATACCCCAAAAATATCACTTTGTGTAAATAATCGATTTTGGTTTTGATGTTTTTATAAAAGTTGTAGATCTCAACGAGACGAGCAATTTTCGTGAAGAAACTTTTTCAATCTGAGGTCGTTTACTATTTGTTTCTTATTTTACAAAAGAATTATTTTTCGAATTTTCTGGTGCTAACACGTGGCAGCACCTGGTGCTGCCACCTGTCAGCCACTTTTTGCATTATTAATATATCGTTTTTATTAAAAAAATTTAAAAAATATATAATAAAAAAATAAAATAAAAAAGAGCCACGCACGTGCAGCGCCTGTGCCGCACTCGCACGCGCACTGCACGTGCGCTCCTACCCGCCTCTTCCCCCTCTCGCCCTTTGTCCCACGCGCCACGTGTCATATTCTCGGTCGTCCGATCGCACCTGATCGGACGGCCCGCCCGCGTCGTCTTCCTCCCGCCTCCTTCGTTAGCTCCGCCGCCCATTCAACATCGCCGCGAATCTCGCGCGACCCCCTTCGTCCCCGATACACCGCCAATCCCCTCACCAATCCGCCCCGCGAATCTCGCGCCATCTCCGATCGCCTACGCATATCCCTCCAGCTGCCGCCGACCTTCAATCAACCCCCCTCCTGCCATATCCGGCGAGAAGCCCCTTCTCCTATTTAACCTCCATCGCCCTCTTGTCGCACTTATCCGTTGATTGCACAGGAAGAAGGGGGACCGGTGGTGACAGCCCGGTCATCCCCTTTCTTGACGAGATCCGGCCGCCTAGAGTGGCCGTTGCAGCAGCGCCCCTCCGCCGCGTCTCTACTCCAGCTCCGGGCTTCCCCGTCGAGCCACCGTCATCGTCATCGACATCGACATTCGACTGCACCAAGCCACTACGCCTTCGCCCGCCAACCACGACATTCATCATCTCCAGCATCAGAGCTTCAGCAACTTCACCGCATGCTCAGACCTCCTCCGCTCCTCGCCATCCTCGACTCTGCCAGGACCACCGCGCCTCACCGTCGGGCTCGAAGCCCGAGGCCCCATCACGTGCGAGGCACGTGCGTGGGGAACCTCAGCCCAGGGGTCACGTGAGCAGCACGTGACCCATTGGGCAAATTGCAGAGACACCCACAGAGGTCTCTCATATCACATTTCAAACCCGCCAGCCAAGGGCACGTGCGCAGCACGTGTCCCTTGGAAATTTTGCAACCTCAAACCTCAGATTACTGGTAATTGCATTTAGGTCCCTGTCTGTTATTTTATTTATAGTTATTGCAGTTATACCCCTGTGTTCCCCTGTGATTTTGACCCTTTTATCTATATTATTTTATTAATTCAAAAATAGCATGATGTTTGTTAATTAATTCTCTACACGTTGACATATGGTGGGCATTTTTGTGATGGATGGTTAATTAATAAATAATTGTTTTGTGGAAATTTGTGTATTTTACCCATTTCTTGCTCTAAAATTCATAGTTGATTAACCGTTGCTCTAAAAATCCCCGAAAAATCACATAGTGTAGAATTAATTGTGCTTGACATTATGCCCAAAAAGAATCATTTTGCATGCATAAATTACCCTGTAAAATTCATTTTGCATATTTCAATACTTGATTTTTAATAGGTATTAGATCTCACATTTTCAAAGTTTAAGATTTTTCCTAGATCAATCACCTAGTGATAGATCGCAGATAATTTTAATCCTTAAAAATAAGTAGGTTTAATATTTATTATAATTAAATATTGAAATTCATCTTGTTTGCATTTAAAAATTCATAAAAGATTCATATTGCATCCAGAAATTCCAAAAAATTTATAGTGCATTCATTTCATTATATTATACATTGTGGCCAAGTTTCATATTTTTCGGACATCATTTGATTGAAATTTATATTTTAGTCCCTAAAATAGGCTGAATTTGCATTTTGCACCCTTTATTACATTGAAAATTCCAAAAAAAAGACCGCCTCGAAAACCGAACACAAACTTTGATAGACATCTCTCTAGGTTGTTCCTTTGCCTCCTTGTGATCGACCTTGGGACTTGCCCAAGTAAAATAAACATAAAACCACATGATTAAAAATTGAACATATTTTTGTGTGGTTATTTTCTTGACCATTTTTGATTGCCGCCTACAACGAACGACAAATCATTCTTTAAGCTGAACGATATAAACATCTTTTTAACATAGGCATTTGAATCCCGAATTCATCACTCTAAATCTCATTTATTAAGCTCAAACCCCTTAAAATCAACAGCATTTCAGCATCTATTCTGCATAATTAGCATTCATGCCTGTTTTTCATAATAATGCATTTTAGCACAAATTTCTGCACAAAAATAAGAAGCCAAAAATCTCAGCCAAAAATGACCTGTAAATAACCTAACTTCCCAGATTTTTAACTCATTCATGCTAACTCCAAATAACCCAAAACCACTTCCACTATGTACATCTCGCTAACAAGAATAAATTAAAAATACAAAAAAATAACTGACCCAAATAAGTGGACCAAAAACCCGAACCCGAGTTTCAGGATTTCCAGACTAAAAACCTCATATTTTCCTCATCTAGTATCCGATTTAATCCTACTCACTTTTGAACTAATGTACATTCAACTACCTTCAAAACAAGACCAAGTTCAAGTGAATCGGAGCTCATATGTGAAAGTTGGGTTTTGGGCCTCTTTTATATATTGTATATTTTAGCGGTTTTTGACCTAATATTTTATGTACATATTTTATTAATTAACAAAAATAAAAAAAATTATATTAATGTGTATTTATTTATCTCTTATTTATCTTATTTTTCTCCGGATTTTTATCTAATCTAAAAATGACATAAAAATTACAAAGCCCCAAAATCAAGGTATTCTATGTACATGGGATACCCCAAAAATATCACTTTGTAAATGATCGATTTTAGTTTTGATGTCTTCATGAAAGTTGTAGATTTCAATGAGACGAGCAAGTTTCCTGAAGAAATTTTTTCAATCTGAGGACGTTTACTATTTGTTTCTTATTTTACAAAAGAATTATTTTTCGAATTTTCTGGTACTGACACGTGGCAGCACCTGGTGCCGCAACGTGTCAGCCATTTTTGGCATTATTAATATATCATTTTTATTAAAAAATTTAAAAAATATATATAATAATAAAAAAAATAAAATAAAAATAAAAAAGAGCCACGCACGTACAGCGCATGTGCCGCACTCGCACGCGCACTGCACGTGCGCTCCTCCCGCCCGCCTCTTCCCCCTCTCGCCCTTTGTCCCACGCGCCACATGTCATATTCTCGGTCGTCCGGTCGCACCTGATCAGACGGCCCGCCCGCGTCGTCTTCCTCCCGCCTCCTTCGTTAGCTCCGCCGCCCATCCAACATCGCCGCGAATCTCACGCGAGCCCTTTCGTCCCCGATACACCGCCAATCCCCTCACTAATCCACCCCGCGAATCTCGCGCCATATCCGATCGCCTACGCATATCCCTCCATCCGCCGCCGACCTTCAATCAACCCCCCTCCTACCATATCCGGCGAGAAGCCCCTTCTCCTGTTTAACCTCCGCCGCCCTCTCGTCGCACTTATCCGTTGATTGCACAAGAAGAAGGGGGACCGGTGGCGACAGCCCGGTCACCCCCTTTCTCGACGAGATCTGGCCGCCTACATTGGCCGTCGCAGCAGTGCCCCTCCGCCGTGAGTCTGCTCCTGCTCCGGGCTTCCCCGTCGAGCCACCGTCACCGTCATCGACATTCGGCTGCACCAAGCCACTACGCCTTCGCTCGCCAACCACGACATTCATCATCTCCAGCATCAGAGCTTCAGCAACTTCACCGCATGCTTAAACCTCCTCCGCTCCTCGCCATCGTCGACTCTGCCAGGACCACCACTCCTCGCCGCCGGGCTCGAAGCCCGAGGCCCCATCACGTGCGAGGCACGTGCGTGGGGAACCTCAGCCCAGGGATCAAGTGCGTAGCACGTGGCCTGTTGGGCAAATTGCATAGACACCCTCAAAGGTCTCCCATATCACATTTCAACCCCCGCCAGCCAAGGGCACGTGCGCAGGACGTGTCCCTTGGAAATTTTGCAACCTCGCCCCTCTGATTACTAGTAATTGCATTTAGGTCCCCGTCTATTATTTTATTTTATTTATAGTTATTGCAGTTATACCCCTGTGTTCCCCTATGAATTTGACCCTTTTCTCTATATTATTTTATTAATTCAAAAATAGCATGATGTTTGTTAATTAATTCTCTACACGTTGACATATGGTGGGCATTTTTGTGATGGATGGTTAATTAATAAATAATTATTTTGTATAAATTTGTGTATTTTACCCATTTCTTTCTCTAAAACTCGTAGTTGATTAACCATTGCTCTAAAAATCCCCGAAAAATCATATTCTGTAGAATAAATTGTGCTTGACATTGTGCCCAAAAAGAATCACATTTGCTTGCATATATTGCCCTGTAAAATTCATTTTGCATATTTCAATACTTGATTTTTAATAGGTATTAGATCTCACATTTTCAAAGTTTAAGATTTTTCCTAGATCAATCACCTAGTGATAGATCATAGATAATTTTGATCCTTGAAAATAAATAGGTTTAGTATTTATTATAATTAAATATTGAAATTCATCTTGTTTGCATTTAAAAATTCATAAAAGATTCATATTGCATCCAAAAATTCCAAAAACATTATAATGCATTCATTTCATTATATTATACATTGTGGCCAAGTTTCATATTTTTCAGACATCATTTGATTGAAAGTTATATTTTAGTCCCTAAAATAGGCCGAATTTGCATTTTGCACCCTTTATTACATTGAAAATTCCAAAAAAAGACCGCCTCGAAAACCGAACACAAACTTTGATAGACATCTCTCTAGGTTGTTCCTTTGCCTCCTTGTGATCGACCTTGGGACTTGCTCAAGTAAAATAAATATAAAACCACATGATTAAAAATTGAACATATTTTTATGTGGTTATTTTCTTGACCGTTTCCGATTGCCGCCTACAACGAACGACAAATCATTCTTTAAGCCGAACGATAAAAACATCTTTTTAACATAGGTATTTCCGGACTCGTCACATAACAACGATACTGTGTCGATGACGACTCTCGCAATGGCTCCATGGTGGACGACCATTATAAGAGAGAGAGAGAGAGAGAGAGGACTGACGTGTAGAGAAAAGCGAGGGAGAGAGAGAGCATTCATTTTTTAATCATGTATCATGAAGAGAAATGGATGCCTCTTCTTATATAGGGTTTTGAGAATCCATGGATCCCAATCCATGGACAACACACAATCAATGGTTGAGATTTATTTGTGTTTCTTTGAATGGCTATGATCTTGTTGTAAAAACACAACAACAATTAATTTAATTTAATTTAATATATATATATAAATAAATCAATATATTTAAATTCAAATAAAATAAATTACTTATCCTTGGAGATAATGAGGAGATAAACCATATCCCCTAAAAAGGGGGATGGCTACCAACATCTCATGAGATCTCATTATCTCATGAGATACATTATCTCATGATATCTCCAAGATTTACAACAACAATTGTTGTAAATTATTTCACAAAAATAATTCATAATTATCTTGTGAAATATTGTAATCATGCCATCGGAAAAATGTGAATCACAATCACATCCTAAAATAAAATGTAATTATATTTTAATTAATCATTTAACGTGAATCCAATTTACATTAATAATTAACAAATTTAAAACACAATATGCTCTTTATAATATATTATAAATCATATTTATAATATATATGATTAGATAGTGCTATCCATATAATTCATATCCATGATAATTAAATCATATTTAATTATCTTGGATCACTATTCTCATGTGCCAAAATAATATGAATCACATTCACATTATTCACATCTTTGACAATTACATCACATTATCTCAGATAACTCTCCTTATAATATGAATCAAATTCATATTATCTATGATAATTAAATCACATTTAATTATCAATTTTCTCGATGCTCGGATACATATATCAACAATAAAATTATCCATGAACTCTTTCAAGGATAATGCACTTTCTCCGCGAAAACTTGGAGATAAGGACAGGGCGATTGTATTGTTCCACATATAATGACTTGGATATTGAGATCATATCTCAAATCCAGATCTCGGGCCTCCCATAGATGCTTGATTAAATCAAGACCGCAAATCTTATCTTCTCATTGCATCTGAATCACATTCTATTCAATGTCCAACATTTGGACCAAGATCAGATTACTTCTCTACTGAGAGGAGTCACTAAAATCCAGATCTGTTTCATCACTCCCTAGGAATGGAAGCGTCATGGTTATACAACCGTTTATGATCACATCACCCTCAGGTATTCCCAACACCTATACATCCTGCATACTGGAAGACCCAGAATAAACCTAAAGTATTAGATCAACTTTATACCGTCAACTTCAGGGTTTTATCAGTAAGTTTCCCAGTTGATCATTGGGAGTTGGTATCGATCATATACTTTCCAAAAGCATATATCATACCTAGGTCTTGATCATATACTTTCCAAAAGCATACATGAGCTCATGTCTTCCGGTTCAGTAGTGAACCTGTATGATCCCTTTGAGAGATCGTATTACTAATATTCCCTTATATGCATACAGCGCGCCGGTGTATAAACCTTGGTTAGGTCATCAACCTATTGGTCTGCTAAATGTATATACTGAGACATATAGTAACACATCTGTCTCCAGTCAGAGGATGCGTGCCTATGTCGTGACAGCATACGACATAGGACTTTGGTTATCTCGATCTCGTTAAGTCAACTCTTTGACCTAACTAATCTGTCACCTCCGAATCTCTATTCCTATGCAGATGACCTGCATCAAGAGGTCGGTCAGATATTAGTCTATGTGAGAAAGGATTGCTATCTCCTACTCAGGGTGGAGTCACATCTTAACAATCATTTGACGGTGCTTGATGAGTCCTCAATCTAACCCTTTAAATATTCATCCAAGCACCATCCTCCATGATTCAATTATTGAATTAACAACTGTATGATTATTAAGATGGCTATGGTACATAACCCTAATTGTACTAAGGGACCTATTATGTAAATCATTTATTCTTCATTTCAGATCAGGGAATGATATTCGCAATAACATTTATTGCATAATGGCTCACAGTGGGATCACATGTCCAACATGAGGTGGGCAGCTCCTCCTCCACGCCTTCCGCAAGCGGCTTCCTTGAATCCACCTTGCTCCATCCCCGACCGTGCATACGGCCACTCCCTCTGTCGCGGTGATGCACACTCGTCAACCTGCATCGCTGCCTACTATAACGAGGTGGCACGATTTGTAAATAAGAATGAGCATTAGGGGTAATTTTGTCTTTTCCTACAGAAACCGTCAAATATAAGGCATGCCAAACGAAACATAACACATGGTTATGTCATGTAAGAGTTAATGATTATTCGGGGTTACTCATGTAATTATCAATTATTGAGGATTTCTAAGGTAGTTACAAAACTACTCAGGATTATGGGTGTACATATCCCTAGTAAAAACACATGTTACCTATCTTGAAGGCTTCTTCCACTTACACAGAATGTGAAACAGTGAATTCACTAACGATTTTGTGGTAAATCATCCCTACTTAGATAGAAATCAAGAAAAGTCTTCCTTCAATCCGACAGTTGGGGTGCATGATAATGGAGAAGTTGCATAAGTTAGGGAATATTAGTCCAACCCAAGACTTTAAAACAATCTCAAGAGCCTCATCGATTGAGGATTTAATAAAAAAAGGGTTTTCTAATGCACTTTCTTAATTAGTGGAAGAAGTTGAAAACGAGTCATAATTTGACGCTATTAATCTTACTATGTATTACTCCCCGTGGAGTAGATACTGTTCATGATTTTTTATTTATATTTTTTTGCCTGTTCGATTTAGTAATGCAAAGGGAGTGCAACTGCGTGGGGCAAGTGGAAGGTGCGATTGGTTCTTCTAATAGCAGGTGGCGAGAGATTAACAAGTCGTTCCGAGAGAGCCGCGTGCTCATATTTCTCGATCAGTCAAATAGTACACGTGGCCGTTCCCGTATATCTGCCACCTGCCTTTCTCTTCTTCTTCGACCGAACCGGCAATTGTCCTATATATATGTACCCACCGACAATCCTCTTCTTTTAAACAAACTAGGAGGATACCCGCGCTTCGCGGCGGAAGGATAATTTGTTGATCATATGTAATTGATTAACAAAAAATAAGCAGAAGGATAATTTGTTAGTTATATGTAATCGATTAAAAAAATATATGTAAAAACAATAGGAAACCTTATGAAGCGTTTATGCATCAAGAAAAAAGTGCGAGTTTACACTTTACGAAGGACGCTGCTATCTGATGTATAAAATAGTTAGGAAGAGTAACTGCTATCTGATGTATAAAATATTTAGGAAGAGTAATTGTCGTAACCTTCCAACGTAAGGAAAATGCTCCATCATTTTAAGCATTTCGTTATCGTGCAGTTGTTGAGTGTTGGTCGTTTTAAACTTCAAGTATCAACTTGTATAAATTATAAGCTGAAAAAAATAGCGATAAAGTTATAGATTAGAGAGATTGTTCTGGGCTAATCTATAAAAGCATATTATTAAAGAGGCCAATCAGAAGTAATAAAAAAATTGATGTAGAAAACAAATTTTAAAAAAACGTAACCAACTTTTTTCATACTTAAAATATTTCAATGACGATGATGATATAAAGAATTATGCAAAACAATATATAATCATGAAGAGCTATACGTTAGGAATAGAAAGTTAAGAAACAATATATGTTTAACGAAAATACAAAGTAATAAGTAGCATGTTTAAAGGGGTATTTCAGCTAGTTAATTTTACACCATACATTTATAAAATACTTATTATTAAACATTTGTTTTTATAATTGATGTACTATAACTCAAGAGAATATTGTGAAAAAAAAAGGAAATGCATGGATACAATAGCAGAAATATATGAAGTAAAGGATACGATCTAAACCTGATGTCAGCCGATGAATTTTCATTGATTGTACAATGAACACAGTTAAAATAAAAAAGCATAGGCCACTTAAAAGGCAGGTTAATGACAGAAAGCTGTTGAAGCATTACATTTTTGACATTGTATAAAGCTTAATTACCATGAAGTCATTGCCTTTTAGAAAGCAAATTGAAAAAAATAGGGAAATTATAACTATAAAGTATTTAAAGGGCAGTTCTATGGTATAAACAACTGAAATTAACGGATATTAATGTGTGATATCAACAAATGAAACTGACATTGATTGAACATCAAGATGGTTAAGTTTACAGCAATCAGTGCTTGATGATGAGATCTGTAATTAAATTATTAAATAAAATTTTAAGCAATGATAATAACTAAGGTGTTTAATATGAAGTGCGTTTAGATCTAAAAACCACTATAGGTTTGGGTGAAAATGAATTACTAAAAAATGAGATGCAAAAAAAACATAGAGCAAATATTCCCAAAAAGAATTGATGAACGGAAAGAGGACTTTAGGAAATTTCATGTTATGGTCAAAGATATCGGTTCGTTGGGTAACAAAATATTCAATGGAGACATTTGTGCAAAATTCTAATTATTTCTATGAGTTACATATGGTGACTTAAAAGATGAAAGGAAAGAAGTTGGGAAATATTCTAGAATATGTATATTCATTTAAAAACAACAAAGTAACCTTTTACTATCAAGATAAAAAATGGTTCTTCATACCTTCAGCAGGAGTGGAGGCAATGAGCGAAGTAGAAATCATAATAACAATGAGAATAAGAATACTCTCAATCACAGGTATTTGTACCTAAAAATTAAGCGAAATTAAATACCTCAAAAATATTTGAAATTAGATAAAAGAGTGAAGCAATCCTTATATGCAGCCAAAGAGAAAAAAATAAGATACTATTGTACCTGCAGTGGAAGTGAATTTCACAACCTGAAATAAGTATAACGGTGGAAAAAAATCATCTGCGAATAGAGGGGGAGGAAGGAGTCTGATAGTATTTGAACAGAGGAGGAAGTCCAGTTGCTTGAAAAGGGAACAGATATGGAAGAATGCCATTGACAGAAGAAGGACGAAGAATCGACGTACATAGTAGAAGTGTAGAGATAAATACAGTAAATAGGCATCTGGCATAGATGTGGAAAATAAGAAACAATCACACGTCCTTATTGCGTAAGGAGTGATAAGAAATACCGGAGAGTTCTTTCTAATCAACAATGAAGAGGAGAAGGAAAGGAAGGAGGAAAGAAAGCGGGAAATACGAAACGTACGACAACAATGGAGAGATGACAGTTCGTGATGATGCTTGTTAAGCACCGTGTAAAAATTCGAGGAGCATAGATTCCGTACATGCCCATGCAGACAGAATTTGAACATTAGTACACAGTAATATACTTGGAATTGTGCAATTTGGTCCATCAAAATACTTCTTAAACTGTTAGAATATGTATAAAAAATGAATTTGCAATTTAATTCCTTTTAAAGTGGACTAAACGACATCAGTAGCTCAAAATTTTCAATGTGTTCCCAATGGAAAAGGTATGGTTGTCATTAAGTAAATTTAGGGTTACCAACAAATTAATATACGAATAAAGAATTTAGAAAAAAATAAATTAACTGAATTACATATGTAAATTTAAAAGGGAAAAATAAATGAACACATTCACCATTTTAATGTCATGTTGGGAAGGAAAATTAGGAAAAAAAATGTAAAGTATCCAAGAGGTTTACATAATTATATAAATGGAGTTTTTTAATCCGACAAAGCATAATGCAAGAGAACAATACTGGAAAAAAACTTCAAAATTAGAAATAAATTAACGGATTTGTAAAAGTTATACATATAATAACGTAAGCACACAAATTGGAATTGTTTTATAAATTAATGTTAATACAGTTGCATGGAAATAAATAATGTATCAATTTAGAATTGTAAATATATAAACATCAAGAAATAAATATAATAATTTAAATGGAAATAATTATCGTATATGCAAAGATATAGTCAATACATGCTCATATAGACAAAATTTTGATCTCCGTACATAATGACATGCTTGAAAGTCTGGAAATTTGTCCCCCAAAAGGCTTCCTAGATTGCTACAATATTTATAAAAAAAATCTACTTCGCAATCTGGTTCCCTTTAAGGTATATTAAATTGCCCCAACATCTCAAACATTTCATTTTTTTTCTTTTGGAAAAAGATGATTGTCATGAAGTGTAATCACTGCCTATTACAAACTAATATAAGAATTAGAAATTAAAAAAATAAATTAGATGAATTAACTATAAGAATGTTGAAAAAAATATAAATGAAGGGTTGTAGTCTGAACTTTCATCTATAACATATATTACAAGCCGTCACCTGCTTCCTCCGCATTTAATTTTCCCATTCAAATTCCGACTTTGCCCTCTCATTCTGTCGACCAACTAATTTCCTATTTCCATTCCGACTTTGCCCTCTCATTCTGCCGACCAACTAATTTTCTACCTCTGCTCTGTGGCATTTCATTCCAACTATGCCTTACCGCTTTTCCCCGTACACACGTCATTTCCCTGACCGCCCTTTTCCAGACCCCCATTACGTGTTCTCTCCACGATATGGTCCTCCCCATGCAAGATCCTTTACATATACGTGAAACCCCACCGAGCTTTTCATATCCCACTTGCGCAGCATCTCGCTTCCACCCCTCCTCCCGCCCTACCGAGACATCCCACCAGCTTTGCTAAGTCCGACAACACCGTCGCCTCCCGGAGATGGATGGTTCGCCGCGCGCAGAAACCGTGTCCCCTGTAGGTATGTTATGTTACTTTCATACATATCGACCTTTGTTCTAGCTACATGCCATGTTGCTCATAAGTATCCAGTAGCAAATCCTGTTGATAAGCTGCACGTTATGGTGCGTGTACCAGATCTTGCTCCAGCCACATGGGAGAATTCCGGTATTCTGTAACGTCATAAGTTGTATGATATGGTGCCTGGTGATTATCCTTACATCTACACTCCAATATATTGCTGTTCATAAACAAATCCTGTGCATGGCAATTTATTATAATACCTTCTGCCCATGGAGATGGAGGACTGGCAAATGTTTCTGACCTGGGTCTTACTCATTCTCTCCTAACCTTAGGCTTCACTTTAGTAAATCAAATTAATTAATTTTGGATGAATTCTCTTTTGGAAGAATACAATGTTATCCATATAGAGCAGCAGGGGTTAATAATCCTTGGGCGGGAGCTAAAGAGTAAGCAATACCTGGGGTTAATAATCCTTGGGCGGGAGCTAAAGAGTAAGCAATACCTGATAAAAGATTATTTCTTCTCCTGTGATAAAGAGAGCTAAGTAGGAGTATGCAATACCTGATAAAAGATTTTTTCTTCTCCTGTGATAAAGACAGCTAAGTAGGAGTATGCATACATGATATAAGATGGTTAGGCTTACAAGAAAAACCACCCAACGTCATTCGACATCCGTAGAAGTTGTACACCCTGGAGATAAAAAGCTGCATCGCTCGGAGCGTAATCTATCTATTGCTCCATTATAGCATGGTTTAAACACAAATAAAACCTACATTCTAATATAGAGCCATCTCCTGATCAACAAAACATTGTTTCCCCAACAGACATGCATATATTTACATTGTGATGTCAATTCACTCAACCCGTGTAGCGCACCGAAATGAAAACAACATTAGTGACATGCATCAGCCATATGGGCAGACCTATTTAGCATAAAAAAATTGAATGAAATTTCGAAACAGTGGCCTCTTCGTGGTGTTTCCATATCGTCATAACCAAACCTTGTATATGTTAATGGATGGATAGCACATAAACTAATAAAACAAAGTAAACTGTGAATGTTTCTTTCTGCGGCTGAAATCGTCTAATTAATCAATCCCCAGTAAAAGCAACGTCAGGTCTTTGCCCAGAGATTATTTTGGGTTGAGGGGTATGTGTCGGTCAAGATCCATTTGACATCTGTATCCAATTGGGAAATCACGTTAACACGAAAGCTAATACGTCCAAGTAGTCTTCACAAACCGACTAGGGGTCGTTTTCATGGTCTTATTCTTCAAGCAGCGAGCCATCTTACCTTATATTATAGCCCGTTCCCCTGCTGCTACTGTAGTAATTTTACATTTGAGAAATTCGATGAACCTCGTATGTATTTTACTGTTTATTTGATACATATAAAATATTGCATTCGGCAATTTCCAGACGATTTCCTCACCGCCGCCTTCTTTTACTGTTTGTTTGATACATATAAAATATTTATGCGTCGGAAAATTTCCAGTCATATATTTTAGTCAATTTTTAATTTGCACTTTTTTATTCTATATTTAGATTTAGAATATACCTTAATATATATAATATATTAAGATAATGGTTTCAATAGATCCCAGAATCCATATTTTTTTCTTAAAATTCTAAGAAACTTAGGAATTAGATTAGAGGCTCAGAGGCTTTTTCCTCTGTTCAATACATAATGACTGAGGTCAACTTTGGTTGGCTAATTCGATCAGTTCATCGATGGTCGGCAAGTATGATGGTTCTAATGATGATTTTGCACGTATTTCGTGTATATCTCACGGGTGGGTTTAAAAAACCCCACGAATTAACTTGGGTTACGAGTGTAGTTCCGCCGCCTTCTCTATTACATCTTTACCTTCTCCCGTTGCATGGCTCCTTGACGTGTCCGTCGAATACTCTACCTACGCCATGAAGCCGTTGCATGTGAAACGTGCCTTGTGTTTGATGGCTTATCTCTTTTTGCCCATGCACGTAACTTGCACCTCCCGATAACGCTATGCAACCGTTGGATGCGAAAGATAGATTTCATCGGATGGCTTATTTCTTTTTCCCCGTGCACGTAACTTGCTCTTGCCGACAATTGCATTAGAGCTCTGCCTATTTATGCCATCGTCGGCCTTCTGTAGCACTTCATGTTCCCCGTGCTTTCACGTTACCGCTGCTCTTCATCTCCGTTGAAATCATCAAGGTGAGTTACTTGTCCCGCATCTCACTGTTATTGTAGCTCCGTGTTGCATAAATCCTGATGTCCGAACATGATCTGGACGACAATTTTATTGATGTATTTTGTTGGTTCACGTTTGCTTAGATTTCTGCTGGTCGGTTGCGATGATCCTGCCTTGATGTTGTCGTCGTTCGTCATCTTCTTCTCAGATCTCAGTTCCAAAGTACAATCACTCTATTTGTCATCGCAAACGTTTGCATCTTGACATTATATTCCGCTTCAAATTGATTTCCTTTCCGTGTTTTTGGTCCATTGGAAGCAACTTACTGATTCGGAAGCAAGAAGATACACATGTTCTGTGCACGTTATGGTTGCAGAAGTGCCTACATAAATAATCAAATAGATTGTCTTCTTGCAAGCATACACAATTATATTCCACTTCAAATTGAGTTTCTTTCTGTGTTTTTAACCCATTGGAAGCAACTTACTAATTCGGAAGTAAGAAGATAGACATGTTCTGCGCATGTTATCACGACAAATAGGCCAATGTTAAGCTCATATTTACCTACGTAGCAGTTGGTTGCAGGAGTGCTTGCATAAAAAATCAAATAGATTGTATTCTCGCAAACACACACAAGTTCACGTAGTTCTTTTCCCTTTAAAAACATAAAGTAGGAATTGTGGATTATGTTTCCTGTGATATTATCATCCGGGTAGGTTGATGTTAAGCTATAGATCGAGAATATACCTGTTGGTAACACAGTCATTTGTTTAACGAAAGTAATTCATAAAACTACAAAGTATAATATAATATATAGGTATAATACAGGTCGGACGTCAATAGATATAAATTCGTTAAACTATAAGTGTTATATATAGGTATTATATACTAATTTACGTATTTAGTCCGAAAAAAAATTTCACATGAAATACAAATATTACCAACGTTTACAAACATTACCAACGTTAAGATACTATACTGTGACACTTTAAATAATTAAAGTTACTTGATTACCTGTATAATTAGTTTTGGTAACAAAGGTTGAACGATGTGTCCAAAAGTACCCAATTAAATTTAAAAAAACTATCGGACTCGACTTTCGGACGAGATTAAATGCATCTTTGTTACCATCTTTGTAATGTACAGTACAATGGCAATGGATGGTACATATCTATACATATTTCAATGGAAGAAGATCCACCAATCTATTTTAGTCAGGTTGATATGCACAACTTACCGAGGGATCTCAACTTGCTTCTCCGTGACATCTTTTTGGACTGCAACATCACTAGCACATAATACTATGACAAGATGCGACATCACTGGCACATAATACTAGGACAAGATGGAATATGGACAACAATATTCAAGCATCCCCAGGATGACATCGATTACCTTAATATGAAGAATGGTTTTAATTTTAAGATATTGTATGTCAATCTATATCTTTGGTTTATAATCCATTAGTTAGAATGAAGTATAAGATTAGTGGAGAACAGTGGTAAGAAACATATTTTGAAAAAAAATCTTCCCGTGCAGAGCACGGGGTCCCTACTAGTGTTAATTATAGGGCAACAGAACTGTAGAAATAAATGAAGGTGATTGATATTAAATTGTGATATTATACTATGAATCATTGAGGGATAAGCGACATGAACAATAAACTTAGAAATATTATACACTATACTTCAGAGAATATCTAAATTGTGAAACATCAGTGAGCAGACATGTAAGACAAATCAAAATAAAACAATTTGATGCCAACATAAACACTATAATTCATTCAAAGCAATATCAAGTCATCAAAAGTTAGAGAACATGAACACCAAATCCAGAAATATTGCACAAATGTCAAGTGTTTGTAGATAACTACAATGATTTAAGAACTCCAAGACCAAGTCATCTAGATAAAGACGACATCAAAGATGATTGAAGGAAAATATACATACGAAAAGTTAAAGTAATTAGACTTATGTTTACATGGTTCATTATAAATAATAAAAGTCAAATGCATTTTTGCAGGAATTTTAAAAACTCAATGCAATATAATGTAACAGAGTATTGTAAGGGAAACAGAAAATAGCGGGGAAAACATAATGTAATATGTAAGGCAACACAACTACATTAAAGACTTTTTAACAAATGACAAAGCATAATGCAAGAAAACAGTAAGGGGGTAGAAACATGAAAATATAAATAGAGTAATGGAATAAAAAAAAGGACATACATGAAAATGCAACAACTATTATTGTTAGAAGTGTCTGAATGAAAAAAAACAAATATGCATTTTTGAAATCAATGCATCCTATTACAACAGAATTTTATCAGGGATAACATGAAACATCAATAAATAATAGAGCAATAAAATATATTATGCATATTAACATAGATACGGAGAATTTTTCCTGATTTGACAAAACATAATGCAATGAAATATTATTGAAAAAAAGATAATAAAAATATATATAAATTAGTGTTATTAACATATATTTAGTTATGAAAAAAAAGGTTGAATTCATTTTAATATAATTAACCGCGGAATAGATTCTCGTGAGATCATTAAATGCCAACTTTCAAATTCCGAAAGGAGTACCTGAATGTAAATTCCCCCAATGAAAACAAAGTAGTGCCTAATTCCAGGGGTACACGCGGGCGCATTGAATAGAGCCTCTTTTTGCACACAGGTGTAGACGGCGGACCACAGGAAGCAATTAATACGACACATGTCCATTTTTGAAAGAAGTATTGGAGGTGATGTGGCATTAGCTTGGCAAAAATCCTAACTTTAACTAAGGTATATAGATTAGGGAGTCTGCCCGCGCTTCGCAGCGTGAATAGTATTTTAAGGTAAAGAATGAAATTATGTTAAAGAGATTGTACTTTAGGTAATACTGTTTAAAAAATCTAAAAAGTATGAAATTAAGAGATTAAAATATAAGAATGTACTCGGAATTTAATTGACAAATTATAAAGGAACATATTGCATACAATTAGATATCTTTTGAAAAAATTGTACTTTACGTAATACTATTTAAAAAAACCTAAAAATGTGAATTTAGGAGGTTGAATTATAAGAATGTACTTAGATCTTAATCGTCAAATTATAGGGGAACATATTACATACAATTTAACTATCTTTTTAAGAAATAACTTCATGTTATATTATTTAAAAATTACATTTTTTATATTAAATTTCTTTTTTCCAAAGCTCTGCAGTTTCCGGCAGCAGATGGTAGTCACTCCTACAGTTTTCGGCAGCAGGAGAAACACATGGGTGCACCGAATGATTACCAAATTTGTCCGTATTTATCTCGATATTCTGGATTTGCATATTTCCATTTGTTTGGAGCAGTCTAAAAATATAAAAAAAATGTTCATAAATTACTATATACGTTTTTTTGAAGCATACGTTTTTGCGTAGTATGAATTTTAATATATTTGGATTGTGTGATTTCAATCTACATTGTTAGCTCTGTGGGGGTCTCTTCGTGTATTAGTTTTACTCGTTGAATTTAGGAAACTTGGTGACCTGGAATTTAATATGTAATGACTCTAATTTGTATTAGAATTTGCTTAAATATCATTACTTACTGAATGCATACCCAATGAAAGATCTACGTAATCACAGCCACATAACTTTTGTTAGCTTTGCACGTAGTAGCATAGGCTTCACAGTTTTCTTTAGCGGTATTTGTTCCTTTCTCAGAATTTGGATCTGGGTTTGTAAATATGAAACATTAATATTGCATTACAGTGTATATGATTTTGTCTTTTGCTTTGGATCTAGAAGAATGAATTGGAAAAAACTCTCCTAATTTAGAGAATATATCACCATCCAATCCACACATCTCTATGGATGGATTTCAGAGAACCAAAATAAGCTCATTCCTTGATCATAGTAGTTCCGAATGGAGAATCGATCCTCAGGTCTGATTTGAAATTTTCAGTCAGATATTTTGAAGTTCTATCGAAGTTTCTGCTGCAAAAGGTTGTGCACGTAGAGCGTGCCCTGGTACGCAAGGATGTCGCAGCAGTAGAATGCCGAGAAATCCGACCCCACGCGGAGGGCCACCGCCTGGTGCTTCGACGGCCCCGCCGTGTTCTGGAAGGTGATGTCCCTCGCCAGAACCGTTCTCCCACCACGGCTGCCGTCAGGACACCATTGCCAATATGTTAAAGACGTTGGACAGAAGTACAGCTTTAGCTTCAGCCTTCTTTGACATTTTTACAAACATCTGGTGTGCAATAGGAAACCCCATCATCTATATTACCTTCCCCCTCCAACTACTGCATACCTGTAACAACAATGGTGCAAAAGGTAGCCCCAAGAACAGCACTCCAGGGCCACTTGCGTACACCACATAAACAAACCAAGCTGCCATCAAAGCGCCTCCTTAGAGCTTCCTCTACATCAGATCCGATCTGGACCACTTTAGCTTTGACCACTAAGAAGAGCACCACGAAATGCCTCCCTCGTCTGATATGGAACGCCACTGTGGTTCCGGTCAAGGTCGGTAGCATCATGGATGTCGGAGTTTGATCTTTGGCAGACAGAAGTATGGGGGGTTAAGCTAGACGGAGACCCCGGCATGTCGAGGTCACGATGGTTGTTGGGGCTGCAGATGGGCTTGGACACCTTGTTGAGGCGCATCTGGTTGCTGCGTTTGCCGAAGAAGAAGAAAATGGTGTAGATGACAATGCTATTGCTGCTGTCGTTGGGGTCGATTGCTGGGAAGCTCTTGTGGAAGGGGCCAACACTCTTCGGATCCCGGGAAGGAGAGTCGGTGGGGGTGGCCATTGCCGGGATGGGGATTCGGGAGAGATAGAAATCGGGAAAGAAGAGCGGGGAGGCGTCTATGTGGCAGGAGGAGGGAAAGACGAGGGAGAATCCAGCTTTAGTGGGTAGTGCGGGGAAGAGGCGCGCTGGGATAACCACGTGTCAGACGCCGAGTGAAAAACCCGGCTTTAATATATGTATATAGATATAGATATAGATAGTAACAGCGAGCCCTCACTCAAAAACCTCCTCCGTCGCAGCATCTTCATGGATACAGGAGGTGTTTCCACCACATGCCCCATAAACGTTTATGACCACCAGATGAAGTTAATCAGTCGCAGATGTTGTCGACTGCAAATGGATGCCATGGTTCTTCCACAAAAGATGACTTTTCTAGGATGAGAGACATGGTTTCACAGCTGCAAGTTACAACTGCATTGGGGTTCCACAACGGTAGAGTTTTGGTCATTGAAGACACGACTGAACACTGCAATAGGACTGGTGTGTAGGGCGAGGACATGACGATGCTCTTCTCATGGTGAAATTCATGTACCCTGATTGAGGATTATGAATGTGTATCATCATTGTTTCTTGAATTTAGTATAGTTGGTATGATATTTTCATCATGATCTTTGGTTTTTTTGTGTATATATGATTTTATTCTCTCTTTTTTTTGTTCATAATTTTAAGTAGTTCAATACCCGATCCATCCTGCATAATAATAAAAAAATACATGGGCTGATATGAAAGGAGAAATCCATGGTGGAAGCACCTTCGTTGATACTGTGAAATCATGTTGCATGAAGGTTGCTCATTATCACATCGTGCTTCGTTGATCCTAGGAAATTGCACCGGTGTCGAGACTGTGTGGTCATCAAGTCCATTATTATTGCTAACAGTAAATTCCATCAATGCCCGCTCGATCAGTCCTCATGCCACATTCTCGCACGTTCTATTCTTATGCCTCTTAAACACCCACATGTTCCGAAATACGACTCCAATGATGATGTGCTCTATTGCACACCGACATGTTGCGATGGGGGAGCACTTCCCCATGCAATATTCTTGAAAGCTTGCAACTCACTATGCAATAGGTCTAGCATGAAGGCCTCATCCACAACCAACAAGAATATTGGTGAAGGTTTGTTTGCTTCCACTGCATTCCTTCTCTTTAAGTTACATGCACATGAGTAGCTTGGTTGCAGATATAAGTTGCAACCTATATCCAGGAAGGATCGTCTTTTGTACTTCTACCTGACATCACAACATGTCCCTTGAAACTCATGACACAGGTCCAATGCAGATGCCTTAGTCTCCATCAACAGGATCGACGCCTATTTAATGGAAATGTTAAAAATTTAATGGGAAGTTTATTAGCTCACTTCATTTCATCCAGAGGTATACAACTCTCCTCCATCTTGCTTGTCATTTCTTATCAGAATTTTACTTACTCTAAATTAGGTATTGTCTTAATTGTGCTTCAATTAATTAATATTGTATTCCAATACTTCAGTGAAGTTTCTCTTTTAGTGTTGGGATTTTTATATCTTCTTATATATCATCCTCGCAATCCTATTAGCTGATACTCAACTCTCTATAGATCCGTGACATTTTCTTTCTTCCTAATATTCCTCCTAAGCATAAGGAGTACCCCAACATGGAGCTACAAGGGAGTAAAGAATAAATGCTTCCCGTGCAAAGCACGGGTCCCCACTGTGAACATTGAAAAGAAGCAATAGACAACATCTTTGACATTTTAACTTCAAGAGATTATTCGGAAGACAAAATTAGAACGATAAATGATGAAATAATTGAATGGTGATCAATGAAAAAGAATCATGTTGGAAGAATATACATATATATATATATATATATATATATATATATATATATATCTAAAAAGTAAGAATAAATACACCTAAAAGTCATGACCATCGTGTCTGCATGCGAGTATATTATGTTAGTTATCCGATGCTTATTATCATTAATTATTTAGGAGTCAATTAAATATGTTTGTAAATATTCGTCCAAAACTTAGGATACAAAATATAAGATAAATTGAATAATGACATCACTAATACGATGTCTTTATTGGAAAAGAATGCTTCCACCCGTGTTTTCTTATATCATGATGCACTTAATAGATTATTATATATGTGAAGCTAAGATAGCCATATTAGTTCTGGCTGAGAGATTGATTGAAAATCTCAAATATGTATCATGTACTTAACCCTGCGAAGCTAGAAGATTCAACTATGAAGGTTTATTTAATTCTGTTTGGTATACATAATATATGAAGAAGATTAGTTTAAACAAGTAGAAAGAAATGTAGTTGGTTTCAACGAATATGATGATTCACATTTAATAATTATTCGAGATATAGTGAAAGCGACCGTAAAGACAACATTCGAACCAATGGATGGAATTATCAAGAATTGGCTGATTTGTATGTTTTTAAAGGAATATTTACACCCATAATTCTGATTAATTTGTAATTGCCCCAGAAATATTCGATAAACACAAATTACATCCAGAACCTCGAATAATGCTTATCCTTTACATGGCGTAACCCTGTATCAAGTTCTGTCTTAATTCTCCGTTAATTCTTATAGAAAAAGTCATATGTTGACAACTTTGCCCTTCAAAACACATCATATTTATAACATGATGTCATTCTGTAGATCAAGAAACCTCAACCCCCCTCCCCTCTCGCTCGCCCGCAAGGCCTCCGGTCAGAGCTCCCTGCGTGCAACTCCGCCCTCAAGCTCCCCCCCACCCCTCGCGCGCCCTCCGCCTTGTAGCCCCACCCCCTTCCCCCGCACGCGCCTCCTCCCTGCATCCTCACCCTCTGCCCCTGCGCATGCGCCTCCGCGCTGCAGCGCCACCCCTTGCCCTCGCGCGCGCCTCCTCCCAGTAACCCTTTCCGCTCCCACTGCTTGCTTGCAAGCTGCAGCACCCCGTCCCACCCAGCGCGCCTCCACCCAGCACCAAGCCCATCAACCCCCTCACACGCCTCCACCCTGCATCCCTACCCCATGCCCCCACGTGTGCCTCTACGTTGCAGCCCCACCCCCTGCCATTGTGTGCGCCTCCGCTCTGCAGCCCTCCCCCCTTCCGTCGTTCACCTACAACCTCCAGCATGCCCCCCACCACCTCCCTGCACAACCTCTAGTGGCTTGGCTCCCTGCATGTCGCTCTAGGCCAAGCTCAGGTCGGATCTCTCCCCTGCACGCACCTCTGCCCACCTACTCCCGTTGCTTCCTATCGGCTTCCATGGAAGACCCCATCGCCTGCTGAAAGCTCCATGATCAAACCCACATCCTCCTCTCTTTCCTTTCTTTTTTATTGATCTCAATCGTTAGCTCACGTATTGTGGTAGATTAACTCAACCATATGGTTGAATTAATTAACTAAAGTAATGGAAGATTATGGGTGTAAAATGGAGCGGTTATTCATGTTCTTGGGTATAACTCATGATTATTGAGAATTCCTTGGGTAATTACGAAATTACTCAGGGTTATGGGTGTAAACATGCCTATTTTAAAGTAGTGTTTTTATTGCTTGTTCCTCTCTAGATGTTGCAATATTAATTATATTCCATTCTTTTTTTACAATATCAGTTGTGTCCCTACCTTCTTATAATTTATCACTTGTATCTTTAGTTATCGTCCATCCAAGTCTCTGCATTCCACCTCCATCCTCCACCCTCTCTCAAAGACTCATCCAGCCGTCTCCCATCTCCTCAACCTCCGCCCCCTCCAGCATCCTTTCATTTCCGCCTCCCACCTCTTTCCCCTTGTAGCTCCTTCCCCGCTTCCCAACTTCAATAAGCATGCATGCCACCCGTCCTGTAGCTCTTGAACTCAAAAAAGGTGTAATCCGTGTAAGTGAGATGGGTTCGAAGCTTGGAGCCTCAGCCAAATCGTGACAAGTAAATGGAAAGATGGTGGTGCTCTTGTGGATTCGTGGAGGATCATAAATAGTACTCTGGCGTAGTCTATCTAGGTGTAGGGATGTCATTGCAAGAAATTGTAGATAATGTGAGTATAGTTGTAGTCCCATTCTGCTAACATTATAGTCAAAAGAGGTATGGTCTCATGTGCAGGATCACAAAATCGATTAGGACTACAATGTAGAATGTTCTCGTAGCATGCGAGCATTGTGGTCCCCTGTTCTCGTAATAGCTGATGTCGGTATATTAAAAAAATGCACCAAATAAGACTACATATGAGACATGTAGTCGCATTTTCTGATTCCAGAACAAAAAGATATTACATGTTTCAGTTTCATCGATTCTTTACCTCTTCCCTCACAATTACATATACATGTACACGCCTCTAAAAATTGTACCTATACAAGAATACAATAATTCCTTATTATCTACATTCACAATCAATCATCATAAGTATGTCCACATTCACAATAAAGCATCACTAGTATATCGACATTTATATATACACCACAACACAATATATCATAAGAACATTCTAAACTTAGAATCGTAATGTTAATGACAAAGGGTTGTAAATATTAAATTAGAAGTTACAATAATATAGGTTATCGGGTGTCAAATCATTCACTTCTTCCATCAATGAAGGACGTATTTCCCCTTATCTTTATTTCATTGAATTTGCCTCTCCCTCTCTGCTCTCTCCTCTACGTCAACATCCCTCTCGCGGATGACGACTCTGTGATGGACCCATCGTTGCATCGCGACCCTATGTTGCTCATAGTCTTCATTATCATCCGTCCTTGTCCTCACCACTTCGATCATTGTGATGGTTTGACAACCTTCTTTCCACGTCGATGAGTAGCCCTATATTTTTAGAAATACAATAATAATTCTATCATGCAATATAAATAAAATGAGACATGCAACAAACCAGGATTCTAGGACATTGAGACTGTTCTCCACCCCACACATGAAGTTCAAAAAGTCATCAATGTTTGTGGATATCTTGCTAATATATGTTGGGCCTGGAAAAAATTTCACAGATGGTTATGTATAATACGATCGTAGGGGGATCAAATATCGTGGAACCTAGAGTGTCACAACTAAACCCCATTGAGAATTTGGGGTGGAAGCCCTGCAAGGCCTGTTGACGGTGGGGACCAAACTGTCATTCGTAGATAACCTCCTGCTAGATCTTGGGGTCAAATAGGGGTGGTCCTCGGTAGAAAGGGAGTCATACTTCTCCGCAAAGAGCTCATTGTGGCGGTCATGCATGTTAAAGACACCTTTTTGCAATATACACTTAAAGTTTCTACTCTCACTGCCTGGGCTTCTTGTGTGGAACACTGATCGCCTCACATGTAGGTCTTCGCCTACCACTCCCTAAGTGCCGGCTCATGTTGGGAAGCCCCTTCCTGTCACATAGATTGAAATTAACAATAAAAAAGAAGTTATCGAGATTCTAAATTGTGAAGAATACTTACCGATTCATCCCTTATTACCTGAAGCTCTTGGCACCGCTATCAGAATTGATCTCTTGCTTCCCTCGGTTGGTCCTTCCTGCAAGAGAACGTCTCCTAAAATCCTCAAAAAAGCAAAGAGATCACAGTATTTGACTCCATATGTTTGGAACCGGATAATGTAAGGATGTCAAACACTAAAATAATAATAAGCAAATTAATACTTAATACCTCTCAGGAGCGCACCAATATGGGAAGAACTCCTTGGCCCTCTACCAATTAACCTCTCCCTCCACCTTGGTCAATGTAGCCTTTTTTGCCATGTAAATTCTATTTATATTCCTATTGCTGGTCATGTGAGTCAGAGGGATACAAAACATTTCTCGAGTATGCTCGGGACAGATGTCACAGGTGTTATGCATTTGAGATATATTTGTTTTATCAAACATATATGAGTAAAAAGAATTCTGAAACAGATATAGATAAATTTACTTATGTAGACAATTTCCATGATCCTCTCTTGATCAGACAAACTTATATTTATGTAGTTCTTACATTGGAACCTCTTCCAGGTCTTACACAGTTCCTTCGCTACATTATGTTGATCCTTCGGTGTATAACTGTATTGTTAAACTTTATCATATAAATAATTTTGACATAGTATATTAGAAATAATATGTAAATTTAGAAATTTAATTAAGGAAGAGATATCCATTGGAAAAGGAGCTCGAAAAAGTGAGGGGTGCTCGTGTCATGTCTGCGGAGGTGGTAGGATGAGCAATGGTAGGAGTGGTCATGTACACCCTCTACATCTAGCATTAGCTCGTCCTCAAGTTGTGAAGATCTTGGAGTATGCTAATGTCTATAGGAAGGGGTGATGGGCCGTGAAACCACGAGCGACTAAGGGACATAAATAACTCAGGTCGTTACTACCTCAATCACTCGCAAATTGGACTCAACAAGAAAATATAAGAACCACCAAATAAAGATATAAATCAATCAATAAAATCAAGAGCGGTCCTCGCTACTTTTATTAACCTGGTATAGCGATCAGGGTCGGACTCAAAGAGTACGGGATGGCCTTGCGGCCTACGAAGTAGTCAAAATAAAAAAAAACAAAGGGGAAAATGTTTTTGGTGGATTTTTATGTCTTTTGAATGTTTTTAGTGTTTTTTATTTTTAAAAAAAAGGGAAAACAAGCAAACACAACAATTTATTAAAGCACTCAAAAATACACAGAAAATTCAAACAAAATTCTTTTTGTGTTTTTAATATTTTGAAGTATTTTTGATGAATTTTTCAGATTTTTTCAATTTTTATTTAATTTTCTAAAAATCAAGAAAGAGGAAAAATAAAGGTTACTGTGCAGCCAGACTTGAAAGATCAATCAAAAATATAAAATTAATCTATAAAAGTCTGGAGGCAATTTTTATGAAAAATATATGTAAAACCTAAACTACGGAAAAAGAGTTTCATTTTTTGATTTTTATAGATTTTTTAGAATTTTTATAAAAATTACAAGGGTTTGCAATTTTTAGGGGTTTTATAAATCCAAATAGCACAAAAATTTGATAGAAGCTAAAATACACTAAAACTCACTATTCCTAATTTTTTAGAGTTTTTAAAGAAGCGTTTACATTTTTCTTTGATTTTCTTTTCCAAACAGTAACAAAAATGCGTATTTTTGATTTTTTTAAATAGTAATAGCCTAAAAAATGTCCCAAAAATTTAGAGAAATTTTTACACAGTGGCAGGAGCCACGTGTCCAAGTTTCACCTAATTTATATTTAATTTACTATTTTATTCAATCAAAACAAGGCACACAGTACACAGGGACCTAAATGCAAAGAAACATAGATCCAGGACCAAACAATAACAAGCAAAGAAAGCTCAGGGGTCCAACTAGCAAAAAGCCCAAAACAACACACGCCAAACACGTGATTCAGACACAGAGGGGTATAAATGCAATTCCTATTTATAAAGATTCAAACAATAACACACAAGAACTACATGACTGAATGTGCAAATAACCCAAATCCTCAAGTGTCGATGCACGTGGCTCACATACAGAGGGACTAAATTGCAAATACTAAAAAGTCTAAGGTCCTAACTGCAATTGTTCCAAAATAAAAACAACGTACTAAACTAATTACAGGCTAAACTATAAATGCAATAAACAGAGGGGCCTAAGTGAAATTACCCCTTTATTATGATCCAATGGACGATGAAGCGCCACGTGTAAATCGAACGACTGAGAGTAGAAGGCGCCTCTTCGTCAATGGTATGTCCGGATCGAGCCCTAAGTGGATCGGACGGTGGCTGAAGCTCTGTAGATGGACGACAATGATCAAATCTGGAGCGGAGGGGATGATCAGACAACAGCTGAAGGTCCTGGAAGAACTCGTCTCCGACGAATTCGCCGGCTCCCTCCGTGCGCTCGGGACCTCCTCCTGGGCTGCTGAGATGTCGAGAAGAAAGCTCAGACTATTCCACAGCTGGTGGACACCTCTGATGAGGCCGAGAAGCTCCGGGGTGCTTCGGCGACGACGGAGGAGCAAGGTGGTTGTGCTTGAACGTACGGAACCTCAGATGGGCCCCTTTGACCTGAAAACTGGCATAGCAAGACTCCTGGGTTGAGGGAAAAGTGTCTCGACCCAGTTAGGGGTGGAAAGGGTGATCGGAAGGGGGCGGAGCATGGTCTCCGATGAGGCGACGACGGAGGAGACCCGAGGTCCTGCTCCGAGGCGAGACAGGTTGATCGGATGGGTGAAGAAGATGGATAGGAGTCTCATGATTGTGAATCGATGATCAGATGAGTGAATGAGCGATAGGATCGATGGGAATCGGCCGGCGAAGGCCGGCGGCGCAAATGGGTGTGAATGAAAATTAAGCTAATCTAGAGGGTGTCGGGACTACCTGGTTGTCGAAGTCGACTGTGGATGAGCTAGCGTCTTTGCCTCAAGGAATCGTCGGGGTTCGAGGCTCGGCGCACCTCGCGGCGGCGCACGACGAAGGGCTCGCCAGATCAGTGGCTGGAGACACCTCCTCCTCACTTCAACACGGCCCTCTGCTAGCTGTCACTCTAGGGAAGGTAGTGGAGGTTCTGGGATGGAAGGGTGGAGCCAAAGATGGCGTGAAATTGCGGCCGGAGGTGAGGCTATATAGTGAGGAGGGTTCGGCTAAATGGAGTCGGGCAGGGTTGCTCGAAGCACGGATCCCTAGGAGAGACGCCGAGCGAGGGTATCGAATGTGTGAACTTCAAATGGAGCCCAGGGTTTTGGCGAATGGGTGTCGGATCGATGCGCGAAAAATGGGAGAAAACAGATCGGGGAGCAAGATCTGGGTCTGGTGGTCCTGGGGGGAGAGTTGACCGGGGGTCAACAGTCCCCCGTGGACCAATCACATGCCTTGGAAATTCTATAAAAAATAGTAAGCGATTTTATTTTAAAAACTTTTCAACATGAAAAATGTTTATTTATTTTCAAATTAAATTTTCGTGATTTTTATTTTCTTGAAAAATAAATAGCGTATTTACATTATATTATTAATATATACAAGTATGTAAATATATGTATTTTTTATTTTTATTTTTACTTGTTTATTTCTTGCACAATTATTCTAATTTTATATTTTATTTATTTTCAACATAAAATTTGGAATAATATGGTATTTTTATTTTATTTTTATGAGTTATTTACATGGGTTAAATAAATAGGCTTATATATATGTACATGGTATATATACAAGGTGGGAAAGTGATTTTTATTTTCTTTTTATTTTCTGATTTTTATTTTAGTTTTATTTTCACAAATATGTATCAAATATGAGAAACACTTTTTAATTTTTATTTTGAGGAAAATAAATTTATTTAAATACATGGGATTATGTACAAGGATGATTGACCTTATCTCCCTCTACTTGGGTTCTTTTGCGGTCAGGCCCATGCTGAGCCCTCCCTTGGGATTAGGTCACTCAATATTTATTCTAAATATTTCCCTCTTTTTCTTGTGTTTCTTTATTCCTTTATTTTGACACAAAAACATGCTAATTATGCATATTTACATGATGCATGTGTTTTGGCAACTTATGATATTTACATACATTTACATGATGTTTTGCTCAAGTTTCTAGCTAAAATAAAGGAATAAAGAGTGATGAATTGGGATTCATCACCCCCTATACTTTACTTTTGCTAGTCCCTTAGCAAACACTTATTTGAATAAGATGTGCAAAAGAGAAAGAGAAAGAAAAAGAGGAGAAATCAAGGTTGATTATTAAACTTTCCTTCATTAAGTTGAAATATAGAGCTCAATCAGACCTTTGGATTATTAATTTATCGGAACCTTAATTGGACTTAAGATGAAAATTTAACAACCTCTAAGTTCCACCAATCTATGGTCAAGACTCCTCAATAAACCATATCAGAACAAGTCTACATAAACAAACTCTAATGACCATGAATCTTTCCTTGTACGGTGTAAGTGATATGTAGCTCCCCACCTCAGAAGTAATAAAGAAACAACCTCCCTCAACCCGGTAACTCTAATGCCTTGGTCTAGCAACACTTTCTTCGAGAAGAGGGGTATTCCCTTCTAAGTTCAAGTGCAACCAGCTCAAGAAGAGGGGGAAGGAGAGAATGGACCATGACCAGTGTAGCCATGTATCCTTGGGAGCTCTAACCAGTGTAGCTCAGTCTCCTGCTGCAAGCTTCATGAGATGGATCATGGATATCAAGCTTTGCTTTATTTGACTATATACACTCCGGTGGGATTATTAAATTTTCAATCCGACCCACCACTTTCTGGAGTTCTTTTCTTTTTGCATTTTTTTCATGTGCATCTGTACAACATATCTACATGGTGCAACATATATACAAGGAGTTTTTCCTATTGAGCCTAGACTATCCCTCTTTTGAAGCTTTATTACAACCCACGGCTTCTGTCTTTAGACTTCATAACCACCAGACCAAGTTGAGACGCACTTCCTTCACTATAAGAAGAAGAGAGGTTCTTCCTAGAAGTACTACACTCATATGCTAGCCCAAGCCAAAGGAAACTGCCTCCTCACCACCTCATCTGTGGAGAGCTATGTGTAAAGTGCTGGTGCAAGTAAAGCCATTGTCTCTAAGAGTCATGCGTGTGTTGTTAAGTGCTCTACTTAGGCTCATCAAGATAACATATGCTCATAGCCTAGTGGACTCAAAGAATTAAGTCCCAATGGACCTGAAAAGGTCTTAATCCTAAGCCCTATAAGGTTCCTCTTATTATTAGGTGGATTAAAGTCTTAACCAAGCTCCATTTGTCAATTTAATTCCAGGCCAATTTAAATGTGAACTGTGATTTGGAAAAATTGTGCAAGTATTTACAAAGATGCTATCTTACAAATATGCAATTTACAAATATTTACACATGTGTAAAATTTTGAAAAATGTTTGAAAACATGGATGTATGCATGGATGCGAAGTTTTGCAAAATACTTACAAGAATTTACACAAGGTTTTTGCAAACTTTTTGCTTTCAAAATATTTTACAAAAATTTTGTATTATATACATAATTTTGATATGAAAATATTTACAAACTATTTACACAAAAAGATTTTACAATCATTTGTACAAAAATAATTTTATAAATAAATAGTTATGTGCAAGAAGAATTTTATGTACAAGGGAAAATTTTTTTATTTTATGGATTTTTTGCCATTTTTATTTATTAACACACTCACACAAAGTACGAGTTATAGCTAAAGTATATATGAAATATATACACCCCCCTATACTTAGCTCGAACGATGTCCTCAGAGTGATCGAGAGCGATGAAGAATACATAACTCGCGCTTAGTATAGGGAAGTTAAAAGAATGGCTATATACAAAGACGATTCAAAGAATAGAATCAAGAGGACTCGGTGTTTCACCCTATACTTAGGATCAAGTAATCCTAAGTATAGAGAGTTGTACATGAAGGGAAATCCAAGTAGAAGGATGTGCAGGGTCTACCCCCCCATACTTAGGGTGAAATATCCCTAAGTATAGGCAACAAAACAGGGGTAGAAAGAATCAATAGAATACCCAGAAAACCTACATCCCCCCTATACTTAGGGTAAAGTACACCTTAAGTATAGCATAATCATAAGATGAGAAAAGGGATGTGGGACTAAAGAATAGAGTGATATGGACAACTGGATCTATACAAGTCGGAAGAACAGTGATAATCAGGCGTAAGATGTAATAGATGTGAGTCAAGTGACCACATCTCACGCAAAGTGAATAGGGGAAACATCAACGACCCGCGGCTCATGATCTAGATATGGCTTGAGCCGTTGGCCGTTCACTCGAAAGGTGGAATCAGAAGACAACTCAGATATATCAATACTCCCGTTGTCATGCACCTTTCTCACCGGATAAGGTCCCTTCCATTTGCTCTATAGCTTCCCTGAAAATAGATGAAGCCTAGCATCAAACAACCATACTCTCTGTCCTGGCTCAAACTGCTTGTGGCTAATATAAGAATCATGCCACTCTTTCACTCTCTCCTTATAATGTAGGTTGTTTGAAAAGGCGGTATCACGAAGCTCCTCCAGGGCTGCTAACTCTGCCCTCCTCTGATTTCCTACATTCTCTGGATCCAAAAGTATATCAGTGACTGCCCAAAGTGACCTATGTCTCAGCTCAACAGGTAAATGGCACGGCTTGCCATAAACGAGGCGAAAGGGAGATGTACCCAAAGGAGTCTTGAAAGACGTCCTATATGCCCACAAGACCGAGTCCAAAAGCTGTGACCAATCCTTTCGGTCAGGGCGGACGACTTTCTGCAATATAGTCTTGATCTCCCTATTCGACACTTCAGCAAGACCATTCGTCTGAGGGTGGTATGGAGTGGCAACTTGATGGTCTATGCTGAACTCGCTAGCAAGGGCCTTTACCTTGTCGTTGACGAAATGAGACCCCCCATCAGATATCAAAATTCGAGGTACCCCGAACCGTGAAATGATCTTCCTCAAAACCGGCATATGGTCCTAGCATCTGCGGTTCGGGTGGGGATGACCTCAACCCAACGACTCACATAATCCATGACCAACAGAATGTACTCAAATCCCTGACTCCTAGGGAATGGAGCCATGAAATCAATGCCCCATGCGTCAAAAACCTCACAGAAGTGTATGGGCTGCATCAGCATCATATCACGATGTCCACAACTGCCCATCCTCTGACAGTCAGTACACCTCTTCACGAACTCATCAGAGTCCTTGAAGAGGGTAGGCCACCATAGGCCAGATTGGAGCACTTTCTGTGTCGTTCTCCTCCTAGAGTGATGTCCTCCTGCCTCAAGCTTGTGGCAGTAAGTAAGGACGTTGTGATGCTCCTCTTGAGGAATGCACCGACGCCAGATACTATCCCCTCCCTCGTGGTAAAGGATGGGATCCTCCCAATGGTAAAACTTGGCCTTCGCGAGGAAGGTATCAAGTTTCTACCTGGGCCAATCTTGTGGATCTTTCTTGGCAACAAGATAGTTCACAATACCGGCATACCTGGGAGAGAGGCGATAGCAAGGATCGCCTCATCTGGGAAGGTCTCACAAATAGGCTCAGTCTGCTCAGAATCCTCAAGATACTCCAATCGGGAGAGATGATCCGCCACCACATTCTTGACTCCAGGCTTATCCTTAATCTCTATATCAAACTCTTGGAGTAGAAGGATCAATCTAGTCAATCTAGCTTTGACATCCTTCTTTGTCATGAGGTACCTGATGGCGGTATGATCAGTAAAAATGGTCACTCTAGATCCAATGATGTAAGATATGAACTTATCTAGGGCGAAAACTACGGCTAGCATCTCTTTCTCAGTGAACGTATAGTTCCGCTGCGTGGCATCCAATGTACGGCTAGCGTAGTGAATAGCAAATGGGACTCCATCCCTCCTCTGTCCCAGCACGGTCCCCACGGCAAAATCGGAGGCGTCCGTCATGATCTCAAATGGGAGAGACCAATCAGGTGGCTGGAGAACAGGAGCCTCTATAACACAGCTCTTGAGAGTCTCAAATGATGATAGACACTTATCATCTACAAGGAACTCAGTGTCTTTCGTCAGCAGATCAGTCAATGGTCGGGCAATCCTGTTGAAATCACGAAAGAAGCGTCGGTAGAAACCAACGCCCCAAAAAAGACCTTAACTGTCGCAAGTTGGACGGTGGATTGAGTTTTCTAATGAAATCCACCTTGGCCGGATCAACCTCCATGCCCCTGTTGGAGATGATATGACCAAGCACCATCCCGTGAGTCACCATGAAGTGACTCTTCTCCCAAGACAACACAAGGTGAACCTCTATGCATCGCTGAAGGACTCGGTCTAGGCAGTCAAGACAAAAATCAAATCTGTCACCGTAGATCGAGAAATTATCCATGAAGACCTCCAAGCACTCCCCCACCATGTCCGAAAAGATGGAAAACATGCATCTCTGGAATGTCACCAGAGCGTTGCATAATCCAAATAGCATGCGTCTGAAAGCATATGTCCCGAAGGGACATGTGAAGGTGGTCTTGTCCTGATCCTCGGGCGTGATGGCCACTTGATTATAGCCGGAGTAACCATACAAGAAACAGTAATGGCTCTTCCCTACCAACCTCTCAATAATCTGATCAATAACGGGCAGGGGGAAATGATCCTTCTTGGTGGCCTGGTTCAATCGGCTGTAGTCCACACAGACCCGTCAAGAAGTGGGTACTCGGGTAGCAATCTCCTCTCCAGACTCGCTGACAACTGTAGTGATGCCCGTCTTCTTGGGCACGACATGCAACGGACTGACCCACTTGGAGTCAGAGATGGGGTAGATAAAATCGGCGCTCCACCATTTCGAGATTTCCTTCATGACAACATCTCTTAGATTCGGGTTCAGCCGCCGCTGGAACTCACGCGATGGCTTTGCCTCATCCTCGAGATAGATACGGTGGGAGCACAGAACCGAACTTATCCCCTGGAGATCGGCTACACTCCATCCTGTGGCCTTGCAGTTCTTTTCAAGAACCCCCGTCAGACGGGATTCTTGCTCTCCAGTCAGATCAGCGGAGATAATGACTGGGTACATCTCATGCTCACCCGCAAGGAACCTATACTTCAGCGACGACGGTAGCGGCTTCAGCTCTGGAGAAGTAGGTGTTGATGGATCTGGCTTATGAAGAATCCGAGTGTATGCTGCCAAATGTACACGGGAGATTGAGAACTCTCACTCACAAACTGGATCTGGAGAAGGTTTCTTGAATGGTTTTTCTCTGCTCTGCTCAGAATCAACCTCCTCTCTAGTTGTAGGCTCAGTGGAAGTCAGACACGGTGTCAAATCATCAAATTCTGCCCAATCAGTATCTGACTCCGAGGGATATGTATCATACCCACAAAAATATGTCTCATGGTCAGAAACCGAATCTACGGCCTGAAATGTATCCTGGACCAGGAATGCGCTCTCCAAGCTCTCCTCTGCTGGTGTCTCTGTATCAGTGAACTCTGAAGGTGAGAGGATGGCCTGTGCGACTGGATCTGCCTAAACTGCCTCGTCATCTGTAATCACAAAGTCACAGTCCTGGTGGATATCTCGCCCTGCCTCTATCATCTGCTCTGAATCTGTAGTCGGCTCTGAGCAATCTGAATCTCTGGCTCTAGTCTCCTCGACCGTCTCTATTTGTATACTCTCACCCTCAACGCGAAAGTACACCTTCCCGCTATCATGGTCGGATACTGCATTGGCTGTGGCTAAGAACGGGCGTCCTAAAATGATGGGGGTATCGATCACAGAATCAGGGATCTCCATGTCCAACACAACGAAGTCCACGGGGAATTTCAGGCCCTGAAATGTGATAACAACGTCCTTCAGCAACCCCTTCGGCCTCTTGACTGATCGATCAGCAAACTGAAGGACCGTCCTGCTCTGTCGGAGAGTGCCCCAACTCGAAGCGATCGAGAAGGACTGCTGGAAGTAGGTTGATCGAAGAACCGTTGTCTAATAGAGTGCGGTCGAAGCTCTGCTCATGAATGTGGCATCTGACATACGGGGCTCCTGCATCTGGCCTTTTGGTTGGCAGACGGTTCTGGATCGCGAAACACGTGGCACGAGTAAGCACATGGATCTCCGACTGATGGTTCCTCCTCTTCCTCCTAACTGTGGTCCTGTCTCTGAGTAATCTCTGGAGTAGAGGGATGTGCTCCAAGGCCTCCTGAAGAGTCAGCTGAATATGGAATCGATCTATCATCTGCTGGCTGAACTCTATCTGATGATTCTTTTTTGGATTTTCTATTTTCTTCCCCTTTGCCATGTGAAGTGCTCGTGGAAAGGGGGTCATATGATCCTTCTCAGATGAAGGACTAGGAGAGGGCCTAGCATGCTTATGAACAACAGAATTCACACAAAAATCATCATTCAACACATGTGGATCCGAAAATAACAAACACTTTCCTTTATTTCCAGATATGTCCTGAGATACATGTATAGATGGAAAGACAACAGGACTAGCAGAACTAGCAATGGTGGCCTCAGTACCACCCTCGGCATGTCATCTCGCGACATCAGTATCGTGCTCTAGCTCAGCAACTGCGGTGGCGTCAGTACCACCTCCTCCATCTGGTGAAATAACGGCCTTAGTACCGCCGGCTGGATCAACGTCCATGGTGGCATCAGTACCACTGTCATCATCTCTCGTGACGTCAGTACCGCTCTCCTCCTCGCCTGGCGCCCTGGAAGTGGCGTGGTGTCATCGCTCAGACGAGGTGTCGCCTGCTAGCATCCTACCGCTCCTAAGTGTAACAAAATCAACATCAAACATGTACGCAGACAAATCACCAAATGAATCACTAGGAGTGGTAATGTCTGTGAACTCTACCTGCTCAGACTTCCTCTTCAGATTGTTCGGGTTTGGCTCAATCTGGGCAGGAATGGTGGGCTTCCCTCTCACGATCTCTCGCATCTCCTGGCGGAACTCATCCATCTCCCGTCTGAAGGTATCCTGCTGCTCTATCATGAGGCGGGCTAGATCGTCTAAGGAGGGGTTCTCATAGGCTAGCCCATGAGAACCTGATGGGTGGCCTCGCTGATAGTGAGGTTGTTGCTGTGGATGGTGTGGGTGAGAGGGGTACTGCTGGGGATGATACTGCTGAGGCTGCTCTCGCCTCCAAGACTGTCCCTGCTGATAGGGACGAGGACCATACTGTTGTTGTGGCTGGGATGACTGTTGTTGGGAGACTGGGGGCTGCTGGTGCTGCTCTCGCTGATGGTCGTACTTGGCACCCTGAACTGGAGGCTGCTGCTGGGAACTGGCATCTCCGGATGACCAATGGAATCTGGGATGGTCTCGTCGGATACCGGGCTGGGGTCGGTTGTGCCGAATCCCGTTGACATCCATAAACTGCTCCGGCTCGTAAGGGGGTGGCGGGAGTACTGTCAGGGGCTGATCCAGCTGGTAGACCACCATCTGAGTGTCTTGAGATTGTGGTGACGGGTAGTAAGGCTGCGACTGCTGGTGCGGCTCCGCCTGTACAACGTGAACCTGTCTAGGCTGACTGGAGCGCTGGGACGAGCTGCCGCTGCTGCTCGGTTCTCCTCGTGCCTGAAGACAGGGCTGAGAAGCCGTCTGTGCCTCCTGGAGATACATGAAATGTGTCTTCAGATCACTCAACATCTATGCCATCTGATCCATCTGAGATATGCTCTGGCACTGCTTCTTCTCTATCAGCTCCATCCGGTCCAGCTTCTCGCTAATGATGCCCATGTCGGCCGCTGTGGACTCAGCCTGTGTGGCTGCCGCTGATGAAGTGGAAGGACCGGCGTCGACCCGTGCTATCCTCTGAAACTGCATGGTCTATGGCTAGGGGCGTCCCTGGGGGTAGAGTCGGTCTGGGACATCACTGTGTAGTTCTCGGCCATCTCCTCGTAGATGGCCCAGACCTGATCCTCATCCTTGGCGAAGTAGGAACCGTCACAGGAAGCGTTCACCAGGCCTTGCAGCTCTGGTGTCAACCTGCAGAAGAAGCTCTGAACTAAGTTCAGCTTCGTGATGTCATGGTGCGGGCATCTGTCAGTCAGATCTCTGAACCTCTCCCATGCCTCGTGAAATTGCTCGTTGAGGAGCATGGAGACGTTGCTAATCAGGACCCTCGCTGCATTGGTCCGCCCGAGTGGATAGTACTTGTTCAAGTACTCGGTGCGGAGCTGCTCCCATGTGTAAACAGATCTCCCCAAATGCTTCAGCCAGTTGGCTACTCTGTCGGCCAGGGAGAAAGGAAAAACAATCACCCGAATAATGTCCTCGTCCACCTGACGATTGTGGACGGTGCCGTAGATCATCTGAAACTCCCGAGATGAAGATGGGACTCCTCAGTGGCGAGCCCGTGGAAGCGGGGTAGGAGCTGAAGTGTGTTCGGAGGAGAACTTGAAGTCCCCCACGATCACCGGAAGAACCACCCACCGGTGCGTCAGTGTCGATCTGGGGTTGTGCAACTCCCGCATCGGTCTCGGATCTGCTGCTTCTACCGGCTGGTCTGGATACCTACGTCCATCGGCTCGCGGCTGCTCTCTCTGCTCTCGGATTCTCTCCATCTCTCTCCTCATCTCCACCATGAAGGCCCCCTGGTCTCGTATCTGTCTCTGCATCATCTCAAGGGAGGCTAACATGGTGGTGTTGATCGCACCCTGGTCCACTATGTACGTGGTCATCTCTGGCCTCTGACCCTCGATGCGATCCTCGCTGTTGGCCATGGTCTCTGCAAAGGCAAAAGACCTAAACTCAGGTGCCGAAATATCATCTGCCTGTGGTCTCGCATCTGGCACTGGTAACTTAGGAATAGAAGAAGGGTGGTCAAGGGGGAACAGGGCGGAATCGAACTCGGGTTCGGAGAGCGGGTCTGGGCTCTCACGAACCAACCTAGATGAGTGGGCTGGCGTGCTGAAAAGCGGTGCGGCCAGAGGCTGCCTAAGGGACCTCCTGCCCATCATCTCGATCTGGCGAGTCTGGCGGATGAGATCTGGAAACAAACAAGATGAGCAAACAAACCCCGGATTCACCTACTCCATGTTGAGCTGAAGACCGTAAGAGCTCGGTCAATTATCTTGTCGAATTTATTTAGGTGATCATGTCAGGATATCAAAGAGGTTACGTGACCTGGTAGGAATCCAATCCGCCAATTAGATTGTCCCGTATAAAAGGCCGGTAGTCTGATCGGGGCTCGGATGTGGCTCTATCATAGTGTGCGGGTCACTCTCTCGCGCAATCAAACCAGACATTGAGGGGGTTGCTCTCCCCAAGATAGATTTTTAGGTGAAGTGTCTTTTAGGGTCAAGTTTGTTTAGCAGTCCTAATTTTATAGTTTTTTTAGGTATTTTCCAGATCAAACAATGCCTAACGAATTTTTCGATTCTCCTGATTATTTTAAGTCTAAAAACAGGGGGAGAAGACGAAAAAGCCGATACGCGGGAATCAATGATGCATGCAGAGTAAGAAGTGCGTACCTGACTCCAGCAGTCTACATGCAGGGTGATTTGCACATAAAATAAAGACTGAATATAACTACCTATATGATGCACGTGAAAACCAACCCTAAACAGAACAGTTCTACTCGTGAAGAACAGTAGCCGGGTACTCGCGTCTAGGTCCGGAGTCCTATCTTGGGACTCACTCGGTGTCTGTCACAACAGATCCTGCACGCGCAGTATGTGACTCCTCAAGGCACGTGGACCAGAGCTCAAATAATCCGGCTTTTTCTTGGTGATTTAATTAATTAAGTCCAATTATCGAGCTATAGGAACAGATAGATAATTAGGGTTTGGCCTTTATTAATTACGTCACAATCAATGAAAACTCCTAAGCTGGGGCTGAAAATCACGTAAATCAAATGAGCAATAAATAAATGGTCAAAATATAGAAAACTGTGAAAATCCACGGAAATCTCGGTGAGGTCTCCCGAGCACACCGGTGCTCGGCGAAACAGACCCCGAAATCTACCAAGTGTCCAAGTTTGTCCCTGTATTATTACAAATAAAAAAATCTGCAGAAAATAAACTAATCTATTCTAAACTAAACTACGGTTACTTTGTGGCTATTCCGCCGCTCCCGAACTTCGGCTCCTCCTCCTTGTGCTCTCCTGCGGTTTCGTAGAGAAAGACGCCGCCTCCGACTCCCGGGTTGCTCTGGCTTCTGAAAAAGCCGCTTCGGTCTTCGGGCCCTCGCAAGAAACAGAAACATAAGTGTCAGTCCAGAAAAATGTATATAAACAAGTCAGATAAAAAAATATATACAAATATCTACAAAAAGCCACGAAAAAGAAAGCCGGGTAAAACTCGAAAACGACTACTAAGTCGTGCTCCCCGGCAACGACGCCATTCTGATGGGCCGTGAAACCACGAGCGACTAAGGGAAATAAATAACTCAGGTCGTTGCGACCTCAATCACTTGAAAATCAGACTCAACAAGAAAATATAAGAACCACCAAATAAAGATATAAATCAATCAATAAAATCAAGAGTGGTCCTCGCTACTTTTATTAACCTGGTATAGCGACTAGGGTCGGACTCAAGGAGCACGGGATGGCCTTGCGGCCTACAAAGTAGTCAGAATTGAAAAATAAAGGAGAACATATTTTTGGTGGATTTTTATGATTTTTAAATATTTTTAGTGTTTTTAATTTTATAAGAAAAGGGGAAAACAAGAAAACACAACAATTTAATAAAGCACTCAAAAATACACAGAAAATTCAAACAAAATTATTTTTGTGTTTTTAATATTTTGAAGTATTTTTGGTGAATTTTTCAGAAATTTTCAATTTTTATTCGATTTTCTAAAAATCAAGAAAGAGGAAAAATAAAGGCTACTGTGCAGCTAAACTTGAAAGATCAATTAAAAATATAAAATTGTTCTATAAAAGTCTGAAGGTAATTTTTATGAAAAATATATTAAAAATTAAACTACAGAAAAAGAGTTTGCATTTTTTATTTTTATAGAATTTTTTAGAATTTTTATAAGAATTTTAGAGTTTTGAAATTTTTAGGGTTTTGTAAATCCAAATAGCACAAAAATTTGGTAGAAACTAAAATACACTAAAACTCATTATCCCTAATTTTTTTAGAATTTTTAAAGAAGTTTTTATATTTTTCTTTGATTTGCTTTTCCATACAGTAACAAAAATGCGTATTTTTGATTTTTGAAAATAATAAAAATCCTCAAAAATGTCCCAAAAATTTAGGAAAATTTTTATATAGTGGTATGAGCCAGTTTCCAAATTTCACCTAATTTGGATTTAATTTACTATTTTATTCAATCAAAATAAGGCGCAAGTACACATAGGCCTAAATGCAAAGAAACATAGATCCAGGACCAAACAATAACACGCAAAGAAAGCTCAGGGGTCCAACTTGCAAAAAGCTCAAAACAACACGCGTCAAACACGTGATTCAGATACAGAGGGGTATAAATGCAATTCCTATTAATAAAGATTCAAACAATAACACACAAGAACCACAGGACTGAATGTGCAAATAACCCAAATCCTCACGTGTCAATTCATGTGGCTCACATACACAGGGACTAAATTGAAAATACTAAAAAGTCTAAGATCCTAACTGCAATTGTTCCAAAATAAAAACAACGTACTAAACTAATTACGGGACTAAACTATAAATGCAATAAACAGAGGGGCCTAAGTGAAATTACCCCTTTATTATGATCCGATGGACGATGAAGCGCCACGTGTAAATCGAACGGCTGAGAGTAGAAGGCACCTCTTCGTCGATGGTCGGTCCGGATCGAGCCCTAAGTGGATCAGACGGTGGCTGAAGCTCCGTAGATGGATAGCGATGATCAAATTTTGAGCGGAGGGGACGATCGAACGACAGCTGAAGGTCCTGGAAGAACTCGTCTCCGGCGAACTTCGTCAGCTCCCTCCGTGCGCTCGGGACCTCCTCCTGGGCTGCTGAGATGTGGAGAAGAAAGCTCAGACCATTCCGCAGCTGGTGGACAACGATGAGATCGAGAAGCTCCGGGGCACTCCGGCGACGGCGGAGGAGCAAGGCGGTTGTGCTTGAACGTGCGGACCCTCAGATGGGCCCATTTGACCTGCAAAATGGCACAACAAGACTCCTGGGTCGAGGGTAAAGTGCCTCGACCTGGTTAGGGGCGGAAAGGGTGATCGAAAGGGGGGGGAGCGTGGTCTCCGGCGAGGCGACGACGGAGGAGACCCGAGGTCCTGCTCCGAGGCCAGACAGGTTGATCGGATGGGTGAAGAAGATGGGTAGGAGTCTCGTGATCGTGAATCGATGATCAGATGAGTGAATGAGCGATAGGATCATGGGAATCGGCCGGCGAAGGCCGGTGGCGCAAATGGGCGTGAATGAAAATTAAGCTAATCTAGAGGGTGTCGGGACTACGTGGCGGTCGAAGTCGACTGTGGATGAGCTGGCGGAGCTCTGGGGGTCTTTGCCTTAAGGAATCGTCGGGGTCCGAGGCTCGGCGCACCTCGCGGCAACGTACAGCGAAGGGCTCGCCGGATCAGTGGCTGGGGACACCTCCTCCTCACTTCGACACGGCCCTCGGCTAGCTGTCACTCTAGCGAAGGTAGTGGAGGTCCTAGGATGGAAGGGCGGAGCCAAAGATGGCGTGAAATTGCGGGTGGAGGTGAGGCTTTATAGTGAGGAGGGTCCGGCTAAATGGAGTCGGGCAGGGTTGCTTGAAGCACGGATCCCTAGGAGAGACGCCGGGCGAGGGTATCGGATGTGTGAACTTCAAATGGAGCCCGGGGTTTTGGCGAATGGGTGTCGGATCGATGCACGAAAAATGAGAGAAAACGGGTCAGGGCGCAAGATCCGGGTCTGGTGGTCCTGGGGGGAGAGTTGACCGGGGGTCAACAATCCGCCGTGGACCAATCACAGGCCTCCAATTATTATTTATTTGGAAATTCAATAAAAAATAGTAAACGATTTTATTTTAAAAACTTTTCAACATGAAAAATGTTTATTTATTTTCAAATTAATTTTTTGTGATTTTTATTTATTTTTTTGAAAAAAAAATAACGTGTTTACATTATATTATTAAAATATATAGGTATGTACATATATGTATTTTTTATTTTTATTTTTAATTGTTTTTGTACAATTATTCTATTTTTATATTTTATTTATTTTCAACATAAAATTTTGAATAATATGGTATTTTTATTTTATTTTTATGAGGTATTTACATGGATTAAATAAATAGACATATATATATGTACATGGTATATATACAAGGTGGGAAAGTGATTTTTATTTTCTTTTTATTTTCTGATTTTTATTTTAGTTTTATTTTCACAAATATGTACCAAATATGAGAAACATTTTTTAATTTTTATTTTGAGGAAAATAAATTTATTTAAATACATGGGATTATATACAAGAATGATTGACCTTATCTCCCTCTACTTGGGTTCTTTTGCGGTCAGGCCCATGCTGAACTCTCGCTTGGGATTGGTCACTCAATATTTATTCTAAATATTTCCCTATTTTTCTTGTATTTCTTTGTTCCTTTATTTTGACACAAAAACATGCTAATTATTCATATTTACATGATGCATGTGTTTTGGCAACTTATGATATTTACACACAATTACATGATGTTTTGCTCAAGTTTCTAGCTAAAATAAAGGAATAAAGAGTGATGAATTGGGATTCATCAAGGGGATAAGATGGATAAGAGTAGGCTCCACATACCAGAGCATGTGCGCATGCACTTCCATCTCGAGAGAGATGCAATTCTAAATGGATGCAATCATATATGGGTCTCGTGATCTGTTGATTGTAAGTTGAAATCAACAACACGACATATGGATGTATAGTTATAAAACAACAATAATAAGGTGAATTTTAAATTAAATATGTTACATTAATAGAAAAAAATGTTATTGTTGTCATGTTGGGATGGAGGCAGTTGGTCATCATCTTGATAACCGCCACATCTGCCAGAGCTACCTCTATTGGAGGAAGAGCCCCCTCCTCTCATCACCACTATCATTGCATGAATACAATTTATGTAGTTAAAATTTAATAATAAAATTAGTGAGAAAGAAATAAATTTTTAACAAGATATGATTTTGCATTCACTAACCCATCATTCAGGAAGTAATGAAATTTGTTGTAGATGTTCTCGTTCAGAAATCAATTAACACGTCATAACTTGTCCCTTTTATGTGATGACGATGGTTTTAATGTACACCTAAGTCATCCTTCTTAACATCTTTATATTTCTTTTTATCTACTTGAGGCATGCAACATATTTGCTCAATTTAGGAAGTTAAGACATAGGGCAAAAAATGTCTTATATATATCAGAAATGACCTCAATTAAATCATGTCACGAGTCTACATCAACTCATCGTTATGGAACAAACCAATCACAATAGAATAAATAAAGGTAATTTGATGATGGCATGCTATAGTCCAATTCAATCACCTCTTAAAGAATATGATGATAGCTTAAGCTATCCTCACCGTTACAAGATCTTGATACCATAATACCAGAATTACGTGTGGGTGGAATCTTGATCCATTAACATAGAAATCATTAAATGCTTTAACCACGTAATTTGGACCCAAAGCGAAGACTTATAACATCTTCGACTTCCCATCAATCGAATTTAATGATCCAACACATTCTCTAAATTGTGCCGCAAATGTCTCTTGAAACTCTTTGATGACCTCACTTTTGTCAAACATCGGATTACCCATTGATATATAGTTCCTATATTTTCTACATTATTAAAAAATAAGTTAAGGATTTACAATTTATACTAAGTGTCTAATTCTTGTAAATACATATTTAGTATATAACAAAACTTCATATGTATTATCCAGAACATATAATTATCACACTTCTTTTTCATGTCGAGTCATCATACGAGTCCTCCCCTTAAGTAGCTCTCTACTCAGTCAAAATACACAAAGAGAAACATATACTCCTATGGTTGGAATTTCATTACATGGAAGGTGGCTATGAACAATATCTATATCCTCAACCATGTATTTCATGTAGAAGTTTGCAACTTCCTTCATGATGTATTTTTCACTTACGGACCCTTCGATCTTGTTCTTGTTATGAAACTTTTGTTTTAGAAATAAAATATACCTATACAGATCACGAGTTGGAGAAATAATATAGAATAAATAAGAATTAAATGTTTTAGTGATACCTCTCAAAAAGGTAAATCCATCGATACTTAACTAATTCTCTGACCTTGAACTTGTAAGGCAAGTGTAAGATGAGGTGCTCCATTGAATCAAAGAATAATGGTGGAAAAATCTTCTCTAAATTGCATAAAAGGATCAGTACATTCTTTTCTAATGTCACCATGTCAGAGATGCTCATCCTAGATGCAAATGCATTTGAAGAAGTTGCTGAGTTATGACAAAATATCTACAATTGACTTTGGGAAAAAAACCCTTGGATACAATAGGTAATAGTTGCTCCATGAAAATATCACAATCGTGACTTTTCATAGCCTTAAAACAATTCTTCTTTGATCATCTAGTTTCAAAATATTCGAAACATGACCATATGGAAATTTCGGTTCTAAGGCCCATGCACATACTTCCTTTACTTGATATTTGCTTAGCGTGTATTTTATACTTGGCATGGAAAATGAGCTATCTGCACGCTCTACCAAAAACAAATCCGGATGAGCACATGTGTTCAGTAAATCTCTTTGTGTTCTCTGTGTCTTTGATCTTCCCAAGCGTGCCCAATATCATATGAAATACATTATCGAAAACATTTCTTTCTATGTGCATCACATCCAGATTATGTTTAACAAGTTATTTTATCTAATACGGTAACTCCCAAAAGATGATCACCTTTATCTATTTATGATCTACCCCAAAACTGTGAAGCGTATCATCAACATGTTCCATCAAATGTAATAATTAGGTATGCAATTATTCTCCTAATAGTCTAGGTGGAGGCGATGAATTTTCCACTGCATTCCTTTTATTGTCATTTTTTAATCTTTTGTAGGGATGATGCATAGGGAGGAACTATCTACGACAGTCAAAGAAGCATGGCTTTCTATGATGCTGAAGATGGAACGACTTTGTCTTCTCCATATAATACAGACAACTCTATAATATGTCTATACTCCACCCAGATAGCATATCATATGCCAAGAAATCACTAATGGTCTACAGTAAGCTGGCTCTTATTTGGAAATTTTCTTTGTTGAATGCATCATAAGTTTCCACACCATTTCCCAGAGATCATTTAACTAATCTACTAGAGATCATAGATAAACATCCAAAAATCTACTGAGATAGGTCGGACAAGGAACATGAAGAGAAATAAATATGTATGGTCGTTTGTCACACAACCAAAGTGGTAAATTATATGGCATTGTAATGACAGATTAATATGAGTAAGGGATATTTACACCCATAACCCTGAGTAGTTTTGTAATTACCCTAGGAACCCTACATAATTCATAATTACATGAGTAACCTTGAATAATCCTTAACTCTTACATGACATATGTTATGTTCCATTTGGCATGACCATTGATTTGACATGTTTCATTAGAAAAAGACAAAATTGTCCCTATTGCTCATTCCTATTTACAAATCATGCCATCTCATTACAATAGTAACACAAACAGCATCATGCAACAAGACAGTGTTCTTGTGGTAAGGTCACTTCTGTGGGAGGTCGGTGAAGACCCTATCGAAGCAAGAGTTGTAGGTCGACGAGTCAACATCACCGCGACAGAGGGAGAGGTCATATGCGCAGTCAGGGATGGAGGCAGGGTGGAGTCGAGGAAGACACCCGTGGAAGGCATGGAGGAGGAGAGGTTTCTGAGGAGGATGTTGAGGTCGATATCATAGGTGTTGTTGATGGTGTACTTGGCATCTCCTCCAAATGAGAACTTGATGTTTTTGGGAATCCGTGGCAAGAAGATGAGAGAAGGAAGTTGGCTAGGAAGAGGCATGAGATGAGCAGATGACATGAAGCCATTACCCTACCTATATCTCTGTTCACATGAGAGCTCCTGAAGGCAGTGGAGTGGGACGGGAGGTAGCAAAGTGGGGGCTTTACATGATAGGCAGTGGGTGGGGGAGGCTATTTTTTCGGCTTGCATACTGCAGCAAGATGGGTCTGGGGCTTGTAGACAACAGTGTGGAGGGGTTCGATGGGGGTTGGGGAGGACATGGCGAGGGGTTGCAGGAGCTCCTGCAAGCAGCCGGGGAGGGGGGTGTTCGATGGGGGTTGGGGAGGCCGGGGCTTGTAGGCGACAGCGGGACAGGGATGGGGCGTGCAGGAGGATTCTATGGGGGTTTGGGGGGGGCTTCGGGAGGCGGAGGTGGAGGGGGCAGGAGGAGGAAGGGGATGGATGGAGGTCGGTGGGGTGGGTAGGGGAATATGGAGAAGGAAGCTGGGGAGGTCGGAGGAGGACAAGGGGTATTGTTTTCCTTTTTTTCTTTTAATTATAGCCGTTGGATATAGGATTTGTTAGATTAACTTTAGATCTAGTTGAGTTAACTGACTAAAATAATGGAGGGTAATGGGCATAGGACGAAGTACTTAAACGGGGTTACTCATGTAATTATGATTTATTGAGGGTTCCTGAGGTAATTACAAACTACTTAGGGTTATAGGTGTAAATATCCCTATGAGTAATCCGTACTTCATCCATGTGGATTAAACCCATCAATCAACAACCCGATTACTACATTCCTCTTCTTTGCAGTGAATTTGGGTGATGAATCCATCAATGCACACCAGCATTGGGAATAAGAAGGACGCTTGATGGTACCATCAAATCTATGTTCGACATGCCACATCATTTTCTTAATGATTCCCCTACAATAATATAGTATCTGAAGTCATGGTACCAATGGAAATTACCATAGTATTGTTTACGGGACATTCGATTTCAAATCAAACATGTAACGATCCTCAACACAAACATGACATCTTGTTGCATCTTGATGTTCTCTCTAGTACAACATGCGATTTATGCATGCATCAATATGAATCTCAACATACCCAGTTTGCTCATTATTGTCTTGACCTTATAGAAACGTTATGGTAACCCATTTTGCTCATGTAGCATTCTCTTTTTCAACTTGATCACAGTGTCAAAACTAGAATATGCCATGTGGTATTGATTCTTTAAAGATAATAACTTAACAATAATAAATAATTGAGAAAAACTAAGGCAACCGGGTCATAATGGCTCCTCTACCTTTCGTAGCAAGTCCTTAAATAGCTAATTATCTATTCTCCTCTCCTGCAGATGCATGAGTGAATGCAAGATCGATCATATATCTAACCATTTGGGAAAGCATATTATTAGGAAGATCATTACTCTCAACATTAGAATGCCTCTTCTCACTATGTGCATACCATGTCGTATAATCGTCTACAAATCCCTTTCTACACAAGTGTTGCGCAACGATGTTCCTTGATGCCTTCTTCAATAGATTGTGCTTCTTGTAGGGCGCATGATATTTCCTTGAATGTCATTAATCCCTAGTCTCTATGTATAACCAAAACTAAAGCTGCCTTCCACACCATGTAAGAATATCTCGCTCATAGAACCATCAGAATCCAAACAATTTTAAATCCAAGCACGAGCAGGGCTCATCGCTTAACCTATACTATGAAGATATCTTGAGTTGTATTCATTACTTACAAAAGCCACACATATTGCTTACATTAGTCTTGATCATCTATTATGTACCAGATGAATATGTGATTCATCACTCTAAAAGAGATTAGTTAAGCCCAGTTTTCGAAAATTCATCTGCATTTTATCAATCATCTTGCATAAATATCATTCATGCATGTGTAGTTAATAATTGTATTTTATCATGCATAGCTGCATAAAATAAGAAGCCAAAAATCTCAGCCCACTTAACTTGTAAAATAAGTTAAATTTCTCAATTTTTAATTAATTCATGCTAAATCAAATCACCTAAAATAACTGCCTTCGTGTACATATCACTAACAAGAATAAAAGAAAAATACAAAAAAATCATGACAAAAATAAATGGACCAGAGCCCCAAATCCTAATTTCTGGATGATCAGACTAAAACTTTGATATCTTCCACATACAGTATACGATTTGATCATACTCACTTTTGAACTAATGTACGTTCAAATATCTTCAAAACAAGAACAAGTTCAAGTAAATCAGAGCTCATATGTGAAAGTTGGGTTTTGGACCTCTTTTGTACATTGTAGATTTTACTCGATTTCGACCTATTATTTTATGTACATGTTTGAATCTTTTATTTTAATTATTTTCATTTATTTTCTTTGATAAAATTTTTATTAAAAAACGCAAAAATCCAAATCCAAAATGAGCTTGAAGTCAAAGAAACTAACCAAGTTTGAGTGTCCACTAACAGTCTATACAAAAGTCATCTTTATCGTGCTTTATTTATTTTCTCTATTTTCTTAATTAAAAAATCCAAAAAACTAGAGTAATGTGTAAATACTTGTCCTTGATTTTATCTTATTTTTTATCCTTTTTATCTTATTTAAAAATGATAAAATTACAAAACCCTAAAATCAAGGTATATCATACACATAAGAGTACCCCAAAAAATATCATTTTGTGCAAATGAGCTATTTTGATTTTGTTCTCTTCATGAAAGTTGTAAATCTCATTGAGATGAGGAACTTTCATGAAGAAAACTTTCTATCCGAAGTCGTTTACTATTTCTTTTCGATTTTTCTTTTCTTTTATATTTTCAATTTTTCTGGGAGTGACACGTGGCATCTCCTGAGGCCACAACGTGTCGACTATTTTTCTGCTAATTTATATTTTTATAAAAATTTACAATTAAAAAATTAAAAATTAAAAATTAAAATAAAAAGCAGCCACGTGTCAACACCTCAGCCGCATGATCTCGACCAATCTAACAGTCGAGGTGTTTCCTCCTTCCTCCCACTTTTCGACCGACAACGCCCGCCCATCTCACCACATTCCTTACTAGATTCTCCGCCCACCTTCCAAATCGATCATCGCCCACTTTCCATCTTTGGCCACCCGATCTCCTTCCAGATTAGGAGCCGTGCCCTGATCTCCTCCAAATCCCCTTCGCATCCCAACACATGATTCTCTCCAATAACACCGCTCCTTCCATTCTCTACTGTCGCCACCATCAATCTCTAATTGTGGCATGTGCTCCATAATTTTATTATATGTAGTTATTTAATAATAATTATTCTTGTAGAATCTTGCCTATTTTACCCAATTTGTGCTCAGAAATTTGTATTAAATTAACCACTACTCAGAAAATTGTCCAAAACTCAAGTATAGTATAATTAATTATGCTTTATATTGTGCCCAAAAAGAATTATATTTGCAAGCATATTTTATCATTTAAAAATTATTTTATGTATTTATGTAATTATATTTTAATAGGTATTAAACTCAACATTTTTAGGGTTTAGGTTTTTTCCAGTATAGTTCATTTATTGATCTATCTTGGATAGTTTTATTACTTGAAAATACTTATGTTTAATATTTATTATAATTAATTATTATGATCAACATTACCTACATTCATTAGATCATAAAATAATCATATTGCATTAGAAAATTCCAAGAAATAAAGTGAATTTATTTATCATTATATACATCTCGACAAAGTTTCATAATTTTTGGACTCCGTTTAACTAAAAATTGCATTTTAGTCCTTAAAATTTGGCCACATTTGCATTAGCATTTAAAAAATCCTTTAAAAATACAAAAAAATATGCCTAAAAAACCACACATCAAATTTAATAGACATTAATCTAGGTTGTTACTTTACCTTCTTGAGTCGACCCTGAGGCTTGCCCATGCTAAATAAATATAAATCCACTCGATTTAAAATTAGATTAATTAATTAAATGATTATTTCTTGATTGATTCAAATTGCAAGTCTACAACACAAACGAAACATTATTATTTGTACGTAATTAACTCTTAATTGTGAATAAACAAAGGACATTTGGGGATCATCAGTACCCATAGTTAGATTTACTCCTACATACATAAGATGAGATAGGGAAAGAAAATTTTATTTCATTTTAGTTTTGTCCCTTTTGGATGATTTCGATGCTGACAATATTTAGATATTCCTAGCATATAAGGTACATTTTTTACTAAATTTCAAACAACATAATGATGCAACTCTGCGATATATCCCCCAATTTACCTTTAAAGTTTAATAATGCATTAAAAATGCATTAATTAGCCTTTAAAAGATCAATTTGGTATAGTAGAAAGTATTGTGATTATGCTTTCAAAATTAGCAAAGAATAAATCTTGAATGATAGAAATATCTACATAATGTATGCATCAAAATCGCTAAGGACTCCCTTAGCTCAGGACCTTCGAACTAAAGAAAGATAATATACATTTCATAATATACACAAACCTTAAATAATGTATATATGTGTATGATGAATCTCCATTTCATCACCTTTATTATTTCATTTTGATCGTAAATCCCTAGAAAAATACATGTAAATAGCATTAAATTGTATAAAATAACACTCATTATTTAACCTACAAATAATATACAAATACATGTATTGAATTCCAAAATAAAAGAATAAAGGAAAAGAAAAGAAAAAGAAATGAAGTATCATTGATATTGAATGACCCTAAACCTTGAGACTAAGTCAATATTGACTTGTTTGACCATGAATAAAGTACGGAGAGATAGGACCAATAAACATACTGAAATATATACACAAATCATAATTTATTAAGTGCAAATAGCTTAATATTCGTCTATTTTTTATTTTATTTATTCATTTTACACACCTCAAATAAAGATTTGATCAAAATGAAACTTTTACATAATAATGTATATAAAAATAAAAAACTAATTGCACATAAAAATAATGCACAGTGTGACTGTGATACACAAATGAAAAAGTCACAAATCGAACTTCAATGATCAATATTTACTCCATATGAACTCAAAATTCATCAAACTCAATTGTATTGTTCTTAAAATCAAATTATCTATCCAATGAAGGTGGATTAAATAAAAATGAAGTTAAGATGTAAAAACTAGAGTTTCTAGGGTCCCATTGTACTATATACCTGCATATTTTATTCATTTTATCTATTCTTTACATTTTTACCTTTATTATATTTTGATCCATGTTATTTATTCTGTATACTTTTACCTTTTTCATATTCTTTAAGTACATGTATATTTTTACCAAATCGCCATACGAGCCATCTAGTCACGCACACAGCACGCGTGACCCCGAGAACAATGGCAGCAAAGACCTCGCCTTCGTGGATAATTTCAAATCAACCCCTTCACATTCTCAGCACATCCCTGCTTGGAATAATTGCATTAATACCACTAGTGGGTTTGGCTATTGTATTTCAACCCTTTTGTACATTTATATACGCTCATTCTATTTTTGTATTTGCATTTAGAATCCTATGTTCGAGTACAAATTTGAACCGTTATTTTGCGTCATATTTTAATTCCAAAAAGTACATTATATTGACCAACTAATAGTCTGTAGTGTGATGATTTGATTGTATTTTTGTGAGCATTGATCAACTTATCAAAATTAAATTGGTGTAAACAAGCACATTTTACCCAATTTCAGGTCTTTAATTCATATTAAATTAATCATTTCTCTAAAAAAATCCAGAAAATTCATCTTTGGTAGATTTTATTGCACGCTAATGTGCCCAAAAATCATCTCACTTGCATACCGATTTTTCTTAAAATAAATTAATTGGTAATTTGAGTAATTAATTTTTAATTTCTTGTAACCTAATTTTTTTTAGAATCTAAAATTTGTCCTGGATACCTAGTATTAGATACATCTAGGATATTTTTTAAAAAAATATTAACATTTATTATTTGCTAAAATAAAATTACTTTAGGTTACTGATTTTACATTCTTTAATTCACAAAAAAATGATTTTTCATCAGAAAAATATAAAAAATTTACAGTAGCTTAATTTTGCATGCATTAACATTCTGATTATGTTTTAAAATTTTTAGAATTAATTTGAATAAAAAACTACATTAACCTTGAACTGAGCTACATTGCAGTTACCATCATTAAACTGCATTAAAAATATAAAAATGCTCCCTTAAAATCTAATTGCTAAAAGATATGAAAATTAACCTAAGGGGACATTTGTTTCCATGTGATCGACCTTGAGCTTGCCCTAGTAAAATAAATACTAGTGTCTTTGCATATAATTAACTAATCAAATATTTTTTAACAATCTTAACTTTCCCAACTACAACGTATTAATTCACATAATTAACCTAGTGCTATTTTACTATTCTTTAGAGATATACCTAAGTAACATGCAGATGAGATGGGGGAGATGCTCGTTGGTAGAGGAGGAAGGGCTTCTCCACAAGGGTTGAGTCTCCTCTTCCCCATAAGGACGGAGGATGTGGCTACAGTAGAGGATGAGATGGAAGAGAGAGGAGGAGAGGGAAGATCATGGATGGAGGGAGGAGGAGAGGCTAGTGGAGAGGGAGGAGCTCAGGTGAAGAGGGAGGGCGAGAGCTAGGGAAAGAAGAGTCGAGTGGAAATGAGAGAGGGAACTAGTTCCGTAATTCTGTTTATCAGAACATGCAACTACAATATGCGACCACAATGGTCACATATTGAGGTGCCAAATCTCCCGCCTCAAATTTATGGTCACATATACAACCACTAGTTGAGGTAAAGTGCACACACTAATTATTGTGATCACAGTACGACTACTAATGGTTGCAAGGTGGTGCTAGTAAATCAATAGATTTCTTGTAGTGTGCACGAGGTAGAAAGTTAAAGGAGAGGTTCTTAGAAGGTGATGGTGAGGTGCAGCGTGTGTATAAATCAAAACGATGAGTGTCGAGGGGAGTATCAAAGGTTCGATGGGGATATCTGCAAAGAAGAAGAGAGGATGACTGAAAGAAGAAGAATGGAATCTGGTTAAGGATATACATGTAGGTGATGTTCTCTGGATGAATTCGCTTGGGAGTCGGTGCAGCATAGCTTGTTAACAATGGTCGTTGCTTCACGGAGCTTAGCAGACAACAACACGGGAGGTGGACTTGCCCATGGATCACACCAAGGAGGGTCCTTGGATGCAGGAATTATAGCTCGTTGTAACCTAGTTTGGAGCACTAGACTTCCACTCTCTCTCTCTCTCTAAATTTGAAAGTGAAGTACATCAAATGAGATCAAAATCTGGAAATGCCTTTTATAACAAAGAAGAGAATTCATAGATGAGATATGGTTGCTAGTTTGGCATGCAAAATCAGAGGAATCAGAAGTCTGATTGGTTTCCCTGTATAATCACCGTGAAGAAGGGGATTTAATGGTCTGCTCCAGTGATTGGGTGTGATCATATTCATGGTTGGGATCTCAACGAGTTTGAAGGGGATTGAAAACCTGTCAGAGATTGATCTCGGGGTAAAGTTGAGGAAGAAGAGGATTACGAGAGGGGGATAGTTGAGTATTTCAATAATGAGAACCGTAGACGGCTTATTTCATTAAAAATATTTCTGGTAAACATTATGATATCAAAGAGTTCTCGAGACAAATATAGTTAGCCAAACTTTCGGATGAATAAATTTGAGTGCCTTTAAGCTACAAAGTAATGAGGAATATATGATCTAAAAGAAGTAAATACTTACGATAAGTTGTTAGCAGTGCATTCTTAGATAATACCATTTAAATGAGGAATAATGCAATGCGGTTAAAGAAAGATGGTCATTTTGAAACGGGCACATTTAAATATGGTCATACATGCAAATATAGTAAAACATACGGGTATATGCACAAATATGTTATGTGATTCATGGTTATGAAGGGAGTTTGATTATATGCATTAAATAAGTTGATTTATGATTCATATGATAATGGCTTTTGTGACTTGTTTTATAGGCTAGATGGCTTGACCCTAACTTGGCACATATTGAGCGTTATGCTCATAGCATGTATTGTTAATCTTTTTCAGGAGAATGTGAGGATTAGATCATTAACTAGTTAAGGGAGACGATACAGTCTTCAAGTAGGATCGATATGCAACTACCGCGGATTTATTTTGGAAGGACATCTTTTAGGCCCACTGGAATAAGGAAATCGTGGATATAATTTCATCTAGTTTATTTATCTTTTCTTTTAATTAAGGAACTCTTAGAATTGTGACCTTATTATGATTATGAAAAAGTTTTTTTTCAATTGATTCTTTACTACTCTTTTATGCTATGATTGATGCTATGAGTAACGATCTCGAAATTGTCCACTTTATTCTCGATTCCGCATCATTCTCGAACGATCTGTTTCGTTACAAGAAATGGTTTCAGAACGCATTCCATGTGATAGTGGAAAGGGTTACCATAGAGGTGGAGCCACCCTTACAAAGAGATATGTGGAAATGGTTGCCCGGAGCATGCAACCGCCACTATCACTGGGAATAAGTGATGGGCCATGTCGCAATGAGGACGTTGCGAATACAAGCGGGGGAGATTGTAACACCCCAAGCACCAACATAGTGCCACATCTAAAACTCACAAAGTGTGTGCGTGATTTATAAGTGATGGAGATTATTACTTTACAACTTGGGCTTAAGCATTTTAGGTGGTTGTCAACGAGCCCAATTGCGCATGAATCCAATAAGTTGTCATGACCAGTTTTCCTCGATAACGGACCGTGGACCTGAGCCCGGGACGTTACAATCTAATGGCTCATACATGAAGAACATTTTGTTCAAGATGGTATCCGATATAGGTAGGAGAGGAACCCGAGTTGATATTGTTAAAAAACAAAGAGGAAGCATAATCAAATCACTCATATATGACTCCATGCCTAAGTTATTGGCTGCAAAGGGGGAGAGCAAGCAATATAAAAAATAAGTATATAGCGGTGAAAGAATTTGGGTGTGGATTGGATAGCATAAGAAATTAGCTTGAATGCTCAAAAAAGAATTGAGCCTCATCTACAATCGGAAGTAGGTGGTCTGAGGTACCTTGTTACATCCTCGACCACAGTTCCTTCCAATTCAGCCACCAGATCATTGCTTGGAAGGCGATTATCTGCCAATGGATAATGAGTGATGGGAGGTATTATGTTAAGCAAAATATCCTTCAATAGTTCCTTTTATCAGTGAAATATGTGAAGAGCTAAAAACTAAATGCATAAAAGGGCAAAAGAAAAGTAGGTTTCATATAGTTTCTTCGTCTCGCAGACAGAGGATGTAGAAATTTACGATTGAAACAAAGGTATCTAGGAGTCGGTCTTGTGTTCTGAAGAGCGATACTTTAGGATGGAAGGGTTTCTACCAAATTTGTGGTTTGGTTTTGGCCCTTAGCCATCATGCGCGAGAAGAATATAAAGGTCATTTATTAGTCGAGAACAAGAGATTCTACTTGGGATGAAGATGGAGTCATTAGTTGAAGGGCAAGGGTTAAGATTTGATAGGAACAAGGTTAGCCGGGAAAGTTCAATAGGAGTGTTGCATCTCTTGGTGAGAGCCTTGAGACAATTTTATTCGGAAGAAAGTGCGAAAAATGCTTTCTCCACAGTGCAGCTTTTATTTCGGGCAGAGGTCTAGAGTCTAGGAAGGCCATTGATGCTATCATGCCATAGGAGGGAGTTTAGGCCCGAATTAAGAGAGGTTTCTAATATATTGTGAGCCATTTTTATTGCCCGTCGTCAAGTAGAGTCTCTATAGTTGGTTATTTCCAGTAGAGGGATAGGGCGATCTCCATGATAACGGCCACTTATTAGTCTGGAGAGGAGCGAGTCGCGGTCCTCTTGGATTTTAAGCCAAGATTTGGACAACATGACCTCGTCAAATAAATCAAGGTTTTGATTTGGACAACAAACCATCGTTTGATCTTGGTCTGCAAATGATTTTCCATCGGACTTGGTGTCTATTTTATCCTCATTGCAACCGTTCCATATGAAACATCTTCTAAATTTATCGCTGTTGCCTAGAACCCATTTGGGTAGCCGGAGGTAGGAGGTATGTGGTTTAGTTGTGGAGTAAGGGAAGCATTTAGTTGGAAGATCTTGCTAGACATTGAAATGCATTCCTCTATTGTTCTTCCCACTGGACAAGTTTCTTCTCTCCACTACAATTATTCTCTGAGGTTCTTTTGAGGATAATCTTTGTCAAAGCACACGGACCGACCTTAATCGCGAGACATAGTACACTCCGGATAACTTGCTATGTTCTACGCATTGGTAAAATGGGAGAAATCTTTCCTAAGGAATTTTTTAAAGGTGGCTTCTGTGATTTTTTATATTGATCTTATTTTTGTTTGTTGGATGTGTATGTTGCTATACATGATTTATATATTTTTGCTCATTACGGAGCTTGCCTGCTATCATATCATGTTTGCGAAAATTGGGATTTTTGCACTTAAGCCCTTTCTAGTTTTCATATAGCACTTGTGCCTTTATTTTTTTTTGCAATTACACATATACTTTTAAATTCTTACAAAATTCACAGTAGTACCCTTCCGTTAGTGTTATAGAGGAGCACATATGTGAAGATGGAAGGACAAAAATATGTAAAATTTGTACACAAAGGCATAAGGGTAATTGGAAAAAATGTGGGGGCATAAATGTTTATTGGAAATTTTTAAAAAGACACGTGTAAAAAATTCTTAAAATTTTGGTACTTGCAAACTCTATATTTAGTATTTATTGGAATTGGATCAAAGTGGTTGATAGTTTTTTTTATTTATATTTTTTCTTACTTTGCCAAAACTTTAAAATGTCATATTACAAAAAAATTGTTGGGAGACGGGCAACAAGATGCGCCGTCAATCCCTTTTGGATGGCAAATCCAATTCTTCAGAACACAACATCCATAGACCTGTGAACCATAACATTACTATACATAATTTTCTGGACCCTCTTAAAGAGCTCTACGACTTCAGACGCCAAGAATCCAAAGGTATCAAACTCGAAAGAAATGAAAACATGTTGATTGTCAGTACAATCTTCATAAATATTTGATTAAATAATTAGTATGATTTGAGAACCAACGAAAAAAATTCCACACTTTTGTCTTTTCGACCTCCATACTTTGATCTTTCTGAATTCCACTAACTATTCTAAACAACACAAATGCACCAACTTTATACACATCACCAGAATATGTTAACATATCCTCACATCTGCGTGACAGATGTGGATAAGAAACGGTCCCCCATTATTTTATGGCACAGTAGAAAAAGGAAATCAAAAGTTCCATGTCTCATATCATCCTGTGTAAAATGCTTGACGAAGTTGGGAATATTAGTAGTAAGAGTATATATTTGTTCTCCTGATGGCCTTCAAATCAACGAGTGATAACATTGTTAAATCAAAAGAGAGAGGACGAGTCTCTAAAACATATCCGAAATTTTGGAATAAATTCTTTTGAATCCAAACAGTGGGAAAATTAGTGCATACCCGTGCTTAATTTTTACATAACTAAGTTCATTGGATACATAATGCGCCACTGAAATTTAAATATTGTTGATATAAAATTGAATCAGTTTTAACTATCAACACACCTTATCAACATCCTACACTCCATCTGGTATGCTTGCCACTAAAGTTTGCAAATAAAACAACCAAAGAGAGTCTTGTTAGATGAAGCAAGTACCAAAGTTTGATAGTTTGCAGGAAGAGTTCTTGAAAACTTTTGAAAGTAAAGATAATTTGGATTTCTACTATGGTTTAAGAATCATGTTCCGATTTTGAAGTCCGAAAATGATCTATAATGAGTGTCAGATATCGATATATTGGTGTTACGGTCATTTTCGTTTGCTTAGTATCATCATGAATAAATAGTTACCATTGTAAGACAAAGAATGATAGATGAAGATAAATGTTTATCAGTTGTTTATGTGAAGAGTACTCCTATATCAGGTTGCGATGGATATTATGGAACTATCAAGGAGATTGTGGTGTTATCTTTTGATCAAAATCATTCTATTGTCTTATTTAAATGTGATTGCTTTAAACACGTTTCACGAAACTAGGTTTAAGTTGGATCCTTATCATTCTATTGTCTTATTTAAATATGATCAAAAACATTTTATTTTCATGAAAATAATAATCATTGCTGGGTGAATCCAATTAAAATCATTCCTCAGGATCAGTATAATATCGAATCAAAGGTTAAATATCAACCTGATGCAGAATGAAGAAGATGCTGATCAAAATATAGTTAACTAGGTTGTAAGTTTTTAAAATTTTATATCTTTGATTGTGTTATAATATTTTAATAGTATAATCACATTTTAACATTTTTAAGATATGATGAACAAATGTTTTATTGCTCGTCGTGATGGAGCCGTGGAGAAGATAACATACTTGTCGACTTTAGAGAGCATTGCTGACGATGTGGCAGAGTAGGTTGGTGGTTTAGCAACTACTCAAAATGCCAATAATCATGATCATGATGCACTAAAGTCTAGTTGTAAGATTAATGAACTTTTTTGTTTATAGTATTTTAATAGAATAAAAATATTTTTTTTTAGGGAGGGCATGTCATGGTCACGACCCTACCCTATGCGCCAACTTATCTCGGCTATTACTTGAACAACGGTTTGCAAGTGAATGCTACTACTGGTAGATTGGTGTAGTGTACATAATTTGTCAGTGGTCGTGGGATATTGTTGCATGTGCATGTGTTGAGTGATAGAGACGATTCACCTAACGTCCGGTCTTGGAGGGAATGTGGTGTCTGACAAGTCATATTCGACAATAATTGTATCAAACGCTCTCACAGCACTCGGTGCTCAACTCAATCAAACAGACAAACAATCAACCTACAATGTATGGTAAACAATAAGATGTGGGATGAAATCTATTATACCCTGCAAAAATTTGTACAGTAACAAAGTGTAGGAGTCGAACAATTGAGGGCAAAGTAGAAAGGTATAGTTATTATCAATTAATAGAAATCACTAATAATTATTTTTGTGCCTTTTCTTCTTTTTGGATTTTTATGGATTTTAAATTATATTTAAGTTTTGTGTATTTTTAATTCTTTATGTTTTGAATTTCAAATTTTTATTTTATTTTTAATTTCTGCTAGTTGTTTAGTTTTCTGTTTGTTTCTAAAGATATAATATGTGTATATGTATATCTATAATAATAATAGTAGATATTATAGATAATATATAAGGATGTACAATATATATGGAAATATATTCATGAGCATTCCTTTTTATTTTTTTAAATCTTTACAATATATATTAATATGTATAATTAATAATAATAATAATAAATATACATAAATTACAAAATTATTTATATTATATATATGGTCCTATAATTTTAAATATATCTATATGTAGTAGAAATTCAGAAAATAAAGTATTTTTGCTTTCTTAATATTTTTCTATATTTTCTTTATATATTTTTTACTAATTTTTTTATTTTTAAGTTATTAAAAATATAAAAACAAGGTATATAAATACGCCAAATTATTTTGGGTATCAAAGATAGATAAATAGTTCAAAAATTCCAAAAACTATTTTCAATATATACTATATAATATAAATTAAAATATAGAACAGAAAACTTTTTTTATAATTTTAGAGAATTGTTAATGATTTTTATGAGTTTTTTAGAGTTTTGTAATTTATATTATTTTATTTATATATTTTTTATGATTTTTGGTCTGAAGTTATAATATATAGTTGCATATACTATATAAATTTTTCGAGATTTTTAAAGTTAGTGTTGTATTTTTTGTATTTTTTATAAAAACATGGAATTTTTTGCTCCTATTCTATTTTTAATAAATGGGAAAATACAAGTAAATGCTAACTTAAAAATAAGGCATCCATCAACAATATATCAAATATTTACTATCATATTTCAAATAATTTGTGAGGAACATGAGCTATTTAATTAAAATAAAAAATCATAAATAAAAAATAAACTTCATGGTAGGGGTATTTTTACAATAAAATATAAGTACAAAAATGTTATGGGAGTAAATTGCTATTTACTCCTATAACATATATTATACAAGTTCCAGAATTAAATAAACATGCAAGGGTATCATTGTAAAATGGCCCGCCTCACGTGGGTTCCATATGAGGTGAGCTGGCATAGTGCCCCAGTGCAACAAAGCGAAAAGGTATGGGGATCCTAATGAATCCCAGATTTACCTACATTATTTCTTTATATCATCTCTCTTTCTTAATAAAACCAATAAAAAATTAGTAACAATTAACATTAATTAATTAATATTGTGTTGTAAATAATTACCTATAATTATTGTATATTATTATTCCTAATATTGTGTCTATATTTTATGTGTTAATTATTTATTAAAAATACAATAAAAAATAGACTAATATTGTACATAATTAGTTTTACATAACTTATAAAATAAGAATTAAAAATAAGAAAAGAATTAAAATTAAATAATTTCATACTTTAAATTACTTGCAAAAATATTTACTGCATATAGATGCTTTTATTTCTCTTTGAGTTATACATGAACATTGTAGTTTCATTGAGATCATCAACTTTTATTTTAAGATCTTTTTCAAATTAAATTTTCTTTTTTCTACTGCATTTTATTCCATTTAATTGATTTCTTGAATTTTGAATTGGGCCATGTGGTGCCTTCAAGTTGCACCATGTAGCCATGCCTCTTCTTTGTCTCCCACATCCATCTAGGACTGTCTGATCATTTGATTAGATGACCATGGTCATTCTACACCCGCTCAATCCTCCATCGCTCGATCTGATATCAAGTTCATGTCAGAATGGTCCTTTAGTGCCTAATTCAAGGCCGTTGGATCTCAATCAGATGGTCCTTGTACGTCTTCAACCTCCAACTATGCTCCCCTAAGCATTGTGACCTTTCACTCCTTCCATCTTCAACCCATTTTTTGACAACATCCATCAAATTCTAGACCAAATTTCTCCACATTCTTCAACCTCCAATCATCCTCTTCCACGCGTACTCTTCATCTCAGCCTAAGCCTAACTTCCTCGCTAGTTAAAAGTGGTTGAAACTACCTTGTCAACCTACTCCTCCACAAAACCCTTTGCCCCGGCCATCATAACTTCCATTCACCATTGTGCAAACCTTTTCAGAGCCATATATCTCCCTTGAGCGACATCATGTGAGAGTTAGATTAAGCAAATATAGAGATATGGTTCAGGCGAGATCCTTAGTTTTGAAGCCAATTTGCAAACGTTACTAAATATGCTCGAGCTCAAATCCTACAAGCTCAAATTCGGATGCAAATAGCTGGAGCCATAAGCTCTATTCTTGACATGTCTTCCTCAATCCTTGTTAATCTCAATCACCCATATCCATCTTTTAGGCGATTCTTCGATCTCCATTACTCTTGTGATCTCTAATTTCTATCTTGTATTCCTCCATATCAATTTTGTATCTAAACATTGGAATAGCATCACCATTTATAGTTCATTCTCATGCACTCGCCTTACTCCTCTGATCGCTTCTCCATAAGCCAATCCACCTCGATCTTTCACTGACCTTGTAAAGACCAGTGACCTACTTAGGGCTTGATTCCTTCATCATTAGAAGCCCTCCATTTTACTTCATTTGATAGCCAAATAAGTTGTGGTTACATGGTTATGGTTTTGTTATAAGTTGCAGGTCCATTCCTCGTCATTGAATGGAGAGCTCCATCACATTATGGTCTCCATTTTCATCTTCAATGGAGCTGCTTAGCCACAAAACTCTAGTGCCCCTCGGCCCTTGATTTCCTCATCAGTGTTTTTGTTTAGCTCATACTACTGGAAGGGTGGGAAAAGGAAGAAGGGAATAATCGAGGATGAGTTTTCCCTCTTTAAATGCTTCACGTGCGATCCTGCGGAGCTGCAACTTAGTGAAATAGCTATCTCTCCCTTCCTCAGTCTCAACAAGACCACGAGGTGCACTGACCATCTTGGAAAGGTTCTGAAGGTAGAGCCCCGCGGAGCCGAAGGAGGTAGTTGACTTCCGTACCCTAATTTCTGACCTCTTGTTTGACCTCGTAGCGACCTTTTCTCGCCTTAAGCTAAGCACACATAGAGAGTCATACGACTCCCTCGACCTCCAGTTACTTCAAACTATAATAGATGAGGGATTTGGGCTCTACCGGAGCCCCGCCTGCTCGCTGCCTTACACAAAGGAGAGTGAAAAATAGAGTGCACAACCGTCGTTCGATCTAATCCTCCAGATCAGATCTGATGATCCTTATTACAATTGAGCCTCACTCCGAGGCATCGTTTCATTCCTAGGGAACGGAGCACCCGTGCTTATTACAAAGCACGAGGAGACGATGTGTGGCCCGAGCCGCACCACCCGAGCCTAGTCCCGGTCACGTGCGTTATGCACGTGAGTCTCAGAAAATTGCAAAATAATCCAATACAGATTCAAAATTGCAGATAAGTCATGTCTGTGGTAAAAATTGCACTTATACCTTAGTGATATCATGTAATTGCATTTTAGTTCAATTTGGATCTATTTGTAATTAAATAATTCATGTTTTATTGCAAATACGCCCCTACCTTGTTCTCTTAATAACTTAGGAATCACTTATCCAAATTTAATGAAATTGGTGTTGTAAAGCTAATCTCGTGCTCTTTAGTTTAGTGCAATTAAATCACTGATTTAATCTATAAATCTGTACAATAATTTTAGAGTGATATTTTTTACTATTTAGCCTTCTTATTACTTAAAGAAAATATTTGGATTAAGGCTATATTTCTCTCTTCTTGACTTTGATTTATCATTAATTAATCTATTGTTTTCGCAAGTAATTATTTATGTAATCATGGGCTTATTGTGGGTTGTATGTCTTATTTGTGACTGCATTTCTTATGGTTTATCATGTAAATAAGTGTATAAAAATCTTTAAAAAAAAATCATGCATTGTCTCCTTTGCATCCTGCTTGTCCCAAACATCCTATAAATTGCTTAATTACATAGTTGACTTCTAAATTTAATTATATAAATGTTTATGTCTCTGTGTTCGACCCTAGACTTTTCCAAGTATAAATTTAAGCTGAGAAATCTTCACGGAGATTTTCTCTCAATTTTAAGTGATTGTTGATTGACCCGTGCTACAATGAAAGCATATTATTTTAGCTGATTGACGATTCATCAGATGGTACCTTTGCCACGACGATGCACATTATTTTATTTTTTTAGAGTTAATTATTTATTTTTTGTATTTCTAGTTCTTTTTAAGTTAAGTTCTTGTTGTGTGGTTTTTTGTCTTTATTATTCCTGTGTTGTTATATATTTAATTCACTTAATTTATCCTATGCACCTTTAGACAATATTTGTTTCGTGGTAGGGGATCATGACACAAACGAATTCCAAGGGACTACAGAGGCAAGGAGCTTGGAGCTTCAACTGTAGAGACCATAAATAAGTTTTATAATGAGAACTTTGAGTTTACTTAAACAATAGTTTGTGTTGTATTTTCTATGCACCATTTGTTGTAATTTATTTTGTAATTAATTTGTAATTTCCAAATTTACAATGGTCCTCTATTGAGTTTTTGCATGTGTAAAAAAGGCCTCTTTATTTATTATTTAAATTGCGTGACTATGTCGAGAGTGATTCTCAACTTGAGTGGCGATTTAGGTTAAGGCAATATGCTTCAAATAGAGATATCTTAGGCCCTTTTTCCCTGATCTTTATAATAACTTAAGACACACAATTTTATCTCATAAGATTCACTAAAAATCTTAGGAGATTCATTGAGACACACTTAAGAAGCATTCTATCTAGTCAAATTAATTGATCTTATTCATCGCAAATAGAATTTCTGCTAGGTGTGGCTTTTCGACTTGCATCATTTAGAATAAATATTCACAAATTCAGTCTTGCATTTACATGGAGAGTGTTGGGAATCATTGTAAGTATTACTAAATGACCGCATGCATCATTGATTTTTTGTCTGCATTCCATTTTCTGATTTCTCCCTCGATTTTTACCGACCTAGGAATAAAGGAAAACATGACTGTGCATTAGGGATTATTGTGTGGTCACAATTCAAGTGATAACCAACAAATAAATTGGGACTGAACTAAGTTAAGTTAACTTCAAAATAATTTGGAATAAATTTAACCTCGTATTACAAGTAGTAAAATCCTCATTGTAATAAGGTACTTACTCCTAGATAGAGTGGGTGAGGATCGATTTATAAGGTTAGAGACCAATACCCTGGACTTCCACCAAAAGTCTCCAGGTCCGACTTTCAGGAATTTTGAGAGCTACAAGTGGTTGCCTCCAACCTTAGAAATGTGTTTTGGTTGTTTGTGCTTATAAGTTCCTTTTGTGGTATGATATTGAACTTTACAACCCAAGAAGATCACTCCATTGATTGAGAGCATACAAGACTTCAATTGGGTGTAGTAGGAGTTTCCTTGTGTGCTTGTATAAGAATGTTTGAATCACCAATTAAATTTGACAAGATAAATAAGGTTGAACTCTTATGGCTTTCATGTGTTGAGTTGGTGAATCTATTCAAAGGGGTTTGATTGCATTGTATTGTGTGAGTTGATTCTGCACATTTACGTGCTTTGTAGTACTAGTTCCTTTTTGAATAAAGTGTAGTCATATCTCGTATTCTCCTTGAAATCGAAGATGGATAGTTGACCGAATTTTTTTGGACTTTGCGAACCTTTCCCTAGACCATCCAAACATTACGTCTTCCAAGGTCCAACTACCTTCTTCCCTTGGACCTTCACAGTTTGAAATAATCCTTGTTTCGATGAGGTGTGTCATGATTCATTATTAGGGAGTAGTTACATCCCAACCAATCCCTTTCTTTCTTATTTTCTCATCGAGGAAGGCCATTGCCTTGGTGAGATTGACTTGATTTCAATGTCTTCGTCAAGGTCTCACTCCAATCCTCTTTTTAATGAAGGTTTAGAAGATTCATTCATGATTCCCCTAAAGAGACAAAAAAGAGAGGAGGAAGAGTGTGATGATTCATTGCAAATGGTATTAGCTTGGTTAGCAACCTTGGAGTAGAATGCAACATTATTGAGAGCACACGTTGGCCAGCTAAATTTGGAATTAGATACATCGATGTATGCAGCATATAACCATGGACAATATCAAACGACAAATTGGTTGAGTCCAGTAGAGCCCGAAGCAGAATACGAGTTGAAGCCACACTTCCTTAGCTTGTTGCCTCATTTTCACGGGAATGCACACGAGGAATCGTATGCATTCGTAAGGGACTTTGAGTTGGTCTCTACTAATATTAAGCATCCTAGGGTTGGCCAAGACTACATTAAGCTCAAAGTATTTCCTTTTTCCTTAAAAGATAAGGCTGATTAATGGATGAAGAACCCAGGGGTAGTTGTAAGTACCTATGTGCATTTCAATGATCTCTTCTTGAGGAAGTTCTACCCTTTGAGTAGAACTAACTTGATGCGCTTACGCTTCACCAGTTTCTCTCAACTTCCCAATGAAGCATTATGTGATACATGGGAGAGATTCAAAGAAATTTTGCATAAGTATCCTTCTCACAATTTAGAGCTTATCGCCTTGGTTCAGTCCGTGTATTACGGTATCACCCATGAGGTGTGTGGTTTAGTTAGTGATGCTTGTGGAGGCAGCTACACTGCATATGGTAAGGATGTCATCTAGAAGGTGTTCGAGAGGATGGCCGATATGAGCAGAGCACAGACCGCGTGCAGAGGTTAGACATACACCCCTTACCACTCTTACCTAGAGGGGGGAGAGGGCTACAGTTGATCCATCTGACGTAGGTATCATAGTATCTAAATTAATAGTTTTAAAGAGGATCGACAAGAGGATGGATGGGTTGGATAGTAACTTATCCAAATTGCTGAAGCAGATGGCAGAGATGTTAGAGAAGGTATACATGATCAAGATACCTGTCGTAACTGCATTTGCTGCTCTTGTTTACCGTGTTCATAACATCCAGGAGCAACAGATGTCAGGGCCATCGCAGCCATGGGTAGAGGACCATACTCTTGCCCATTCTTTTTAGCAGTAGCCACAATCCGTGGAGACAGTTATCGAGGAGCCTTCCCATATGTGGGAGGTAAATGGTGCATGATATACACATGACCCTATGATGAATATGTGATTCATAACTCTAAAAGATAAAAGTAGAGCTTTGGTCCCGAGTAATTAGCTGCATTTCTCTATTTTTTTGCATTATTCTCATTCATGCATTTAGAATTAATATTTTCATTTTAGCATGCATATTTGCATTATATAAGAAGACAATTTCATTTGCATATATCACATGTACATTCACATATTTTCACTATTTTATATTGTTTTCACTAATTCGGAATTGAATAAATCAACTCTATAATGTATACATTACTAACATTAATAAAAGAAAATTATCAAAAAAATACTAAAGTCTAAAATTGACTAATAAATCCTAAATCCTAGTTTGAGACTAAGAATCTTAAAACGTGAATATCTCTCTCATACAGTCTCCTATGGACGCCCATTCACATTTGAATTAATGTACATTCAATTACCTTCAAAACAAGACCAAATTCAAAGGAATCGAAATTTATTTGTGAAACTTGGGTTTTGAGCCCCTCATTGTAGATTTTATATATGCTGCTTTATTTTATATATATTTATTTATTTATTTTATTAAAAATCCAAAAAAAATAAGATTAAGTTGTAAATATTTATTTCATATTTTTCTTGATTTTATTTTTATTTTTATCTTATTTTAAAATGCCAAAAAAACTACAAAAGATAAAAATTCAATATTTTAAACTTTGTTGCAGTAACAACTCCAAAGACTATTTACTTCAAACTTTGTTGCAGTAACCATCAACTTTTCTCTCTTTCTCCTCCTCCAAAGCTATATAAAATTTTATTATGATTGCATCATTCTGAATTTAATCTTTACGAGGTTGTTAATGCAAACACTAGCATTTTCATTTCTGCTATTTGTGATTTTCTGTACATGTATATGTTTCACATGCCAACATTCAGATCCATAGAGTATAGCATGTCTCACGACTGTTTCGTAGAATTTTCTTTTGATTTTTAGAAGAATTTTATTATCATAGAGAACAGCAGAGGCCCCTCTTCACTTTAGTCAGCATGTATTTATTTTGTTAGTAACATCCCCATCAATTTCCCCGTCATATTGCAAAATAGATATCAAGTATCTAAAAAGAATCTCTCTTCTGAATGTTGCCGTCACCGATCTTCACCCTGATTCCTTCACCGTCATTGCTTCCGTCAAAAGTATACTCCATATATCCAGTTTTAACCTTACTTATATGGAATCTTTTACTCTCCAATGCATGTCTCCAGACTTCATGCTTCTCATTTACCGCATCTCTATTCTCATCAATCAACATAATATCATCAGTAAATACCATAGAAAATTATTCAAATAAATAACTACTGATAAAAATGATGCATGATATAAATAATTAAGATATTATTCACTGTGTTTGCAGAAGTATATAATTAAATAGTTTTATGTGAAAGTGGAGCATGGTATGGTATGGTAGAAACCGACAGGACGGCGGCATAGCCACAAAACTCGTCCATGGCCATGTGTTGTGCTGGTGTTTCTCTTCCCACCTCCATCCAAATCGTATAACATCACATGCGATAATCCCATTACTTGCATGTGCAGTCTCAACAACCCATCCGACACGCACATGCACCATGTTTCCTTACCATTATCTTTTAATCAGTCTTGTTTGAACGGCTAAGTATGAAGCTTTGCTTTGATTGATGTGCCCTAAGCCTTCGTGAGAAGAAAAGCCCCTGCATTCAACTCTCAAGTACCATTGTTTTGGTTATACTATAATTAGCATTGTTCCATATATATCTTGAAGAACCAGCTTGCTCCCGTGGATTAGGTTTGGTACGTAAAAGTACCCAATAATTTCGTGATCAGGATTCGTGAGGTTATTAAGGAGTTTGGGATTTTATATGTGCCGTCCAAATGTGATCCACATCATCCACAACTTAATATAAAAGGATTTTATGAAATTGTTTCTAATGAAAAACTTGAATGCGACATGAAATGTAATATTTAGTTTCATAAAATAGTTTACTATTCGACTGATGGAATTGGATTGGCATGAATTTGTTTAATGCCTCAATCTTCTACCATGCAATACTAATCTGCTGCATTATCTATAATGTGCATTTGGTCGCAGTTGGAAACGATTCCATAAAATCTTTATCCATTACGGAATTTCGAAATAGTTGAATTTAGTCCGAGATATCGGATTTGTTACACTTTGGGTAGGATTCTAAATATCCAAACTAGTATTCTATGAAATCATATCATGGAAATGTGTACTTGCGTATATAAACTAAGAAAGTCAGGTAACATCTCCATGGAAATCGAACTTTGGCATCGCTTTTCCCATCACTGCATTGAAGTTAGTATACTCAATTAAATGAGGATGTGATGGTGTTTAAGAGGATGTTGTTTCCTTTTCATGTTCTTCAAAAAAAAATTTATAAACTTCTCGGAGATTCCCTTTTGTATTCTTTTATAATGGCAAGTCATATAGGATACCATATCTGTCTTTTACCTATGCTTTGGGTTGAGATTTATGATACGGTCCTAGAAAGTTGAATGTTATGAGTTATTTTTAGTACGTAATATTATGATTACTTGAACATCGTTCCAAAACAAATATATACATATTGTTGGTATTATTGCGATATATATATAGGGGTTAGATGGGGCTGGTTGGCTGCCTCGCCTCCCTTTTTGGCAATGTTTTTTATTTGAAAAATATCGACATGTATATTCATCTTTATATCCCTCTTGTATGCCATTCGAATTTCGTCAGAAACAGAGACTCCTACGGCCTCCATCCAGACATGGTCGATTTAAAAAATCCTGCGACCATTAAAAAAATGACATATGGATGGAGGTCGTAGGAGTCTCTGTTTCTGACAAAATTCGAATGGCATATAGGAGGGATATAGGGATGAATATATATGATTTTATTTTTCCAAAAAAAGAAAAAAATTTGCCAAAAAATGGGGTGGGGGCAGCCATGTTGGCTATCCCTAGGGGGCAGCCCCATTTTTCCCATATATATATATATATATATATATATATATATATATGGGTAAAATGTGTATGCCCCCTAGGGGGAGCTAACTTAGCTCCCCCCGCCCCTTTTTACCAAAATTTTTTTATTTTTTTTGAAATCTAAAACCGTGTAAATTCATTATTAAATCTCTATATTATGTTATTCAAATTTCATACGAAACCGAGACTCCTACGACCTCCATCCAAACGGGGTCGATTTAAAAAATCTTGTTACCGTGAAAAAAATGACTGTCTGGATGGAGGCCGTAGGAGTCTCTGTTTCACAGAAATTTTTATGACATAATATAGGGATATAGTGATGAATATTCAAGGAAAAAATTTTCAAAAAAAATAAAAAAATTGAAGAAAATGAGACGGGGGGAGCTAAGTTAGCTCCCCCTAGGGGGCAGCCCCATTTTCCTATATATATATATATATATATATATATACACACACACACACACACACACACACACACACACACATATATATATATATATAAGGTTAAATGAGTATGCTCCCTAGGAGCACATAAGAGTATGTTCCCATCTTTCTTTACACAATTTCTTTTTATTTTATTGAAAAGAAACCTGCAGGGGATTTACTAAGAATAATAAGTGAAACAAGTGTTTCAAAATTCAAGTAAAACAAATGTTCCTAACATTTCCATCTAAAGATGGTCAATTTCAGCAATTCTAAGACTGTTAAAACTTGACAGTCTTGGTAGAAGGGATAGAAATCTTGAATTAAGTCAAATTTTAAATGACATCATGGAGACATATTACGATCTAAATTCCACTAAGTTTCATTTCAGAAAAACAATAAAAATACGGGAAAAAAGAGTGCGGGCATGTTAGTTGCATGCTCCCAGAGAGGGGAAAAATGGGGTTGCCCCTACCCCATTTTTCGCAATTTTTTTATTTTTTTGGAAAAATATCACCACGTATATTCATCCATATATCCTCCTATATGTCATTCGAATTTCATCAGAAATAGAGATTCCTACGGCCTCCACCATACGTCATTTTTTAACGATCGCAAGATTTTTTAAATCGACCATGTCTGGATGGAGGCCGTAGGAGTCTCTGTTTCTGACGAAATTCGAATGACATATAGGAGGGATATAGGGATGAATATACATGATGATATTTTTCAAAAAAAATAAAAAAATTGCCCAAAAATGAGGTGGGGCATCCCCATCAACCCCTATTATATATATATATATATATATGGGTAAAATGAGGCTGCTCCCTATAGGGAGTTAACTTGACTCCTCCCGCCTCATATTCCCCATTTTTTAGTTTTTTTTAAATTACTTATGTGGATTTTCAGCAACATATCCTTATATTATGTCATTTAAATTTGTGCAAAACAGAGATTCCTACAGCATCAATCTAGACAGAGTCGATTTTAGCAATCAATTTTTTATGGGTAAGTAATTGTAATGATGTAAGAAAAACGAATTTACAGACCCGTATAGGGTAGAATACAGAGGGCACAGAGACGCAAAAATGGGCGCCCTAAATCAGAAACCGAAACAGAAATACCAAGTTAACAAAATGGCCGAAGATGGCCCAAAAAAACCTTCACAAAGTATTCATTTACGTTGTGCCCATAGAAATTCTTGTGGCAGAGATGATGGAGGCAATAATCTGATCTTGCGAGGATGAAGGAGAAGTTGTCCAACGCGAGTTTCTCTCCTTCCAAATAGCCCACACAGTAGCCGAGAGGACAACACACCAACAGGAACGAAGTTCCTTGTCATGCATCCGCATAATCCAGCTCAAAATATCACATAGGAGAAGGGAAGGCGGAGGGGAAAGTCCAAAGCCAGCGAGTACCTGAAGCCAAATAACCGCTGCGAATCTGCACTCAAAGAAAACATGATCACGAGACTCAGCGTCCGCATCGCAAAGATAGCATTGACTAATGTGGGAGATCACCATCCTTTGCAGACGGTCAAGAGTAGGGAGTCTGTTTGTGAAAGCACGATAAAGCGCACAAGAGAATTTAGGTGCAGCCAGCTTACACCAAATAACGCTTGCCCAGGGGACCACAGCCCCCTGATGCCTAACAACGTCAATAGCTTGAGAGAAAGAGAACCCCTTAGGCGAGTTAAGCCAAATATGCCGATTGCTAGAGGAAGAGATAGATCCCCGAAACGCATCACGCTTGCGCAACAGAGCCTTCCACAACAACGAGTCACCCCCTTTAGAAGAGGACTCGATTGTTTTAACTAACTTATTATCATATTTTGTGACTCAAAATTGATGGAGATATATCTGACATATGTACATCAGGAGTTGGACCTCATATTTTAGAAATATCAGAGGTCACAACGAAATTTAAGCCCAAGTTATATGATATCTTCTAATTTGAAGTGTGATAGTCGCAACTTGCAAGTTAGAATCTGAAATCATTGTTTGTTTATTTTTTGAATATATGTAGTAATTAGAAAATATTTTTTTATTCCACATTTTTTTGATTATATATTCACTTGAATGCTTACAATGCAATCAGAAATTATGAATTATCTAGATTGTTGCACTAGACTTCCTTTCCAATTGAAATTATTTTGATTCGATGAAGTGTCTAGATTGTTGCACTAATCCTTTTGAAATTGAAAAGTGTTTTCAAAAAGTGTCTAGATTGTTGCACTAGACCTTTTGAGAAATTAAAAGGAGTTTTAATTCCTAAAATATCTGAGAGTTTCTACATTGTATCACAAGTGGTCGAAAGATTAGTATAATCTCATTAGTACACTATGTACCAATGTGTTGTCTCGAATTGATTCGGTGAATATATCTAGGCCATGGACATGATAATGGTTTACTTAATCGGTACCCTGTGTCGCATTTGTAGTGGAAGCGCTCCCAATTAGCATTGTCTGTCCGACCTGGCTGGATTTGATTCGATGAAAGGTGGCTTGAGACGCTATATAATGTTGAGGGGGGAATGGATATTGATTTTTTGAGCTTTTCTCATGACTTTCAAACTTTGCCAATGCATGTAAAGACTGAGAGGAGCAAACGGCACATGAGTCATATAATGAGCATGGCACCTCAACTTAGGGAATTCCAAGTTCTCTCCTTCCTAAAAGATATCTCTATAATGGATGTCATCTTTAGTCTTTTTAATTTCTATGCACATTTAATTGAAGGGTTTTTATCATTGTACCCCTTTGAGATATCGCAATTTCAGTTATGCCCCTATCTTTTTGGTAATATCAGTTGTGCCCCTCACTTCTTTCTCAGTTATCACTTGTGCCCTTCCGTCACATTGGTCGTCAAAGAATGAAAATAACTATGGTTTATTCAAACCATGGTTTGGTTAAGAGGGGCATTATGGTCATAACAAAATCTCTCCTTCTTTCCCCCCTAACCCCACAAGCCCAACCTGTGGTTCTTGTCTCTTGGCCTTCTCCGCGATCTCCGACAGCTCCCTATAGTTCTTGTCCTGTAAGAGCCCCTCGGCCTCTGGCGGAGGTTGCAGGCCGTGGAGGGTCCTTTGCGCCATCGCCCATTGAGCCTCCCTCTCTCCCTTTCCGTAGTCTTTCTTGGTAGTGAACGCCGTCTTCAGGTCAAACACAACCCACATCAATATCTCACCACCCAGAGAAAAAATTGGCTCAACCGTAATGTTTACTATGAAGAAGTTGTACCCTGTTCTCGAGAAGGTTGTCACACGCCCTGCCGCTGAGGCCATAGCGGATTATGAACTTGAGGACATCGAGCGAGAAGTAGATGACGATGCTAAATATCCATACGGCTCATGCCCGTCCCCACCCGATGCCTTTTATCCTCGGGAATTTCCAGTCCGCGTACACCGCGATGAGGGTTGCAACCTGAGTTTAATTTGTGCAATAATTTGATTGAAATTCATAATATATTTTGGTTTGCAATTTAACGAGTGTCTGCTCTGTACCAGAAGGAAGGCACCCATGAGCACCAGACCGGGGTGCTCGATGAAGGACCAACTTCTGGATCGGGGCAGGGGGCGGGGGGAGGATGGGGCGGAGGAGGGAGCAGGCTGGGGCAGAGGAAGGGGCAGGCTGGGGTGGAGGAAGGTCGGGGCGGAGGAGGGATCAGGCTGGGGCGGAGGAAGGAGGTCGTCGGGGAGGAGCTGCGGGTGGAGGGTGACCACCCGGGAGTGGGGGAGGAGTTCCGGGCGGAGAGGGAGGAGGAGGTTGGAGGAGGAAGAAGAGGATGGGGAAAATGGAGGAAGAAGAAGAGGATGAGGAAGAGGGTGCCAAGTGACCATTGAACCCTTTTTTTAAATTAATTCCGCTTATATCCTCAAAGTTAACGTCCGTTTGCACTATGGATGGATGGCAACTAACCCAAGGGGCACAACTGATAAAATGACAAGAAGTGAGGGGCACAACTAATATTACTAAAAAGGCACAACTGATAAAACGGTAAGAAGTGAGGGCCACAACTGATATTACTAAAAAGATAGGGGTATAACTGATATTGCGATATCTCGGAGAGACGCAAGTGATAAAAACCCTTAATTGAATTGTCGAAGATTAGGTTGGGAAAGTTGGCACAACCTGTACAACACTTCAAGTTGTCATTTAATAAAAGTCAATTCCGAGATGTTTATGCGTCCATGTGAATCACGCCTTTACAAATTCGAATGCCTATCTCTTAATCAAGCCAACCAGGCACATGGAAACCTAGAACGAGTGTTGCCATCATATGTACTTTTCTTACTCTAAATTATTCTGAAGTGGTGAATGTTTGAAAACATTGAATAGAAGTTCGTGATTAGACAGTGCTACATGTTCCTCTGTGAGTTCCACTGTCCGAGAATCTACTGCCATTGCACAGGCTTGGCAGGATGCTGCATACTTCCAGGGGAAGGATCCTTATTTGTGCACAATCAAATGCAACAGTTGACGAGCTGATAGAAAGATCAAATGTGGTCTACGTGGTGAAGATAACCAACAGGAGATTTGATTCTGCAGTGCTTGTTCATAGGTGTAAAGAAGGCATATGCAAGGTCTTGAATATCGCATATTAGCGGGATGATCTTGGCAACATATTATTTGGGAGTTCTCCCATCAATGTACAGAAGCTCTGGTGATGTTATTGCAGATCTAGGGAGCATAGTGACGTCAAATCAGACCATCCGAGATGTTCAGAACTTGCTTTAATTCGAAAGGGTACATTTTATGACAGTCCTTATGGGCTTATAAACCAACCCCCCTTTTTTTCCACACTTGGTTGTGAACTATGAAAGACCCTCCATAGGATTGTTAACCAAAGGAGAAGCTTGGCCAAACAAAGCTACACAGTAATTCAATGGAGGAGCATGTGTTTACTCGTCTTGAAGAGAGAAACTTATCGAGGCAAGTCAAGATTTTAAAAACCGGACCGGACAATGAACCGGTTTGTCTTCGGTTTGGTCCAACCGAGTCGAACCGTCGGTCCAAACCGGTCGGACCGGTGATGATGTCAACATGACGTCATCATTCCTATCGCTCGGAAAAAACCGGATCGGGCTTAATTTAATGGTCAGACTGGTCAAACCGATTTTTTGAACCGATAAAACCGGATACATATAAATATATACGTATGTATTTATATATCAATGAAATAATCGTTTAAAATGTATAATATTTCAATAGAATAACATGATTGTCTATTTCGAGTAAAACTCTACAAAAGTTAGTCACATTTTCTAGAATCATATATGAATATAATATTGTAATCATTTATTTATAGTTGCTTCTAGAAAGTTACTCTAAAAAGTATTGGCAGAATATATATTCCAAAAAAGAGACAGACATAACTTATCGTAGAAGTTAAGAAGGGCACAAGTGGTAAAAATCCTATTATTTATTATTTAATCTTTGTTTCTTTGAAAATTTACCAAATAATCAAAATTGGGTCAATCCGGGTCAACCAGATCCGACCATCCGGGTCGACCCGGTCTGACCAACGGTCCGACCGATTTTTTATTTTTTATTTTTTTTTTGAAAATAATTTCACAAAACCGGCCGAACCGACCGAGTCGGAGCCGGTTCCCGGTCCGACCGGCCGGTCCGGTCCGGTTTTTTAAACCATGATTCTAATTGAGCATATTTGATGTGTGTTTAATTATCCCATCTAGTATTAACAGTGACAGTGACAGGTTTACTATTTGGTTTCAACTCTTGCCACCCAAAATATCCCCTGCGTGAGATGGCTCCTGACTTGGCAAACTAAATTCCATTTCATAAATTCAGATTCTATAAATTTATTTGAAATCTATGAATTTCCAATGGAATCCATTACGTACAAATTGGATCGGATGTACTGAATGGCAATTGCTTATATCCAATTGATAATAGATTATCAACATCAACTCGATTGCGTACAATAATTTCTGAGAGTGGATATTTATTGGAACTAAGGTCTGGGATGCAAATTGAGATCAAGAATCAGGTAGTAAAATTTCACGCCAGAAACCTAGAACGAAACCTATGCATCTATCAAGAGGCCGATCTCTAATATACCTTGATGAAGAGTGATTTTTCGTAGGCATGCATCGGTTCTTAGAAGAACAAGAAGTTCTTCGTAATTATTTAGCAAGACTACCAATAATAAGGCCCGTGATCGTGTGGATTCCGGCAGCAAGAGGAAGAAAAAAATATCGCACCGTAAGAAAAATCAAGACCTTGGTTTCTTCACCCACAAAGAATGACACGCTCGACGCAACGTTGATGTTGAGAACCGCACACGGGGTTGACCTAGACCCCCACTACGTGGTTGCAGCTTCAAGTTGTCGATTCGATGCACTCCGGTGAACTCTCGTGAGGGAGAGGGGAGAGGAGGATGGCTGCTAGAAGAGGTTTGGACATTTGGGGAAGAAGGGCTGATTTTGGGGGGTTTATGGGGAGGGATATTCGGAGTGGAATCTTGGTTTGAGTCCGAAATAGACATGGACCCTTGCTCTCTTAAACGATCATAAATTGAGCTCCCAAACTCGGATTTTAATATTCTTAGACCCCGTTTATTATGCAGGAATAGAGGAGAGAATGGAATCACCATTCCTTCGTTTGTTACATCATATTAAGGCATGAATAATGATTACAAAGGAAATCAGATTACCTCATTCATGGGAATTGTCATTCCTAGGTACCCCTATGAACTAAGATCTCATTCCTTACCAATGCTAATAAATATATTCTTCTTCAATATTTTTTAATTAATATATCATTATTACACATATATGGTTATCGACATGGATATGTGTTTTCATTTTTTTGGACGCCGACATGGATATGATTTTTTTGGACATGGATTTATGGACACTGACATAGATACAAATATATGGATGCAAAAAGGTTTGATAAGTTACAAATATATGCATATATGGATACTGACATGGATATGTGATATTTTTTGCGGATACAGGTATAGATACGGTTTAATTTTTTTGGATATGGATACAAATATGGTTACACGATATTCCAACGGATACAAATACATATATATTAAATATATCTATTATAAGGATAAAATATATCATATATGCTTTTTTTACGGATACTGATACTAACATGGATATGTGCTTTTTTATTTTTTTTCCAGATATGGATACGGAGAGGGATATATGATTTTTTTCTAATATGCATATAGAAACGGATTTAATGTTCAATTTTTCTAAGATATGGATACTAATTATATTCTAGCATATACATATACAGATATGAATATGAATTTTAATTATCTACGGATACACATATGGACATGGATGATGCTTTTTTATGGAAATGGATATGGACATGGAAATGGATTTTATCTTTTTAGCAGCTATAGATATTGATACATATACCAACTTTAGTTTTTTAGGATATAGATACGGGTTACATTTTAGTGGATATGTATACGTACATGGATATGTGTTTTTATTTTTTTTCCAAATACGAATACCCATGATATTTTCAATTTCTTTAGAATATGGATATAGATATGGTAATAGAACATTGTAGCAGATATGGATATGGATGTATCAAAGATATCAATTGTGTGGAAAAAATCAAGGTAGTTTCCATTTAAATTTGACTATTGGTTCTTTACAGGGATTTTTACCCGACAGACCCTATAATCTTTGCCAATTACCTCTACGACCTTTGTAATAACGTATTTCCTCCCTCGACCCCGAAAACTTGCTTACCCTTACCCAGCAGACCATGTGATTAACCCCCGTCCATTTGCCCGTTAAAACTAATCGGATTCCATGAATTTCTACCTAACCCGCAGCAGGGGCGGCGCCTTTTGCCCGCCGACTGCGCGTCCTCTCTGTCCTTGCAGATCTGCCCGACCCGCGGACCTCACGGCGGAGCCCGACCTCCCCTTCTCCCTTGCACAAGCCTCCTTCCTAAGCTCGCCTCTGTCCCCACCCAGGCCTCATCCCCTCCGCCTCCGCCCAGGTCTCCTCCCTGACCTCCCCTCCACATCGCCATCTGGAGAATATTCACATGATGGTAGTACCTGGAGGTCACAGACACGTTTAAGCATCACCATCGACTTTGCGCGTGTAGCGGGTACTCTGGAAAGGGGGGAAGCAGATGAGGAAGAGGAAGGTAGTGGGTGCTCCGAAAATGGGTTGCGCGGGGTCTGCTGCATGGATTCGGAGAGCAGGAGTGACTCCGGCGAGGGGTCGGGAGCATTTGCTTCATGTGGGAGCAGTTTGACAGTAAGATTTCACCGCACACATCAAAGTTTTGCATCAAAATTTTGTATCGAAGAAGAAGAAGAAGAATGGAGGAATAAGAGGAGGAAGAAGAAGGAGATGGGGAGGAGGAAGATCCATCGTCAAATTCTCCTCTGGTTAGATTACTCAAGACTAACCCAAGCAATTAACTCAAATAAAGTTAAAACTGACGATAGGGTCTGTGGGGTAAGACGGAGCAAGTTTACAGGGTCGAGGGAGGAAATACGTTATTTCAAAGGTCGTAGAGGTAATTGGCAAAGATTATAGGGTCTGCTGCGTAAAAATCCCTTCTTTATATGAAATATAGCAATTACATGAAAAATAAGTCCGAGAATACTAATTATTTTTTTCTAACGGAGATGGATATATCAAAGATATCAATTGTATGGAAAAATCAAGTAGTTTCCATTTAAATTTGACTATTGATTCTTTATATGAAATATACCAATTACATAAAAAATAAGTCTGGGAATACCGATTATTTTTTCTACTAAACAAAATATATCAAATAAATGTTATTTTCTTTATAATTTTTCCCTTTCCAAATATAAGAAAGGAATGTTTCTCATAATAAATGTTTCAATTCCTAATATGATCCAAACAATGGAATGGAAAAAATTTTTCCTTTTCATTCCATTGTTAATGACATCCTTGTCTTGATTACATTCCATTCTAATTCATTTCAAATCAAACAAATGGGGCCTTAGCCTCATTGAAAAGGTCTCAACGAGCTCTACGCGATGAAGTGCTCAAATGATTTTTTTTATTAATGAGTAAAAGCAGTTTTTAGGAAGAAGTACATGTCCGAATTAGGGGGGTCTCACATTTTTATTACTCAATAACTACTTTTTAGAACCTATTTTATTCTTTATTATTTATACCTCAAATCAATAAACTTTGTACATGAATAGTGTAGATAAAAATACATAAAAAATTACAAAAATGAGATCATATAAAAATAATGCACAGTGTGCACGGGACACACAATAAAAAGCCACAATAAAAACTTCACAGACCTACATCTTCTTCATACTATATCAAAATAGATCAAATCACCTTTAATTGTATATAACTTTTAATAAGTTATTTTATGAAGATGATTTCATTCAATTTGGGGTTATGATGTAAACAACCATTGTGCAATATACATGTATATTATATTCAATATATTTACTCTTTATATTATTCAATTTATTACATTTTATAAAACTTTAAATATTATTTAAAACACATATATGTAATTAAAATAAATTGAAACCATTAAGATAAAAGTAAAATAAATAATACATACAAATACATAGATAAAGTATACCTATGTATACCTATAATGTATATATGATTAATTAAGTGTACATAAAAATTCATAAAAATACTATAAAAATACCTAAATGTGTATTCAAATAAATAAAAATACAAGATACATTTATATAAAGGTAAAATATATAATTTGAAATAAAAATCAAATACACTATATATAGGTAAATATACCTATGATTATACATGCAAATATTAACTCATATTAAATTAACTCAAAAAATAAATAAAATCGTAATAAAATAATAAATAAAATAACAAACATATCTTATATTTTAGCTTTAATTTCATTAATACATTTACTATTTTAGTTTTATTTATTTATTATTTTCATATTATTTTGTCGTTATCTACTCCTAGGTGGACCAATGGGATTCCACCGTGCGTTATCCCCAAGTCAACTGCTCGGTCCTCCCTCGTCAGCTCTATCAGAGCACGAGGTACATCCTTTCTCTCCCTTTTTCATGCATGATACACTACTCGAGAGGGATCGCTTCCTTCTACAAAAATCTTCGCACTTCGATCAGTCTTCTCGCCATTCCCCTAGAATCACTAGAAATGAACCCTCTTGATTCTTAGAACCCTCACATGACCACCCTCTCCTTTACCTATAAATACATCTGCCTCCTCCATTTTTTTGGCTCGCCTTCATCGACTGGAACTCTCAGGCCATTGCATGCCCATGTTGACCTTGGTGACATTTCGCTCCATGGAAGGTCTATATCGTGCATAAGGCCACAAATGGATTAAACCCCATGGTCGGAGCTTCGTGCCGCATGTCTTCTGCTCCCTACCTAAACCCCGAGTTGAGCTACCTTTTATCACATTTCTAGCATAGCCTTCTTCCTACTTTTTTATTTCTATCTTTAGGTTAGATTTTTATCACATTTCGTAGGGATAATTTTTGGATTAGTGTACGATGGAGTTCTAGAGCTCCGACCACCGTTAAATCATTGTACACCCCCTTTCGACTGCCAAAACCATTTCACCATCTTTCTTGATCACCACTTCGCATCCAACCACTCTCTGATCATCCTGATCCCTCGCGGATCAACGAATCGATGCTCCATCTCCACCACATGCCAGAGCATCACCCCCTCGCCTCCACTCTCGTCCATTCCACCCAATAATCGCCCATATATCTTTTTCTATGATTATGTGTATTAACCATGTAGGTATCTAGAGGAGACACCCCTCAACTAGAGCTAATCTTGCCAAGAACTCAGTCCTAGGTGCATGTACCTCGTCAACCTACCATGACCCCATCGTTGGGTCCTGGATACATCTGAGGGCACCATTAGCTTCGGACAAGAGCTTTGGAGCATCAGAGCAGCTTAGATTGAGCTTGGGGGCACGAGAGATCAACGAACAAGAGAAGACACCCCTTGTGTTCTTCCATGTTCTCTGGGATGAAGCCTTTACCATCCGATGGAGCATCCGCTCCAGCACATACAATCACCGTCCGATCTTACCGTCTATCAGTCGCATGATGGAAGACCGGTATCTAATCTCAACTGTACGAGGGCGAATCTGTATCTACCCACCTCGACCATTGACCGCATTAAAGAAGCAACGTGACACATGAAGAACCCTCTAACCGTGCGCAAATAATGGGATAAATTGTATAGATACCCCTACATACTTTCTTTGCTTTCATTTTTTGTTCAATAAATATAAACTGTATAGTAAATATTTTTGTAAAAGTTGCACTTTGTACCCCTATAATGATTGCTTATTGATGATGGGTTCGTGCCAGCTCACCTCACGTGGGCAGCCACGTGAGGTGGGATTTTGCAAGGGTACACCCCCAATTTTTGTATGTGTTATGTTTTTGATGTATTTTTACAGAGAACCACACTTTTTATGTTATTACAAATATGCCTCTGCCATACCTTTATAAATTAATTTTATGTTTTTATTTTGGATTAAATAGTTCCCATTCTTGGAAAATTATGAAAAAAATAAAAGAATATGCTCCATTTCGTGCTTATTCATGCTGGTATTTTATTTTAGCATTTTAATTTTTTTTCATTTATTAAAAATCAATTATGAGCTATTTATTCCCTATTCAGAGATAAAAATACATAAAAATTAGAAAACACTTTTGAAATTTCCAAAAAAGTATATATATATACATATATATAATATATTAGAATATAATATATTTATAGACTAAAAATAAAAAAACAAAAGAAACTATAAAAATTAGCAAACCCTTGCTAACCCTAAAGAATTGGCAAAGTATTTTTGAAAAAGTCAAAAATATTAGTTTATGTTATATATATTATCTATATATTAAAATTGATTTGGAGAACTTTTGAATCTTTTTGTTATTTTTAAGTCTCAAATCAATTCAGCTATTTTATTTTGGACTTTAAAAATATCTAAAAATGATTAAAAAACTCTTGAAAATCATAAAATATAAAAAATAAAAAATATTTTGTTTTATAAATTTTGACTGTACATAGCTATTTTTATAATTGAAATACTCTATCATGTATTGTATACCTATATATATTATATAGTTAATATTAATATTAGATACTGTAAATCCTCTAATAAATTTTTTAAATCCTTTAAAAAATAAAAGCACTGTTCTTTAGGTATTTTTCTGATTTTTTATATTATTATATATTATATTATATACTACCCATATTATACATATTACATATATATATATATGCATACATATATTATATAATAAAAAGGAAAAATAAATTAAAAATTAGAAAATCTAAAAAGGAATAAAAGTTATAAAATTACATATATGAGAATTATTTTATTTAATTAAAACCTCACAAAAACCTTAAGTAAATAATTAAGTGAATATTATATAAATACACATTATTAATTAATTATTTATAATTAATATACCTGCTATACCGACTTGTCTTCTTGTGTTCGACCCCTACTCTGTTTGTCATCATATGCACATTTATTGTACGGTATAATAAATTTTGACCAGCACACATTTGCTTTTATTGCTTCATTTTTTACATTATGTGTTGATTGTTGAATTAATTTTGATTTTGTGAGCAGTTACCTCAACGATTGTGTTCTCACTTTGTGTGGAACATCAAACCCTCACAAGATCTCAGTTTTCATTACTCAATCACAAAATCCAAGCGTGTCTGATGTGTCAATTCCTCATAGGTGCATGTTTTTGACGTTCCTTGGTGTTGATTATTCATTGGTTTGAAATTATGTAGATTATATATTTTATTTGTGTGATAATGTTGGTACAAGATTTATTATTCAAATAGGAGGATTGTAGGAGTCGTCGGATTGAGTAGTAGATCTGACGGTAAGCGAGAAGCTGTGTTATTGTAGTTGAACCTTACTACAGATTTTAGGAAGCTTCTCTACATGGATTTTGGTGATTCCATTATATGAAATCTAAACTCTAGACATGTCCTTTAAGCTATCGTGGGATATTTTTGGATTTAAATTGAGACGTATCAATTTGAAGTTAGGAAGGCATTTAGGATTCTTATTGGATATAAATTCCATGCAACATCATTTTCCTTTGATTTTTGAATCTTCTATGTCTGAAACAAGTACAAAACTTTTGAACGTTGACTTTCTTGAAATTCATGTAGAAATGCACGTTATGAATTAAATAGAAAATTATTTGTTTGATTTTTTAATTGGGCTAAATCGCAACATTTAAAAAAAAAGAAAATAAAGGATGATTAGTGAGTAGATCTTTTCTCCGTCATCAATTGCATCAAGTCTTTTAATCATATATAAAACTAATCTTCTAACACGAAAATTTCTTTGACTTCAACTTTGACTTCAACTTATAGTACCTACCAATTAAAGAACTTAACATACAACTTTATGCAAAACCGCCGCAAAATGAGGGCAAATGCACAAATTTTCTCTATAGGATAGGAGAGGATCCGTAGATAATGCTGCCAATTTTACAAGTGGATGTGCAACCGCACATGCTACAGAAACGTTGACTGAGTAGTTGTCGCCAAAACGTGCCTCCTCATCGTCCCGGTACCTTTGAGGGGGCATGGGTTCCAGCAGGTGGGCGGCGACGGCCGCGAGCATATGGGTGCAGTGCACGAGCGGGGCCTCATACTGCTTCAGCATCTACTCTCCTCTCCTCAAGTCCTCGCAGTCCTACGACCAGTCCACCCTCGACTCCGTCGCCTTCTTCAAGGACGTCGGCGCCAACGTCGGCGTCCTCTCCGGCCTCCTCTATTCCTCCTCCTCCGAGCCCTCCAAGGGGAAGTTCAGAGGCCCATGGGTGGTTATCGCCGCCGGTGCGGCGCAGGGCTTCGTCGGCTACTTCTTTATGTGGGTGTCGGTCACCGGACGACTGCCGAAGCCACCCGTGCCGCTCATGTGCTTGTACATGTTCCTTGCGGCGCATGCGCAGACTTTCTTCAATACGGCGGACGTCGTCACGGCTGTGCGCAATTTCCCGGACAACCGCGGCACCGCGGTCGGTATTATGAAGGTACATCTGACTTATTTCTCGGACGTGAATTGTCTGGAAGGTTAGATATGGATGAATTGATCGTTGAGTATTACGTGTGGGTTGTGGGTTTGATCGTTTCTCTGAGTGGGGCTTATTTGATTTCGATGGGTCGAGATGTGCAGTTCATTGGTTAGATCCATTTTGTCATTTTTTAGAGTAATTCGAATCATGAAAGGCCGTATCGGCGATATATCGGCGATTTGTCGGCGATATATCGGTTTCGACGGATCTCCCATCTCGATATCCCATTGTATATCTATTTCCTATGTGTTACTGACGATATATCGGTTGTCGGTTATATATCGCCGACACAGTGAAGATTCCTTACTTAATATCTAAGGTTTCGATCTCCATTTTGCCTATAAATGATGCCTGTCGTCCTCCTGTTGAGCATCTCGACCGTGCAGTCAGCAGGAGCTCCCAATTTCCTTCTTTCTTTGCATTTTGAGGTGAGTTCTTGTCTTATTTGACGTATAAAAATAGAAAATTAGTTAGGATTTTTGTTCATAGTGATTATTTGATGTATACTCTCCCTTTTTATGTAAAATTTGGAATAAATCATTTGATCTTCCATTGCTTTTGTTCATGTAATTTAGGGTTTTTGATTTTTGTGTATTTATTAAGTGATACTATGGATGAATAGAGTTGAATCTCATATTTTAAACTTAGGAAACATGATTTCATGGTGATTTTTATTAACAAAATTTGTGCAATTAATTAAATCTAAAATAAAAAATAGTTGTACAATTTAATGAGATTTTTATTTATGTAATTTGGGACTTTTGATTTTTGTTGAATTATTAAGTGATGTTATGGATAAATGGAGTTGGATCTTATATTTTAAACTTAGGAAATATGATTTCATGGTGATTTTTGTTAATAAAAAGTGTGCAATTAACTAAATCCGAAAATAAAAAAATATATTTACAATTTAATGAGATTTTTTTATGTAATTTGGGGATTTTGATATTTGTTGAGTTATTAAGTGATGTATGAATGAATGAAGTTGGACCTCATGTCTTAGACTTAAGAAACATTATTTCATGGTAATTTTTGTTGATAAAAAGTGTGTAATTAATTAAATATGAAAAATAAAAAAATATACCTACAATTTAGTGAGATTTTTGTTCATTTAATTTGAGGCTTTTGATTTTTGTTGAGTTATTAAGTGATGTTATAGATGAATGGAGTTTGATCTCATGTTTTAGACTTAGGAAACATGATTTCATTATATTAACAAAAGGCGTGTAATTAATTAAATCTGAAAAAAATAGATATACAATTTAATGAGATTTTTGTTTATGTAATTTGAGGCTTTTGATTTTTGTTGAGTTATTAAGTGATGTTATGGATGAGTGGAGTTGGATCTCATGTTTTAGACTTAGAAACATGATTTCATGGTATTAACAAAAGGTGTGTAATTAATTAAATCCGAAAATAAAAAAATAGATTTACAATTTAATAAGGTTTTTGTTCGTGTAATTTGGGACTTTTGATTTTTTTTTTTAGTTTTGAGTGATGTTATGGTTGAATGGAGTTGGATCCTATGTTTTAAACTTAGGAAACATGATTTCATGGTGATTTTTGTTAATAAAAATTGTGTTAAATTTGAAAATAAAAAAATAGGTCTAAATTTAATTGTGTTATGATATCTAAGTGTATATTTGCAAGTTATTTCATGTTGTAAGAAATTAAGTGAAATCCATTTCCAATATGATAATATCTATTTGTCAATTCTTAAAAAAATCTATAACTAATGAATATACACTATAGTCTATAAGTCAAGAATTATGTTCGAAATGATCGATATATGATATATATGATATAAAGTTCATAGATGATCGATATGTGTGATCTAAGAGAGTAAGAGTACATTTGTAAGTTATTTAGTGATCAAAGAACTTGGATGAACTCCATTTTCAATATATATATATATAGTATCTCAACAACTAACAATATCAGCGATATGTTTGATATGACCGATATGTGCAATATAAGAATCACAATCGTCATAAATAATCTATATGTGTTATCTAAAAGCGTATATTTGTAGCTGAAAAATCTAGGCCTCATTGTGGCAGGGCTCCGGGCTATATGGAAGAATTTTGAGCTTAGTAAGGGCTTCTGAGGGTGGGATGAGCCTGCGAGCGAGGGACGGGGTGGGAAGAAAGTCACGAAGGGAGAGAACTCGCTGGAAGATTGCGGTAGGGCTCTGGGCTTGGGCGCAAAGAGATAACAGGGATACAACCCCAGTCAAGGAGAAGGGGGAAGGGTGGGTCTCGGTGACACATCATAAACGAGGTCGCAGGTGCTTCTGATGCGGTACGTGGGGTCACGAGGTAGTGGGATGCTTGCAGCCGCCGCGATGCTTCAACTGTAGAATGCTAGGGCACCACCGGGATTCATGTCCTCTCGAGGTTAAGGGGTCATGTCACGATCGTGATCCTGTTACGGGTGGTCCTGAGAATAGGGGATCGACCATGACTAACGGAAGCGGGCTCAAAATGGGCGGTCGTACGCTGATGCAGCGGGCGAGAGCCCAGATGCGAATAAGAAGGCTCATTTGCTGATAAGAGAATGGGAGAAAAATTCTCTAACTGTTAGGTCGATATGGGCAGGCCTTGATCTTGTCCTTGGAATAAGCTTTGCGGGAGACATCGTGGCTCTGAGACACAAGAAGTGTTGTGCGCGTGGGTTGACGAGTGCTCAGTTGGTTAGACTGTTGAACCCGAGTGGCAAGAACGATGTTTGGTGGCAGCCTCCGTGCGGTGCCGATGGAGGTGAGGTTCCTTTCATAAGAAAGGTGGCACAACTCAGAGGAGTCCCTTTCGTTCTGAGGAATGTTGAGGCTCTAGGTGGGCTGCTTAAGCCGGTTGGAGTAGTGAGAAAGGTGCTCGGAGATGGATGTTCGTCGAGCTCGGAGCCTGGAGTCACAACTGTTTTGTTGGACTGTCGTGAAGTTAGCCCTGGACCCCCACGGGAAACCGTAATATCAATTGGACGGGATGCCTTCCATATTTTGATCAGTTTCCTGCAGCCGCCGTCGCCCCCATCGTCTTTGGTGGAGGACCAAACAACGACAACAGAGATCGTTGCGGTGGTTGTACAACAAGACGTTTCTAGGGACTTGTCGAAAGTCGAGGCATCTTTTCAGGAATTGGCAAAAAGTAAGAACCCTTCGGTTACTGCTGAATTTTCTTTTTTCGGAGCGCGCACCGAGAACCTTGAAGGATTGGCGATCTGTCCCTGACTTAGCGCCTCTAAAGGATTTTGGCATGGGCCTATCGGGTCTTGGCTTTTGGAATATCGGGTTGGCAGAATGGGTTCTATGGATAGGACCTGAATCCGTGTATCCGACTTACCAATCGTTGGGTAAGGTCCTTTTACTGGTGACCCATTCAATTGGCTAAAGACCTCCGTAGGGAACCCCGTTGGGGAGTGTACTAACGTGGGGCTTTTTTGGTGGGTACCCAGTTGTGTGAGGATTGCATGTTTCACTCTGCCTTCGATTTCCTCGATTGAACCCTCGGGTTAGTTGCTTCTACGTGACAGCTTTACTGGGGATCATGTACCTTTGGGCTCAATGTTGCCCCATTTAGGGGTTGATTGTGATGAAAGAGTGCATCAAGAGCACAACCTGCTGCTCTCCCATTCATTGACGGTGTATGGTCTGATGGATTTTGGGGGTGGAGTGGAAGTCCTACCTGACTCGAACGTTGGAAGGGGAACGATGAAGAGATATAGAAGGAGGCGAAGACAAAAGGCGACAAATGAAGACATACAATTGGTCTCCAAGCACAAGGTTCAAGTGGCAGGGTTGACAAGAGCGGTGACAATTCCGGGTGCACAAGCCATGAACAAATGAAGGTACTCTTATGAAACATTAAAGGTCTGGGTGACCCTAAAAAAAGGAAATCCTTGGGAGGGAGATTTTTGAAGTGGGGTTGTGATGTGGTTATGCTTCAAGAATCCAAGCTTGCTTCCTGTGACACGGGTGTTTGGAGCTCTTTTGGAGCATCTGCTCTCTCTGGCTATTGAGTTATTAATGTTTCGGGCAGCTCGGGTAGGCAAATTGTGGCTTGGAAAGACTTTTTTTTCGGATCTGATCGAAGCTGAAAGGATCTCACATCCTCTCGGTCCTCTTGGAGTGCTCTAGTACCTCGACCCTCTTTGCCTTCTCATCTATCTATAGCCCCTGTCAACCGTTCTTGTGACCTGAGCTATGGGTCGACATCCTTACGGCGAGAGAATCCTTTCTGGTCTGTACTTAGCTGGTTAGGGGCGACTTCAATGTCTCGCTGCTCTCCTCTGATCGGCCTCGTTTGCGTGGTTGGTAGGATCAGGGCTCGGCTGATTTTGCTGAGTTGATTGATGATTTGGAACTTGAGGTTATGGATGTAACATATACAAAGTATACTTGGCATAACTCAAGATCACGTTCCCGTGTCGATCGCTTCCTTGCTTCTCCGACCCTTTTGGAGGCGTCCCCGCTTTCTTTCACCTCGTGTAGGCCTTGTGCCAGGTTGGATCATACTCCACTGATTTTGGAATCCGACGACCCCTCTCTGGCGAGGGGATTTTTCATATTTGAGCGGGCTTGGCCGCTGGAGGATTCTTTCAGGGAGCTTGTGAGCTCCCACTGGTCCTCTACTTTGATTTTTGGTTCGGTGGTGTCGAGGTTTGCAGAAAAGTTGAAAAGCTTGCATCAAAGGTTATGTACCTTTAAGAAGGAGATTAGGGAGAGTAGGAGGGCTCGGAGGATGGCTGCGGAGATGGAGGTACAGAGATTGGACATTGTGGAGGATGTCAGACAGCTGGACGCGGAGGAACTCGGGCAAAGGGCCTTTGCCTTAGACGAGATTGAGGAGGAGGATAGGAAACAGATCATGGAATGGAAACAAAGATCATGTCTTACTTGGCTGAAGGTGGGAGATGCGAACACAAGTTTTTTCCATAGGGTGGCTAATGACAAGCGTAGGACTAATGCCTTTAGGTCCATAATTATCAATGGAAGCATAATTACCGGGGATATGGAGATGGGATCTGCGATTGCAGCTCACTTCCGTGCCTTTTCGAGACGGGCTGACTTTAGGATTTAGAGGTGGAACGACCTTGGGGCATCCCGTCTATCTCGGTTGCATGCAGATAGTTTTACGGTGCAGGTCACCTTCGAGGAGGTTAAGGCAGCAATGTGGAATCTAAACGCGAAGGGGGCGCCAAGTCCGGACGTCTTCTCGATTGGATTTTATAAAGAATTCTGGGATTTGGTGGGCCTGGAGGTTATTGAAGAATTTTGTCGATGCAATGCAAGGTTTGAAAGGCTTAACAAGGCGTTGATTTTCCTCCTTCCCAAGAGTGGTGTGGCGGAGCAGATTGAGGACTACAAACCGATTGCTTTTTCGAATGGCATCTACCTCATTTTAACGAATGTGTTTACGGTACGTCTTAATAGGGTCCTCGGGTATCTTGTCTCTCAGGTGCAGTCGACATTCGTCGCAGGCTGTCAGATTGTGGATAGCTTGGTGTTGGCTTCTGATATTATCTCCGATTGGAAGCGTAGTGGCAAACAGGCAATGCTTTGGAAAGTTGATTTTTCAAAAGCATATGATACTTTGGATTGGCAGTTTCTGTGGGCAGCGCTGAGTAGGAGGGGTTTTCCGGATGTGTGGGTTTCATGTATGAAGCGATGCATCACCACGATGACTTCGGCTGTCATTGTAAATGGTCGTCCTGAGGGAGGTTTCGTCCAACTGCAGAGAGGGGTTAGACAGGAATGCCCGCTTGCTCCCATGCTCTTTGTTCTTGCGACCGATGTTCTTGCTTGCATGATTGATCGGGTCCAGAGCGATGGAGTTTTTTCAGGCTACATATGCGGGGAGATACTTATTCCGCTTCTTCAATATGCTAATGGCACAATCCTTTTCATTTAGGGCTGAAAGGAGGAGGCTGGTGGAGTGGCTCTCACTCTGGAGATCTTCGGAGAGATGGTCAGACTCAGATTAAAGTATAACAAGTCGATGGTGGTCCCTTTTGGCATGCTTGAGGAGGAGATGCATGCCTATTCGCTATCTCGAGCTACCTCTCACGGTTGGCAAAAACAAACTTTCGGGCTGGCTACCTATAGTGGAGAAAATGGAGAGAAAGCTGAGTGGGTGGAAGACTTCTCTGATGTCGCGTAGGGGATGTCTCGTGTTGATTAAGGTGGTCCTCTCTACGATCTCGGTGTTTTTCTTTTTCTCTAGACTCATGCCCGTAGGGGTGAGGAGGCGGTTGGAGCGGCTGATGCGCAGGTTTCTGTGGAGTAAGTCAGGTCAGGAAAGGCATGGTATTCACCTGGTTGATTGGGAGACCGTTACTTTGCCAAAGAATTGTGGAGGGTTGGGAATAAGGAGCATGAAGGCTCTTAATGAGGCACTTCTGCTGAAGTGGGTGAGTAGGATTCAGGGTAAGGATTAGGGCATGTGTTGCAACCTTGTCCGTTGTATTATGAGATTTCTTTGACTGACCCTGGGGTCCTGCGTCAGGGCGCCAACTATTCTTCGTTGTGGAAGGGGATTTTGAAGGTGTTGCCCCGCTTTTATGATAATGGCGCCACGTTTGGCTTTTGGTCGGATAATTGGACGGAAGATGGTCCTCTCCATACTCACTTTCCTCGCCTACTTTAGCTGCTAACACCGATGCCTGAGTGGCGGACTGCTGGGATAATGGTAACTGGATGTCGGCTTTCAAAACCTCCTTCTCTGACCAACGACTTGAGGATTTTCTTCGCCTTCTTGACTCGCTGGGCAGACCATCCTCTGGGTGGGACCATTGGGAGTGGAAGGACTCAACTTTCTCGGTTAGAAAAGCATATGACGTCATCTGTTGGCCCCCCTTCTCCCTCAGACTTATTGATCGGGGATTGTGAGTTAATTTGGTCAGTTCGACTATCAGAAAGGATTGGTTTCTTCTTATGGCTTTTCAGATAGAAGCGCCTTATGACTAGGGATCGCTGTGCCCAGCTCTTCCGGGTGGTTTCTGATTGGTGTCCTTTATGTGGCAGCGAGATTGAGACCTTGGAACACCTCTTTTTCCATTGCTCTGTTTCTTCAAATGTCTTGGCCAACGCAGGAATGCATTGGATATGCACCACCTCTTTTGACAGTTTCTGGTCTTCCTTCTATAGGGCACGTGGTCGTTGCAGAGATGAGGTCCTATCCCTGGTGGCTTTGTTTGGGCTATCTGGTTGGCCCATAATGATGTTCTTTTTTCGGGTCATCGGTTTTACTCTGAAAATGTTTACATCCATTATAGGCGACTTCTTGGGTCGTGGCTTCTGTAATATGTGTGTTTTAGTATCTTTTCAATAATATTTATGGGGCGGACACCATAGCATGTTTTCCCCTTTTTTGGCTTCAAGAAAAGTGTATATTTGTAGCATTTCGTGTTATAAGAACTTGATTGAAATCCATTTCCAATATTTATAAGTCAAGAATCATTATTAACATCGATATGTTCGATATGACCGATATGTGCGATATATGGTCTATAAATGATCGATATGTGTGATATAAGTATGTATTTCTAGTTATTTGTTGTTTTAATATCTTGGATGATCTTAATTTCAGAAAAATGGCAAAAAATTGAATTTTTTGAGCCATTTTCTACATTTCCACCGATATCATCGATATATTGGCGATATATCCTGATATTTCCTTTTCTGGGCGGACCGAAACAATATCGATATCGATACGACCTTCCTTGCTTAGAATCTAATGATGCCGCTATGTCGGGGATATCTTCACCATCTACGTAGGGAAGTGGATGTTTTTTCATTTTAGTTCAATACTCTTCTCTACAATTACCAATCCACTTACTCAACTTCTTTGATTTAAAGGTATTTGTGTATTATAAACTCCAAAGCTTGGGTTGTTTTCGAAAATTGTAAATGAAGAGTAACTGTCCATGATGACCGAGTTTGACTTCTGATTCACATTTTGTTTGGAGCTAGTTTTCGCATGAAACTGTACGTGAAATTGGTCGCAGTTGTCATATTGTGGTGGTGGGAAGTTAAGATTGCATATGATATCTGTTCAACAATAAAAAAGCCTTGAAGTCACCCTTGATCTCAAGAGTTCGGAAACAAGGCTGTAAAGTGAAGCAAATGTATCTATACAAACATATAGAGAATCTGTTGTGTGTGCAGACCTATGCCAGAACCCTTCTTATCAACCGAGGGAGTGCTCTAAGGCATGCTGATGAACTTAACAATCTGATTTCATCTTAAACGAATTGAAATCGGACCATTATGGGATCTTGTGATACACAACAATAAACTGGGAGGGTCGACGACAAGACAATCGTACCTTAAATGGGTTTAATGGCAGCACATACTAAGTTGGTGGTGCTATGGCTACTAGAGGCCCCCCCTCTGTAGTAGCCTCACCCCCTACGATGGACTGGGAAGCACCCTTGGTAGGTCCAAGCGATGCAAGGGCCATCGTCGGTAGGTGATAGGCAGTCCTGCAGCACTGTGCAATGGTGTTGGGCCACCCTTTGTGCAGTGGTGCCCTCTCCAAGCGGTGATCGACCACAATAGCCGCCTCTCGAGGTCTATTTGGTACATAGGAGTGTGAGGAACGACGATCGGTGGCAGAGGGGAGGGAGGGAAGGGGGGCCAACAAGTGGGGCTAGGTTTAGGTTAACGAAAGTTTGGTCTAGGACCGTCGCGTGATACCATGTGGATAAAATAACTTTCAACAAAGCCTAGTGGTCAAACTACTCTACTTCATTGTCATTAGGCCATATATATCGTATGCTGTGAGCAGGGTCGGCTAGCACATAGAGAGACCTCCTTGTAGTCTATGTTGCAAAAGTTGATACTCGATCGACCAAGTCACTGACTAAAGGTTAATTGGCAGTATATGCATAGTATATGCATATATTCGTGTATATTTACTTAAATTTGTACATTTTCTATCCTATCATAATGAAATAAAAGAAATAATTGAATTCTAATTGTTAGAAAATATACATGCGGAAGCGAATGATAAACAGAGCATCGAAATAGAGAAAGATAAACATCAAGAACAAAGATTTAATGTGGAACCCTACTCCGTGAGGAGCAGGATGAAACCACAGGAGAAGCCCTTAACGGGGCATATGCTTCTATTGCTTTTCTCATCTGATACAGGAGGTCAGGGGCTCCTTATATAGCCTCCACAGAGCCTCCAAGTCCCACCACTGGACAATGTGGGACTAAACAACTGGATGGAGTAAATGGATCTCTCCAGGATCCATTTACCATCCTACAATACAATGGGCACACATAACAAATACTCAAACACTCCCCCTCAAGCTGGAGCATGCAATGCTCAGCTTGGACAAACAAAAAGAAACTTAACCCACACTACATGACACTACGAACAATATCAACCCAACGTGGTCGAACTATCAATTTTAATTATCAAACTGTTGCTGTCGAGGACGTTGCTTCTCATGCCGTGCAGGTGAGGAGGACGAACGGGTTGGAGTGTGAGTCTGCGGAATCTCCTCGTCGGAGAGCATGCGCTCTGAACTGCACCTGTCAGAGTCGCTGCAACTGGAAATGAGTCTCCTCGTCGGAGTACTTTGGCCCGCTACAAATTGTGGACAACTACTCCATCTCTGAAAAGGGTCGAACTGAAAAGGGCCGTGGCTGTGCAATCCTCGTTAGAGTCCACAGTCGCTGGAGAATGGAGTCTGAAAAGTCTCCTCGTCAGAGAACTGGGTCTCTCCCATCTGGCTCAGAGAATGGTACACTGCTCTGGTGTCCCTAAGATACCACATGAAAACCCTTGCCAATATGGCATAGGGAATGGTCCTCTACTCTGGAGTCCATGTGGCTTACATGAAAACTCTGGACGAAACAATATGAAAAGATGGGGACCTCTGAACTGATGGCATACATGTGCTCATTTGAAAAGACCGCATACTCGTGCGTGTCTGAAAATGAGTCTCTCTCTGGAGAACTCGAAAAATGGGTCACTCAACATGGAGTGCCTCGAACTTGGACTCTAACCAATATGAATGTTGAGTCTGAAATGGCGCATCACACTATGGAATCGGAATCTGAAACTTGAGTCTGATATTGAAACTGACTGAGAACTGTAGAGTCTGAACAATCCGGCTGATTTGGAGACTGACATCTGAATCTAGATCAAGACCTGTGACTCTACATATATACTCCCCCTTTCTCCCATAATTGTCGAAAAATAACCATCGACAAAGTTGGGAGAAGACAATGATATGGGGACAACAACCTGAAACAAGCCATTCACAAATTTTCGGCTTCAAATCATAAATAACATTTGGCCGTAATTTTTCCTTTAACATATCCTGCGTACAGCTTTTCTTTGTACGTGCCTCTTTCTCTTTTTTTTTTCAAAATACTTGCGTACAACTTTTTCAAATGTACGGGCCTTTTTCTCAAATTTTTTGTTTACGTTGAGCCTCCAATAACAAAGTCCCCCTTTTTTCAACTTTAGCCGCCCAACTGTGTTGCACTTTCCCATCTCATTTTTTTAAATTAAAACTGCAACCTCTTTTTTTTTACTTGAAAACTTTCAACCTGCTCCTCTCTCTTTCTTATTTTTTTTTAATAAAGAGGGACGGGCCCCGCCTTAGGGTTCCTCGTTGGGAACCTCTTCGATCGAATACCGTTGCCGCCCCCAAAGGGGGGGTCTCTGTTTCTTCGCACATCGCTCATGATGCTTTGTGCGCTGCTTTGGCACATGGAAATCTGAAGGCCGGTGTCGCCCGTGGCCTGAGAAGATGCGGTAAGGGCATCGCAGCGTCGCCTGTTTTTGCGCGTGGCCTGAGAAGATGCGGCTCACGGAGGAGCTGCCGCCACCTGGGGTCTATCATCGCGCCAATGGGAGATCTTCGGCTGGGGAGGTCTGACATCACGCCGCTGGGGCTTGTTGCCAGAGAGGAGCATGCGCGGAGGAGATGGAGCGCCGCCTAGGTGTCGAGAAGAAGAGGAGCGCCACCTGGGACTGGGTGAGGAGCCGCGCAGATGCCGTTGCGTGACTGTGAGAGGCGGCACCGCGATGGGGCTAGGAGGCTCCGCCTGGAGCCCTGGGGGCTGTGCACGAGAGATGAGGGCTCCGCCTCTTGGAGCCTTGGCGGCGAGGGAACGCTGGAGTTGCCTGGAAGACGAGGAAATCCCGACAACGGAACCAATATCTTACTGCCTGGAACCCCTCCGCTTCTGCGTGGGTGGATCAAGAACATCGCTGAGGGGTCCGCTCCACTCGAACAGCCTGTACACGAACAAGGCTGGAAACCCCTCTCATGGAAACTGCGGCGATCTGGAGCGGACCTCCACGAATAAGGGTTCCGAAGATTGAACCCTGAAACTGAACCTTGAATACGGAATATTGATGACGGTTTTGATCTTCGGATCTTCAGAAATACATGATCTTCTTGCAAAAATTAGGGTTTCAAACTAGAAACCCTAGAACTTTGACTTGAACAAATCACTCCATAAAAATAATCTTCAAGCAATAACTGGATCTTTAAAATAAGATCGATCGAATCTCGAAGATAAATAAAGAAAAAAAACATCTCCGAGAATCGAATCGGCTCTGATACCATGTTAGAAAATATACATGCGGAAGTGAATGATAAACAGAGCATCGAAATAAAGAAAGATAAACATCAAGAATAAAGATTTAACGTGGAACCCTTCTCCGTGAGGAGTGGGATGAAACCACGGGAGAAGCCCTCAACGGGGCATATGCTTCTATTGCTTTTCTCATCTGATACAGGAGATCTAGGGCTCCTTATATAGCCTCCACAGAGCCTCAAAGTCCCACCACTCCACAGAGCCTCCAAGTCCCACCACTGGACAATGTGGGACTAAACAACTGGATGGGGTAAATGGATCTCTCCAGGATCCATTTACCCTCCTACAACACAACGGACACACATAACAAGTACTCCAACACTAATCGAACATTAAGCATATTAATATAAGTTTGCTTTTAAAAAAAAGTAGAAATAATATTGTCCTAAAAAAGATGGACGGTTAAGCGACCAAGTTGGCTAACTAAATGAGCCTTTTAGTCGGTTGGCCTACTAAAGGTCTTACAGCCATTTGTAGAATATTTTTTGGGCCCTTCGATATCTAAAGGAATCTCTAAGGAAAGGTCTCTTCTATGAGGCCAATGGTCATACCGATGTCATTGCCTAGACATATGCATATTATAATAGTTTTATTGAGGACATATGGTCAATCAAAGGTTATGCCATGTTTGTTGGTGACAACATTATCACATGGCTAAGCAAGAAGCATACGAATTTCTACATTGAGTACAAAGGCTGAATATAGGGTGATGGCTTAAGCCATTTGTGAGATTACCTGGCTAATTTCCTTTCTATAGGATCTTGGATTTCCTTCTACTAATATGTACCTTTGTACTGTGATAGCAAGTCTGCTATATACATTGCCATCAATCCCGTAATCCATGAGCAGACAAAGCACATTGAAGTCGATGTCATTTTATTCGAGATGTAGTACGAGGAGGGAAGATCACTACTTCTTATATATCCATAGATCTTCAGCTTGTTGATATATTTACGAAGGTCTTGTCGAAGAAACGTATCTGTTGGAAATATGAAATGCAGAAGTTTAATTAGAGAAAATGGAATAAGAATATGAAGAACAACGAGATTTTACGTGGAACCCTACTCCCTAAGGAGTAGGATGAAACCACGGGAGAACGCCTCAAAGAGTTGATGTGTTCATTACACTCATATGATACATGAGGTCTGGGGCTTCTTAGATAGTTTCTACAGACCCTCCAAGTCCCACCATTGGTAGATGTGAGGCTAAACACTCGATATGGTAAATGGATCTTAGAGATGACACATATACTCCAACACTCTCCCTCAAGATGGAGCATGCAATGCTCAACTTGGTTAAACAGAAAGAAATATCAAACTCATTATACAAAACATTACAGACAATATCAACTAAATGCAAACACAACTGTCGGTTGTTGTCGAGGATGTTGCTTCTCATGTCGTGTAGGTGAGGAGGAACAAACAGGCTGGAGTGTGAGTCGAACTGGGTCTCCTTATCAGAGAACGTGTGCTCTGTATTGCGTCTGTTAAAGTCACATAAACTGAAAAGAGTCTCTTCATCGGAGTACTCTGGCCTGCCACAATCATGTGGACAATTGCTCCATCTCTGAATGGTCAAACTGAAAAGCCGTCGAGACATTCTCGTCGGTGATCACTGGAGAATGGAGTCTGAAAAGTCTCCCTGTCGGAGAATTGGGTCTCTCCCATAATGGCTCAGAGAATGAGATCTCTATTCTGGAGTCCCTATGAAACCACATGAAAATCCTAACTCACATGGCATAGGGAATACGATCTCTACTCTGGAGTCCTTATGGATCATATAAAACTCTAAGACTGAAAAAACAATAGATGTGGACCACAAACAAATGATCGCACACATGCGTGTTTGAAAAGGAGTCTCTCTATGGAGAACTCAAAGAAATTGGGTCATGTAAATATGGAGTGCCTCGAACTTGGACTCCTAACCAATCCGCAGAGTCTGGAACTGAACTGTAGAGTCTGAAATCTGGCCTGGAATCTGATATCTGAATATGGAATGTGGAGCATCTGACAATGTGGCAGTAACTCTACCCAATAATCCACCTTTCTCTTATACTTGTCGGAAAATAATGACATCGACAAAGTTGGGAGAAGACAAGAAAATGGGAAAAACATCACATAAGCCGATTACATTTCTTCTTTGATTTTTCCTTTTAATTTTTTCCTTTTCAAATCATTTTTTCCAAATCATTTTTTAGTTATTTCATTTTTTACTAACCGTCATGTTTTTTAAATAAACCGTTCATCATTCTTTTTTTCAATTTTTCCTTATTTTTCTGTTGCGTACTGCTTTTCTTTTTCACACGCCTTTTCTCAAAAACATTTTTTTTTTGAAATTTGGCGTAAATAGGGACCAAAAAATGCAGCTTTCCTCCTCTTTTTTAAACGTTGCATCCCAATCCAAGCCCTCCTTTTTTAAATCATGGCCCAGGGTCTTTTCTTCCTTATTTAGGGTTCCCATGGGAAACCCTCTTTCCCAAAGATCGCTACCCCGATGGGGTTTCTTTTGCGTCGTAATTAGAGCACGTGAGGCTGGTGCTGACGCCCTTCGATGGAGCCTGGAAGCTTGCCACACTTCCATTACGCCTGGAGGGTGCGACGATGGGGCTAGCAACGCGAAGGGGGTGCAATGCCTAAATGGATTCACACAAGAACTGGAAGGGTCGAAAAGGCAGCGAGAGATGTTGGAAGCAGAGGTGCGTTGCGCGAGGCATCGCTTGGAGCTCGAGCTCCACCCGGAGATCGATGCCTCCGCCTCCACCTGGTGGTTCGGTTTCTGCCTGGTCATAATGATCATCGCTCCATCTTTTCTCTTTCTTTTTACAAGACTTGCGATCGGGAACAGAGGCTGGGAGGTGCGCAAGATTCCGTTGCCAAGAGGTCTGAGGCTCCTCCTTCATCTTCTTGCGTACTCAATCCCTTCGGCATTTGGAACTGTTGCTCTCGAGCAAAACCTATCCGAAAACCTGACGCTTGAATCATCGAAGCTTCTTCAAAAATACTAGAACTTTAGGGATGTCTGCTCCCCGAAGATTCTCATGTTGCATCCCATGGGGCACTAGCAAGAACTGGGGCTCTTTGCCCTACTTGAGAACTTCACGTGTGGGTTGGGATTACACGTATCGACTCAAAGAACACATCGAGAGATGGAGATGGAGGAGTCGTGGATATGGGGCTCAAATACCTGCGTCTCCTGGGAATCATGCACAAAAAGATGTGCACATAATCCATCCGGAAATTGAACCATGAACTTGATCGAACAAAAAATTTGCATGAATCGATCTTCCAAAAAATCTATGACTGTAGAAAATTAGAGTTTTGAAAAACCCAAAAAACTAGAACTTGAACTTGCACGACCTTGAATAATAAATCTTCAAGAAACCAACCAAGAATCAACCTGCTATGATACCATGTTAGAAATATGAAATACGGAAGCTTAATCAAAGAAAATAGAATAAGAATATAAAGAACAACATGATTTTTATGTGGAATCCTATTCCTTAGGGAGCGGTAAGAAACCATGGGAGAACGCCTCAAAGGGTTGATGTGTTCATTGCACTTTCTCATATGATTCATGAGGTCTGGGGCTTCTTATATAGCATTCACTGACCCTCCAAGTCCTACCACTGGTTGATGTGGGACTAAACACCATCTATACAAGAATGACACATATAATCTAACATTATCTCTTGCTGATTTCCAAGTTGGGCATGGTCAATAAATATTCTCCAACTTCATGGGGGTATTAGAGTTATTTAATTCTGTTATTTCTTTTGAATCTTGTAACACTTCGAGGTCACATATGTAATTATCTTTTTTGGGGTTCTAGGTTTTTATGTTATATAAGAAACCCCATGTCCCTTGAATAAATCAACTCGTTCATTCTCAATTGTTCCTTCACACTTTCTTTTAATTTTTAAAGGAATTTTCTAATGACATAAAACTATAGAGGTTCCTCTCCACTTTAGCCAACCTGTATTTATTCTATGAATAATATCTCCATCGACTTCCCTATTATGTTGCAAACACATATTTTAGAATCCAAAAGAGATATCTATAACTATTATTTATATTGCTCCACAAACATGCATGCGAACTATTGGAGAAAAATAAGAGAGAAGTTTATTCCTGTAACCCTAGGCTCTCTTATATATAGGAGAGACCTATGTGTAAATTACATAAGATAGACATAAAGAAATAAAATAACCGGAAAGGTATGTAGGAATGTAGAAATATATCAACACTCTGCCTCAAGATGGAGTATAGATGTCAATCATGCTTTACTTGGACAAACACTTCTGAAATGATCCCCTAAGTAATGCCTTGGTAAAGATATTTGTTGTTTGCTCTCCCAAACCAACATGAGTGGTAGAAATCAGACCCTTCTGGATCATATATCTAGTATAATGGCGGCCTACCTCAATATGTTTCGTTCTCTCATGGAATGCAGTGTTGTTTGCAATAAATAAGGTAGCCTGATTATCACATTGTAACCGCATGGGTAGAGGAACATCTACATGCAAATCTGCTAACACTGCTCGAACCCACATCATTTCTGTATTTGCTTGTACCATAGCCCTATACTCACATTCGGCACTTGATCTAGCCACAACAGTTTGTTTCTTGCTTTTCCAGGAAACAAGAGAACTGCCAACAAATACTGCATAGCCCGAAGTAGATTTCCTATCCTTAAGACACCCTGCATAGTCAACATCAACACACACAGATACAAAGAGAGTCGCTCCTTTCTTGAAAAATAGTCCTGCACTTGGAGAAGATTTTAGATACCTTAATATCATGTATATAGCATACATATGTACTTGCCGAGGTTGCTCCATGAACTGACTCGCTCGACTCACTGCAAAAGAAATACCGGTCTAGTAATAGTAATATAAAGCAGCTTTCCAACCATCTCTATGTATTTCCTCTTATCAACCTCATATGTATCATCAACGTATAACTTCATACTAGTATCCATAAGAGTAGTAGAGGGTCGACACCCAGTCATACCCGTTTCAACAAGCATGTCGGTAACATATTTTCTGTTGGTGGAAAAGAGTTATCTATCTATTCCATAGAACCCTAGGCTCTCTTATATAGAGAGGACCCATGTGTAAATTACATAAGAGGTTATCAAGAAAATAAAAATAGAATAAACAATACACTGACTACATAATTATCTCAACACCCCCCCTCAAGATGGAGCATAGATATCAATCATGCTCGGCTTGGAAGAACATTTCTGGAATGGTCCTCTGAGCAATGGCTTGGCGAAGATGTCGACAGTCTGCTCGACTGAGCTAACATGTGAAGTAGAAATCAGACCCTTTTGGATCATATCTCTAGTGTAATGGCAGTCTACCTCAAATGATTTTATTCTTTCATGAAAGGTTGGATTATTGGCAATGAACAAAGTAGCTTGATTATCACACTATAGATGCATGGGTAGAGGTACATCTATACGCAATTCTTCTAGTACAACTCGAACCCACATCATCTCCGTGCTTGCTTGTGCCATGGCCCTATATTCAGATTCAATACTAGATCTTAGCCACAACAGTTTGTTTCTTGCTTTTTCAAGAAACCAAAGAGCTGCCCGCAAAAACTGCAAAGCCCGAAGTAGACTTTCGATCCTTAGGGTATCCTGCATAGTTTGCATCCGCACATATCGAAATAGATAAATCTATGTCCTTTCTAAACAACAATCCTATGCCTGGAGACGACTTTAGATACCTTAGTATCATATATATGGCATCCATATGTATCTGTCTTGGTTGTTCCATGAACCGGCTCACTCGACTTACTGCAAAGGCAATATCAGGTCGAGTTATAGTGATGTAAAGAAGCTTACCCACCATTTCTCTATACCTTCTCTTGTCAACTTCCTCAGTATCGTTATCATATAATTTCATACTTGGATCCATAGGAGTACTCGAGGGTCTACATCCAACCGTGCCCGTTTCAACAAGCAAATCTGTAATATATTTCTTTTGGGTCATTACAAGGCCCTGTGCATTCCTGGCTAACTCCAACCCCAGAAAGTATCATAGAGTACCAAGATCCTTCGTAACAAATTGTCGGCCTAAAAATGCTTTTGCCATCTCTATCCCCTGATCATCATCTCATGTAACCAGAATATCATCAACATATACCATGATGACAACCGTACCTCGAGGAGTCTTCTGGATGAACAACGCGTGATCCGCATTTGATCTTTTGAATCCTTGTTAGATGGGAAAGCTTCTTAAACAACGCCCTTGGGTTCTGTTTAAGATCATATATCGCCTTGTGAAGTCTACACACCATATGATTCTCCCCCTCAGCAGCAAACCCCAGGGGCTACTGCATGTAGACTTCTTCCTGCAGATCGTCATACAAGAATGCATTCTTAACATCAAGTTGAAATAAGGGCCAGTCACGTACCACATCAACAGATAAAAGAATGTGAAGAGTGGAGTGACGAGCAACTGGAGAGAAGGTATCCATATAATCCACGCCATATGTCTGAGTGAAGCCTCTCGCCACTAGCCTTGCCTTGTAACAGTCAAGGCTACCATTTGTATGGTACTTTATTGTGAATACCCATTTGCAACTAACAACGAATGCGACTGAGGGAGCGGGAACCAAGCTCCATGTACCCCGTGACTGTAAGGCAGTCATTTCCTCTTCCATTACAGAATGCCAGCAGTCACTCTTCTATGCATCCTGATAATTCCGTGGTATCTCCAAGGAAGACAAAGCCGTAACAAATCTCTGAAAGTCCCCTGTGAGACGATGAAAGGAAACCTGGGAAGTAAGGAGATATGATGCGTAAGTACGTTTCTCCTTTCGAATAGCAATAGGGAGTCATGGACATCATGATCATCATCCATTGTACTCGTTGGTTCACACTCCTTCTGCAAAAATAAATCATGCACATGCACATTATCTAACCCATCATTAGTAATAACATCTGAACATACTTGAGGCATGCTGGATGATTGACGTGCAGCATGAGTAGGACCTGACCGATGTGTATAGTATTTAGGTAATGGCAAGACATGTGGTTTTGGTGGTGGTGGTGGTGGTAATGGGGATGTCGATAGACCTATGATGATTCCCTAACTGACATGCCTCACAGTTGAATGACGTGCGGGATGAAATCTGAGAAAGGACTTGGCGCATTTTTTGAAGTAGAAGATGATTGAAGCACATATGCTAAAGGAAGGGGGGAACCGGACCAGTGGAATGGGAGGATAGACCAGCTTACGGTGTTTGGATCAGTTGATATAGTCCACCCTGCTTACGTCCACAACCAAACATCCTGTCAGTAAGAATGTCTTAAAACACAAGAGAAGATAGGTCAAATATTGCTTGACAATTTAAATCCTTAGTAATCTGACTGGTAGACAATAAATTCATTGAGAAACCATGAGCATGCACCATATTTTACAATCTCATAAAGGGCGTCAAGGGGATCTCCTCCTGTCCCGTGATAGGGGAATGAGTCTCATCTGTTATGACCATAGTCCTTCTTGGAGGAATCTGCCTGTAGGCTATGAGATGTTCTCTATCTCCACACATGTGATGTGTGGCTCCAGAATCAATGATCCATTCTGGGATATCTGAACCATGAAAAGAAGTAGATGTATGAACACTACATGAGGTACTAGCTCTTGCAATAGCAGTAAAGTCCGAGCTATTCTCTGAAGTAGGTGATGGGGTACTAGTTAGTGCCACAATGTCTCTTAGTCGAGACACAAGCTCATCATATCGTTGATCTGATGTGGGTGGAGCAGCAGGATGCCAGACTTGCTTTGCTACATGTGCTAATACTGGAAAACTATGCTTGGAGTATCATGTATCTTATGTATGATCAGATTTGTGACAATAGGTACAAGGTGGTCCATGACCACGTCCACCTCTACCCCGTGATGCCCGTCCATGAAACTAAGGTGAACTACCTCTTCCACAAGAGGTCGTGGCAGCGGAATTTGGCATTGGAGTTGGAGTATTGATCCTGCTCAATCTTCAGAAGGCCTCTTCCATGGGAGGAATGGTAGCATCAGCCAGTATATGGGAGGAAGCGACCTCATACTGTGAGTAAAGAGAGGCCAAAAATACTCTAACCATCGTAGTATTTTGATATGTCTTCAACTGCTCTGGAGTAGTCATGAGAGGTATGATGCTATGAAGCTTCTCAAACATCCTGCGCAAGGTAGTATAGTGTGCACGGAGGGGTCGATCATTCTGCTTTACAGTGAAGATGCCGTGATGGAGTTGTAGAATTTTCGTCTCATTCTTGGCCTGTGAATACGTCGCAGGAAGAATATCCCACATAGCTTTGGCAGTGGGCTGATGCAGGATATCGTTTGTAATATCTTGTATAAAGGTACCAGACAATCAGATATGTGCATATGTGTCATCAGCCTCCCATGAGGCACACAACTCTGTCTTCTCCGTCAGCTCTTCCTCGGTAAGAATATGCTTCTTACCCATTGACTTCATTAGGATCATGAATTACATGGCCCGCAACTCCTAATTCAACCCATCCATCTTGACTATGAGCGATGGACCTCTGAAGGCACCTGTGGTGGGGATATCAATCTTTTTCTCCGATATCTTACCGGCCGAAGAAGACGAGGATCGTAGCCTTTGACAAAATAAATATCTACATTGACATAAGAGAAGTTGGTTGCATGTGTAGACTCAAATCGCAACCAACCCCATAAAAAACTAGTGCGACAACGACTTTAGTCGCAGGAAATGCAGCAACGTCAACCGCTGAAGGTGCAACGATGGGAGGGCAGTCGCGGTCAACACGTGACAGGGGTCGCGGACAGCGGGAGCCGCTGGCAATGGTGGCCTGCAGGTGGCAACAACCGATAGGCGATGGAGGGGGTGACAGTGGCCCGTGGGTGGAGGTAGGTGAGGGGTAGCGAAGGCCCCGGGCGGCGGGGGCCGCTGCGGTGGCAGGCAGCGGCCGGCTCCATGCGAGAAGGGCAAGAGGTGGGGTTAGGGCTAGGGTTAGGGTTTCGGGTACGAGAGCTCCTGTCTAGGACCGTCCTCTGATACCATGTTGAGAAAAATAAGAATCATTTATTCCATAAGCCCTAGGCTCTCTTATATAGAGGAGAGGCCTATGAGCAAATTATATAAAGCATACAAGAGGAAAGGAAATAGATAAAAGGGTACAGAAGCAAAGAAATATAGAAACATATCTCTATAAAGGAGATGTGGGATTACATTGAGTAGATATACTTTCTACCTTGCTATCATCTATAGGCGGATCTGCTCTGCATCATAGGATGGCTCTATCCTTATTGAGTACTATAGGTATCTCACTAGCCACTACGAGGAGCTTACCATCTTTCAGACCTCATGTTGTACCAACCATGTACAACAACATTTGGATTAATAGGTATATCGCTTTCTTGATGGCATGCATTTCAGATATCAAGCAATGAAGGAGCAATTTCTGATATCTGATATACTGCCGACGATGAAGGTCATCTTTGGACGTCTTGAGGAACTGAAGACATATGTTGCACGACCTCCTACCTTACCTCCCGTAGAGAGTTTTGCACACGTCGCAACATCTGGGAGAGGAGGACATCATAGCTTTTGAGGTGCTCGTTGACTTGACTAGCTGGGGTCATGGATGAGATTTTGGACGTGGACGTGACTTTGGCCATGGTCATGGACGAGATTCTACTGCTCTTCAGTATCCACAATATACTAACTGTGGTCGTTGGAACCTTTCATCCGAATGATGTTGGTAGAAGTTTGGTGTGCCTCTTTATCGTGCCAATAGTGCCTATGAGGATGCTTATGATGTTGAAGAGGCATTTTCTACTACAACCCCCCTATGGAAAGACGATACATCTCAATGATGTAGATTATTCCCATTTGATGCAGATTCTCCAAACTCTTGGGCCCGCTTATTCTTCTTCCGATGAGACTACCACTATTTCCTTGGCTACCCCCTCATGTACAATAGCCAACTCTGCATCACCTACTGCTACCGCTTAGATCATTGACTCTGGATTCTCTACTCATCTGTCTGGAGAAGATAGTCTACTAACCTTCTCCAAACCCTCTTCCTTATTGAAGCCAGTTCGAGTTGCCAATGGGACTCATTCGTTGGTTACTATTGTCAGAACCATGGAGTTCTCTAAGTTCCGACTTTCTAGGGTTCACTGTGCTCCTGATTTCTCTCTCATATTATTACCTGCTCATAAGCTTTTTGTTGAGGTTAATTGCCATGTGATATTTGATGAATTTTGTTGTTATTTTCAAGACATCTGAATGAGGTTGATTATTGGTGGGGGCACGATAAAAATGGTTCATATTATTTTGACATACCTTCATATTCTACTTTGTTGGTGTTGCATCCATCTCCTGGCATATACGTTGGGCATCCTTCTGCTAAGGCTCTTTCTATGATATTCTCTGAATTTTTACTCCGAAGCCCTTTCAATGTGAGATGTGTGAATACAGGAAACATCACTGTAGAGATAGTTTCTACTATTATTATATGTTTATGTACCTTGTTTCTATTTCTCTCTTCTATTTAGACATCCATGTAATTTACCCTTACGGCCTCTCCCTATATAAGAGAGCCTAGGGTTTTCTTATAATTATAACGAAGACTCTTTTCTTCTAACATGGTATCAGAGCCGCCTTAGGGCTCTCCTCCCTTCCCCACCTGCCGCCCCTCCTCTTCTCTCGTCTCCCAACGGCGGCTCCTGGCCGCTGTCCCTCCGAGCGGCCCCCTCCGCTGCCGCTGCACCACCCAGCGGCTCCCAGCCGCACACGCCAGCGGCCCCGCCGCCCTAGCGGACCCCCCGCGCAGCCCTAGCGGGACCCCCCCAGCCGCCCCAGCGGCCCTTCGAGCCCCAACCGCACCCTCCAGCCACCCCAGCGGCACCCTCCAGCCGCCCCTGCGGCCCTTGGCGCCCCAGCGGCACCCCCCCTCTGTCGCCGTAGGGCTTCCATAGTCTCCAGCAGTCCATAGGCGTCGTTTTTCGAGGCGATTCAAGGGTTGTAAGCTTCCTTCGAGGCGTGCCCTAGACCCCTCTTCCTCCGGTTTATGGATTTGAGTACGTAAAAGTCTACACACGTACTCAAATCCAATGCAGTTGGTGTAGACATTCATCACAGTGTCTATTATCCCTTCGTCTTCTTCGAGCAGCAGTATGTCAGAATCGAAAGTCGATTTGCCCTCCACCGGCGCATTCAAAGGTCCGGCGCCAATAGTGAAGATGGACGGGTCTAACTATGAGCTATGGGCTATGCAGTTCATGAGTCTCATGAAATCAAACGGTAAGAAACACATTCTTACCGAGGATGAGCCTGCGGAGAAGACAGGGATCTATGCCTCATGGGAGGCCGATGATGCTTACGCAAAAGTATGGTTGTCTGGTACGTTGACGATGGAGATAGCTAATGATGTCCTCCATCAGCCCACTGCTAAGGCGATGTGGGACATCCTTGTTGCTACATATTCGCAGGTGCGAAATGAGACAAAGATGTTGCAGCTTCAACATGACATCTTTACGATGAAGCAGGCCGACAGACCTCTCCATTCTCTATACACATCCCTAAGAGGGATGTTCGAGAAGCTTTACAGTACCATTCCTCTGACTGCTACTCCAGAGCAGCAGAAGACGTTTCGGAACGCCACCATGGTGGGCGTTCTACTTGCTGCCCTCGATCCTGAGTATGATGCTGCACGGTCACAGATTTTAGCAGATGCAGTCATTCCTCCAGTGGAGGATGTCTACAGGAGGCTCAGTCGTATTCCAGTTTCATCCAGCTCTTCTACTCCACCCCCATCTGCGATGGCAGCTTCGCGGGGGAGAGGTGGACCACCTTATGGGCGTGGTCGTGGACGTGGCCGTGGACCTCCAGGAAGAGGCGGCCGAGTCAGTCAGATGTGCTCGTATTGTCACAGAACTGGACATTCAGAGGAGACATGCTACTCAAAGCATGGGTTCCCAGCATCGGCACGGGTTGCAGAGCATTCACAGTCTCCATTACCGTCTACGGCAGATCATAGATATGACGAACTCGTGGCCCGTCTCCGTGATATTATGCCACATTCTTCTGGTGATTCATCTGGTGGCTCTTTAGATATTGCTGCCACAACCTCTGCCAGTTCATCCGCCGCAGCCAGTACTTCAGGTAGATCATCAGCCCTCATACCTTCACATGATATATCTGACTGGGTTATAGATTCCGGAGCTACACATCATCTCTGTCGAGACAGAGGAAGACTACAGGCCTACAGGGCCATTCCTCCAGGTCGCTCAGTACAGATAGCAGATGGTTCCCACTCACCCCTTGTTGGCCAGGGGGAGGTTTTTTTATCCTCCACTATGCAGCTACAGAATGTTTTACATGCCCCTGAGTTCTCTCTGAATTTGCTGTCTATTAGTCAGATTACAAAGGATTTGAATTGTCGTGCTATATTTGACCCGTCTTCTCTCATTTTTCAGGACATACTCACGGGCAAGGTGATTGGTTGTGGCTCTGAGCAGAACGGTCTATATCGGCTGGTTCGGGAATCCTATGCTGGCATCTCCACTCACTCAGCTGGACCAGTCTCACCTTACATTTGGCATCTTCGTTTTGGTCACCTTCCGCTTCAGAAGATGCGCCATCTTCTGCCCCAGATCTCTCCAAGTTCGTCGTTTCGTTGTGAAACATGTCAGTTAGGAAAGCATCACAGGTCGAGCTTTCCAGGTCGTCAGAGTCGGAGCAGTAGCTCCCCTTTTGAGTTGTTACATATAGATATATGGGGTCCGAGTCGTGTTCCCGATCACCAGGGGCACAGGTTTTATCTTGTGGTAGTAGATGATTTTTCTCGTGTCTCTTGGGTTTTTCTTCTGAAGAATAAGTCTGAAGCAGGAGAGGTTATCAAAAATTTGATTAATGAAGTGCAGAATGTTTTCTCTTCATCAGTCAAATATGTTCGGACTGATAATGCCCTGGAATTTTGTACGCGTTCTCTTTCTCAATTTCTGTCATTGAAGGGTATTATTCATCAAACCACCTGTGCATATACGTCCCAACAAAATGGTGTGGCGGAAAGAAAGCATCGCCATTTCTTGGATATCACTCGTACCTTGTTGATTCAAAGTTGTGCTCCTATTTCTTTCTGGGGGGATGCTGTCCTTACTGCATGCTATCTGGTCAATAGAATGTCGTCCTCTGTCCTTGGAGAGAAGATACCCATTTCACTTATTTTTCCGGACAAGGAGCTATTCTCACTGCCACCGCGTGTCTTTGGCGCCGTGGCGTTTGTTTATCGTCTATCTCCTGGACTTGACAAGCTCTCTCCAAGAGCAGTCAAGTGCGTCTTTGTTGGGTATTCCAGAACCCAGAAGGGGGTGTTATGATCCTACAAACAACAGGTACTTTGTTAGTGCGGATGTCACTTTCTTCGAGTCGGTTATGTATTTCTCACCAGCTGGGGACAGAATGGAACCATCCACCACCACTGATGATATATTGGTTCCACCACCACCTACTTGTTTGTCACCTGACTCGTCTCCTGTGTCAGTTCCTATGCCAGCACCACCACCACCACCACCTCCACCTCTACCCATTCCACGGCGAATCATATCACCATTTCCTAACCACTATACGCGTCGGTCAGGTCCCGCTCATGCAGCTCATGAGCCAATCACTACGCCTCAGGTATGTTCAGATGATGTTACTAATGACGGGTCAGGTTTGGTACATATGCAGGATGACTCCTCACAGGCGGACCCAGATGATGATCTTGATGTTCCGATTGCTATTCGGAAACAGAGACGACAGTGTGCATCCTATCCACTTGCTTCACAGGTTTCCTTTCACCGACTCACAGGTGATTTCCAGAAGTTTGCCACAGCTTTGTCTTCCGTGGACATACCACGGACATACCAGGAAGCCTTGAAGAGTGAATGCTGGAGATTAGCTATGGAAGAAGAAATGGGGGCCTTGCAGTCCCGTGGCACATGGTCTTTGGTCCCTGCACCTCCTGATGCATCCGTTGTGAGCTGCAAATGGGTCTTCACAGTCAAATATCACGCAGATGGCACATTGGATAGGTACAAAGCACGCTTGGTCGCCCGTGGATTTACACAGACATATGGCGTTGATTACATGGATACATTCTCTCCAGTGGCGAGACACTCGACTCTCTGTATCCTCCTGTCTGTTGCAGTGGTTCGTGATTGGAGCATTTATCAGCTAGATGTCAAGAATGCATTTCTGTACGGGGACGTACAGGAGGAAGTCTACATGCAGTAGCCACCCGGGTTTACTGCTGAGGGGGAGAAGCATATGGTCTGTAGACTTCACAAGGCTATATATGGCCTTAAACAGAGTCCACGAGCGTAGTTCCAGAAGCTGTCCAACCTAATTGAACACCAGGGATTCAAGAGGTCCAATGCTGATCATTCGTTGTTTGTCCAGAAGTCCTCGGGAGGTACGGTTGTCATAATGGTCTATGTAGATGATATTCTAGTTACAGGAGACGATATTCAGGGCATAGCGAGGGCGAAGGCATTCCTAGGTCGTCAGTTTGTTACAAAGGATCTTGGAACCCTAAGATATTTTTTGGGGTTGGAATTTGCAAGGAATGCACATGGTTTGGTGATGACACAAAGGAAGTACATTACAGACTTCCTGGTTGAGACTGGTATGGATGGTTGCAAACCATCAAGCATCCCCATGGACCCCAGCATGAAGTTATATGATGGTGATACTGATGAAGTGGATAAGAGGAGATATAGAGAGATGGTGGGAAAACTCCTCTACATTACTATAACCCGTCCAGACATTACATTTGCAGTTAGCCGGGTGAGTCAGTTTGTGGAGCAGCCCAGACAGGTTCACATGGATGCTATACACATGATACTAAGGTATCTGAAGTCTACTCCTGGATTAGGGCTACTATTCAGAAAGGGTGCAGACTTATCCATCTCAGCGTGTGCAGACGCAGATTATGCAGGATGCCCTAAGGATAGAAAATCAACCTCAGGGTTTGCAGTCTTTGTTGGAGGCTCTCTGGTTTCTTGGAAAAGCAAGAAACAAACGGTGGTGGCAAGATCCAGTGCGGAATCCGAATACAGGGCAATGACCCAAGCCAGCACGGAAATGATGTGGGTTCGCTCCGTATTAGAAGATCTACATGTAGCAGTACCTCTACCTATGAAGCTTCAGTGTGACAATCAGGCAGCATTGTTCATTACCAACAATCCAGCTTTTCATGAGAGGACCAAGCATATTGAAGTTGACTGCCATTACACTAGGGACCTTATCCAGAGAGGATTGATATCCACGGCCCATGTTAGCTCAGGAGATCAGACTGTCGATGTATTCACCAAGCCATTGCTCAGAGGACCTTTCCAGAGATGTTCATCCAAGCTGAGCATGATCAACATCTATGCTCCACCTTGAGGGGGAGTGTAGAGATAGTTTCTACTATTATTATATGTTTATGTACCTTGTTTCTATTTCTCTCTTCTATTTAGACATCCATGTAATTTACCCTTACGGCCTCTCCCTATATAAGAGAGCCTAGGGTTTTCTTATAATTATAACGAAGACTCTTTTCTTCTAACAATCACTGTGCTTCTTTTCCAGTTTGTGTTGAGTCCTGTCATACCACTCTTTTTTATCTTATTCATTTTGATGTTTTGGGACGTTGTCCGTTCCAAACTTTGAGTGGTCATCGCTATTTTATTGTTTTATATATGATTATAGTAGATCATCTTGGGTTTACCTAATAAAAGAACGTTCGGAGATCAACTAAATTGTCGTAAATTTCTTTCAATATGTCAAAACGTCTTTCTCTACATGTCTTCAAATTATTCGAACTGACAATGCACTTGAGCTCACCTAACATAACTTGACATCTTTCTTTGCCTCTCAGGGAACTTTTCATCAAACATCATGTCCATATACCTATCAATAGAATAGGGTATTGGAAAGAAAACTCTGACATTTGCTTTAGTGATGTCATTTTTACTGTTGTTTATCTCATCAACATGGTTACATTTTCAGTCCTAAAAGGGGCACTCTTTTCTCTTTAATATACCCTACCGAGTTTCCTTTTCCTTTACCTCTGAGTATCTCTGGGCTCATTGCATTTCTTCACAACTTCCATACAGCTAACAAGTTCTCACCTAGGACCATCAGGTGCGTCCTTCTTGGGTACTCTCGTACTCCAAAAGGTTATCGGTGCAATGATCATGTTAGGCGTCGGTATTATATCTCGGCAGATATCATTTTCTTTGAGCAGACTAGCTTCTTTACATAGATTGTAGATGACATTCCTTTGGATCCTCCACCAATCGTCTATACACGCAAGCACGCCACTACACTTGCTTCTGTTCCTTTTTCATGTTCCTTTTTTGCATGGTGATATGCGCTCTTCAAGTGCTCCCATCATCGTTGCCCCGGATGCACGTGAGGAGCTTCTAATAGCTCTGCAAGCAAAAGAGGTGATGCACTTTTCATCCTATGTTACATATTACTTTTACTAATGCTTATCTAGATGTGACAAGAGGTTTGCATATGCCCTGAAATGTTCTCAAAGATCATCATAGTACAATGCTGGATTAGAGTTGGGGGCATGCCATGGATGAGGAGATGGATGCCCTTACCTCCTGGGGCACGTGGGATCTTGTGTCGTGCCCCCAGGAATTTGACATGTGACTTGCACATGGGTCTTCATGATCAGACAATTGCCTAATTAGTTCATTGCCAGATTGAAAACCCGATTAGTTGCAAAAGGCTTCAGACAAACCTATGTGATTGATTACTTTGAGACCTCTCCAGTTGCTAGAATGGGGTCTACACATATCATTCTTTCTGTTTTTGCTAATAAGGCCTGATCAATTTTTCAACTTGATGTGAGGAACATATTTCTCTGTGGTAACCTCGAAGATGTTTATATGATGCAACCACCAAGTTATGCAGTTGAGGGGGAGTGTATGCCGACTATGTAAGTCCATCTATGGCCTGAAGCAGAGTCCTAGGACATGGTTTAATAGACTTACTACTGAGTTCAACACTCGGGTTTCAGAGGACGATATCTGACTACTCTGTCTTCGTCAGACAGCAGTGTACTGGCATCATTATTCTTGTTGTCTATGTTGATGATATGGTCACTGGAGACGACAAAGCTGGCATTTCAGAGGCCAATACCTTCCTCCAAAAGGTCTTTGTCATGAAGGATCTTGGCCAACTCCGTTACTTTCTTGGTGTTAAGGTGATACACACTACAGAGGGGCTACATCTCTCACAGAAGAAGTATTGCCTTAACATTTTAACTGAGGTCGGACTACTTGGATGCAACTTATATGGCATCCCTACGGAAGTGAGAAGACATTCCATATCTATTGATCCTACGTTTAAGGATGCTATACGGTATAGAAGCTTAGTGGGTAAACTTCTATATCTCATTGTTACTAGGCCTGTTATATCATATGGTTGTGAGAAAAGCCAACCAGCACATGAAGAGACCCCTTTACAGTCATTGACAGAGTGTTCTTCCGATCTTTAGATACTTGAAGGAATCTCCTGAACATGGACTCTTCTATGGGGTTAATGGTCAATTGATGCCCTCGCCTATATATGCTAACTATATCAGTTCGCATGAGGGCCATCGATCCACTACATGCTACACTATGTTCGTTGGAGACAACATGGTTACTTAGTGAAGCAAGAAGCAGACAATGTCTCCAGATCAAGTACAGAGGTAGAATATAGGGCAATGGCTCAAGCTGATTGTGAGATCACATGGCTTGTCTTTTTTTTACAGGAACTTGGACTTTCTATTGTTACTCCTGTACCTTTATACTGTGATAACAAGTCTGCTACTTACATCGTCACCAATCTTATTTTCCATGAGGGAACCAAACACATTGAGCTTAATTGTCATTTCATTCGTGATGCGGTATGAGGAGGAAAGATCATCAATTCACACATCTCCGTTGAACTTCAACTTGCAGGCATCTTCACGAAGGCACTACCGCATACAGGTTTAGTCCCACACCTACTGTGAGTGGGACTTGGTCTTATTGGTGGGGCTATATAAGAAGCTCCACACCCCCTGTAAGAGATGATAGAGAGAGAGAGGGAGAACAATAAAGAATACTCGGCTCTTAAGAGGCTTCTCTCGTGGTTCATCCCGCTCCTCATGGAGTAGGGTTCCACGTAAATCATGGTGTTATTCATCTTATTTATATGTTTATCTCTGATGCGCTTACGCACTATCATTTTCTACACTAACACTACTAAAATCCTCCTTATCTCTATTTTAACTGATAAATATGTTTATCTTTTTTATTTATAGATTAAAAATACCAAAAGCCAAGTTTTGCGAAAAAAATCAATTCTTAACATTGTTTCAGCACTTTAGAAAATCTCCCTTAATCGACAACGGAATTGGCATTTAAGGCTTCATGTGTTGGTACAACACTACTATCCTCGGACTTTAACCCTTCTGTCATATGTAAAGTCTGGTGGCCTCCAAGAGTCCTTCGAGCCCTGAAGTTCCTCCAAAAACCATTAAGATTGGATATATTCACCTAATATAACTATTGAAAACAAGTTTTTCATTAGAGGGGAAGAATAAATGGTACACATCCTCCTCACCACTTGCACAAATTGAACAAGTTCTGTCAAAGTCAATGCCCTACCTACTTCTAAACGCCTTCTTGATCGGTCTTGTTTTCCTTATTAACAAAGCATGTAAGCAAATCTTCAATGGTGCCTTCACTTTTCAGTTCAAGCAACAATTTAAAGAGAAGGCTCGGTCTAGTTTTTAGGGACGATCTTTACACAACGTTGACCTAAAAATCATCCTTTTCCACTCCCAAGCATTTATAAGCCAATCCCTTGAAGGCCCCCACTTCAACAACATTATCACGTAACCTAAGTCCTGCAAACGATTATGACGTGAAGGGAGGCAGAAAATCAGCAACCCTAACCTATTCCGACACTATAAGACCAACCGATCTATCTCCTGCAAGACCAAATGACCTGGTTACCAAACTCTGCGTTCCCCGACGAATACTCAAGCCTCATTATCTCTACCATCAATAGGTGTTTATTCAGAAACACAATAACTCTATATATCACAACCATCAAACTTTTATATAGCAAAAACACATTGTTGGCAGCTACATAGTTTTTAATTAAGTATAAAAAATTCTGATGGCAGGCTTCAAGGATCTTACTACACATATCCTCTCTTTGTAAAGCTTCTTTTATAGTTTTCAAACTCTTTGGCCCTAGACTACCATCCCTTTTTTTATCTGCAAACATCCTCCCCTCTTTACCATGTATACATCACAGCCCCTTTTTGAAAGGAATTTTCTTCTCATTGTAAACCATGTGTATACCTTTATCGACATCTGCAAAATAGACTAGAATAGAAGTAGAAAGAGAATTAATCTCAGAAACATAAGGTGGAAGGTTGGCTACTCCTAGAGAGATTCTAGGAACCATTTAAGCCTCCTCTCAACTCTTTTGAGCACCCAAAAATGAGTCAATCAACAGAAGGCTAAGGTAGATAATTGCCCAGTTGTACGTGCTTAGTAGCCAATGCCTCCCCATTACTCCTTACCTCCTTATATTTTCATGCAAAAGACCACAAAGGAAGAATGATAGTTATTCATCTTAAGGTCCAACATTGCACCAAAATCTGTACAAGTACACTTATACAACATGCCTGCTAAATTGAACGATGTTGAAGAGCGTCGCATCGCTAGCACACTGAAGAATTGATATCTGCAAAGAAACCCAATATCCTTTAGCAAGGACCTTCTGATGAAAGATAAATCCATTCTTGTGATTGATCTTCTCTTTGTCTCTTGTCTATATTGGACCTTTGATTGATTAAACCTTGTTGAAATATGTCAGAAGCAGTTATGGTGTGCGTGTCTACTTTAGACACCTTCCTGGTAGCTCTTTTATTTTTTGTTGTTATATGTTGATGACATGTTGATAGCATCCAGAAATAAATATGAGGTGAACATATTAAATTCCTTGGTGGAGAGTTCGAGATGAAGGATCTTGGTGCAGCCAAAAAGATACTTGGCATGGCAATACACATGGATCGCAAGGTTGGGAAGCTACGTTTGAGTCAAAGAAGCTACTTGCAGAAGGTCTTGGAGCGTTTTGGCATGTCAGATGCCAAAGATGAGAAGATACCACTTGGCTATCATTTCAAGCTATCCACAGACTTGTCACCACAGACAGAAGACGAGCACAAGTATATGTCACGAGTTCCTTACATCAATATTGTTGGGTGTATTCCATGATATGAACACACCTAGATATTGCCCAAGCGGTCAATATTGTGAGAAGATATATGTCAAATTCAAGAAACGATCATTGTTGTGCATTGAAGTGGATTCTGAAATACATGTGAGATACCACTAGGCTTTATCTTGAGTTTGGGAGAAGTAAGGATGGAGTAATTGGCTTTGTTGTTGTTGACTATGTAGATGACTGTGATAAGAGAAGATTCATGCTATGTACTCACTATTGGCAGATGTGCAGTTTCGTGGAAGGCAACATTGCCCCTCACCGTGGCCTTATCCACCACAAAGATCGGGTAAATGGCAGCAACTGAATGGATCAAGGAAGCAATATGGTTTAGAGGATTATTTGACGAGCTTAGTCCCGATCAGAAGACAGTTGTTGTCCATTGTGTTAGTCAGAGTGCCATATATCTGGCGAAAGCACCTTGAAAGAACAAAGCACAGATGTACGCTACCACTTTATCAGAGACGTACTCACAGAGGGCCACATTCAGATGAAGAAGATCACTATTGCAGACAATCCTGCAGACATGTGAATGAAGTCAGTGCCACTAACCAAGTTCACAACCTGCGTGGACTTGGTTTGTCTTTCTAGGGCGTAAAGTCCCTGTTCAGCAAAGAGATAGTTCTCGCGTAATACTCCAGGTGGACTTCAAATCAATGTGAAGATTTGTTGAAATATGCCTTTAAGCACCAACCCGATTGTGATGCGAGTGCATTTCGTAAATGGGTCTTGACTGACTGGGGGTGGAGCAATGCGGTATGGATTTTTGGATCTGATTATGATCTGTTTACCAATTGCCCCTAGGGTCACCAGAATCTCATTCCGGGAGAGCCGTCGCTTCGTAGGGTTCTTGTATATGTAGTCTTATTTTCTCTCATAGTGTAACCTCTCTTTGCCCGTGGTTTTTTTCCCGCTACACCGGTGGGTTTTCCATGTAAATCGTGTGTGTTCTCTGTGGTTGATTGCTTGTGGTTAATTACGTGTTTGGATCATCTTCAGCAAACCTTAATCCTGCCTAGCTAAAAGATGCTGCCTATGCTTGATCATTTCCACATGGCTGATCTCCTTTCTTGAGGAACTTTGATTTTCCAGTTCCGATGTACCACAGTAATAAGTTGGTCACATACATTGCATAAAATCTTTTAATCTGTGATCCCCACAGTAATAAGCTGACTACATAAATTGCCTCAAATCTTGCTATCTATGACTGCGCGAAACACTTCAATTTGACTGCCATTTCATGACATTGAAATGACATTTGTGATGCTGATGGGCAAACATTTCAAGTTCACGATTTTCTATCGAAATACAATTTACAGATATCCCTACCAAGGTACTTCCTAAAATCATTTGATGTGTCCAAGTGAAGTTAGAGATTTGCATTTTTGTTATTTGTTTATTTACCTCTTCTATGTTGAATCTTTCTGTTTTTGGCTTTCCGTCCTCTGTATATACAAGGGCACTTCATCAAAAGATTTAATTTATTTCATTCTCTTCCACGCACTACTAGATATTTCTCTTTTTTCTTGAAATAATGTTTGGATTATGAATTTAGAATCTTAGACGGTTTCAAATGGTGAGCAGTTCAACTCGATTTTATACTTAATCCATTTTTTAATGCCAGATATCTTAGAATTTCATTTTACAATCTTTTCAAAAGAAAATTTTTAAGTAGTTATAATGCGTCTGTTAGGTGTATTTGATTTAAAATATGAAACAGACAAGAATAAGGTATCATCTATCTTCATGCCTTAACCTCCTGTGTTGTTATATGTTGATCTAGGGATTTCTTGGATTAAGTGGTGCCATATTAATTCAGATATATAAGACCGTCTACGTTGACAATCCGGGCAGGTTCATCCTAATGCTTGCACTGCTTCCCTCTCTGCTGCCTCTTCTACTCATGCCGTTTATCGATGTCGATGACACCAGAGGCACAGATGACAAGAAACACTTGAATCGTTTATCCACTGTATCATTGGCTATTGCTGGTTATCTCATGGCTCTGATAATATGTGAAAACATCTTTCCCATCAAATATTTTGTGCAAGTGACCACTTTAGTGGTATTGCTGTTCGTGTTGCTTGCTTCTCCTCTGCATATCGCTTTGACGGCACGACTCGACAACTCCACCGTATCCTTGCAACCTTCAGATCCTGAAAGAGTCCGCTTACTTGAAGGTGCTGATTCTTCAGACTCTGGAAGGAAAAGAAGGTCCAAACTGGTGGAAGAAAGGTTTAATGCAGAACGTGATAAGGCTGTTGGTGAGGGGTTGGCGGATGCTACTGCTTGCGGACCGTCCTCTTCTGAAAGCAACCTTTGTAGACGAGGGGAAGACTTGGGTGTCTTGGAGGCACTACGTTCGTGGAACTTCTGGCTGCTGTTCATCGCTATGTCCTGCGGTATGGGTTCGGGGCTGGCTACCGTAAACAATATTAGCCAAATTGGATCATCTCTTGGTTATGGGAAGATTGAAATCCACACAATGGTATCTCTATGGAGCATTTGGAACTTTCTTGGCCAGTTCGGGGGAGGGTATGTTTCTGATTACTTTCTGGATTCTAGAGGGACTCCGAGGCCGTTGTTCATAGCGGTAACGCTCGCGGTGATGAGTATTGGTCATGCCATGATTTCTTGGGGATTCGCTGGGGCGTTGTATGTGGGATCAGTCTTGGTGGGGGTGTGTTATGGTTGCCAATGGTCTCTGATGCCCACCATCTCTTCTGAGCTGTTTGGGGTGATGAACTTGGGGACTATATTCAATACCATCTCAATTGCTAGCCCAATTGGATCTTACATACTTTCCGTTAGAGTGGTCGGTTACTTGTACGATATGGAAGCCGCGGCCTCAGGTACAACTACATGTGTTGGTACACAGTGCTTCAGGATATCTTTTCTCGTGATGGCATGCGTTAGCATCTTCGGGTGCATGGTTTCGTCGACACTTTTCTTCCGTACTAGGAAGTTCTATCAACAAGTAATAATTCCAAGGCTTCGCCGATCCTATGTCCTGCGAAAAAGGCTCAATGAATTCTTTTCTTTTCAACCTGTTTTTATTACCATGTTGCGTTGTAGGTGATATAAGTGCTCCTTCCATGAAGTATGGAAATATGCTCATAGCGTGCACGTGCGTATGTATGCATGTATGTCCTTATGTTCATGTGTGTATGCATGTATCTATATGTATGCAACTTCGCTATACATATACATATTTACGCATGTATGCATGTGCGTATGTGCGTACGAACGTAAATACAAATGTATGCTTGTGTGTACACCCACATGTATGTGTGTGATGTGCGTGTGTGCGCTTTTGAATTTTATCAAATTTATCTCAATCGAATTCTAATGATTCAATTCAATTGGCATTCCTAGCTACTCGTATTCCTTATCCATACTCGTCCCTTATCTTGAAAATGACGTTTACATTGCTACTAACTTTTGTACATAAATGCGCATAATTGTGATAATAGTAAATACAAGGATGTCGATGCACATGTTATCGAGAGAAGATCAATTGACTTTTATATGAACAGTGTGATGGAGAAAAAGTGATCCACGACCACAAGTTTGGTCTTCTCCGTGCATGAACATTGCCACATACAATTGATATTGAAGGATATGGTTAGATCCTCTAGCGTATCACGGAAGCGTGAGCATCGTATCGAATATGACGAAGAACGACTAGTCGTACTAGTTGTTCTATGCAGCGGAAATTAAAATTTTTAATGTGACGAAACCACATGATACAAGAATACTTCTCGGATTGTTTCGTCTAAACCACAAGTAAGTATTAGGGTTACCTCTTGAAGCATGGTTGCGATCGAGTCTCTAAACGAAGAGACATCCTGTCTCAAGTCCGATCCGACAGAAGAAATGCTTGCGAGTGTGTTGATGAAACACGTGTTTCTCACAATCCACGTTGAAGATCCAAGCCACGAACCTCCTGATCTCGACAAACGAGATACGACGTCTTCTTCACGAGCAAGGCACGTCGAAGTAGACGGAGAGCCACGAGCAACCCATCGGGCATCATAACGACGACGCTGCGGTGATGGAGACTCCCTCTAGGGCATCTATGGTGGACGACCATATGAGAGGGAGAGAGAGTAGGCGTGTAGAGAGAGAGACTTATGTTCTCTTGTGTGTAAAGAAGAGCAAAGGGGTGCCCTTCTATTTATAATATTTTGGGATCCATGGATCGCAATCCATGAGCAACATAAATCCAATGTATCTCATTGATTTGTGTTTCTTTTAATTGTCAAGATTTGTTGGTAAAAACCAACAACAATTAATTTAGTTTAGATCAAATCTATATTGATCAATCAATATAAATCAATCTCAAATTAAATCAAACGAATATGGAGATAATGGGAAAGAGAGAGTGCCTCCTTCCATATACATAGAGTGGACGGCCATCCTTTCCTAATAGGAATAGGTGGACGTCCCTCCTATTATGGAAGGAGCATCTCCAATGTAATCTCCTTTGATTACATTATTCCATGTATCTCCAATTTTAGAACAACAATTATTGTAAATTATTCTACAAAATAATTCATAATTATTTTGTGAATATTGCAATCTTTCCATTGGAAATTTGTGAATCACAGTCACAACCCAAAATAAAATGTAAATTACATTTTCAATTTAATGTCCAATATGAATTCAATTCACATCAACATTTAATTAACAAATGTAAATTACAAATAGCTCTCTCTCATATATTATAAATCATATTTATAATATATATGACTAATATGGATATTGCTATCCACATTATTCATATCCATGATAATTAAATCACATTTAATCATCTTGGATCTCTATTCTCATGTGCCCAAATAATATGAATCACATTCACATTATTTTTATCTTTGATAATAAAATCACATTTAATTATCTAAGATAGCTCTCTTTATAATATGAATCGAATTCATATTAATCATGATAATTTAATCACATTTAATTATCAATTTTCTCAATGCTTGGATACACATATCAACAATGAAATTATCCTGAACTCTTTCAAGGATAATGCGCTTCCTCCGCTGATACTTGGAGGTAAGGACAGGGCGATTGTATTGTTCCACGTATAATGACTTGGATATTGAGATCGTATCTCAAATCTAGATCGTAGGCCTCCCATAGATGCATGATTAAATCAAGACCGTTAATCTAATCTTCTCGTTGCTTCTGAATCACATTCATATCAATGTCCAACATTTGGACCAAGATCAGATTACTTCTCTACTGAGAGGAGTCACTAAAATCCAGACCTGTTTCATCACTCCCTAGGAATGGAAGCGTCATGGTTATACAATTGTTTATGATCACATCACCCTCATGTATTCCCAATACCTGTACATCCTGCATACTGAAAGACTCAGAATAAACCCGAAGTATTAGATCAACTTCATACTGTCTACTTTAGGGTTTATCAGTAAGTTTCTCATTTGATCATTGGGAGTCGGTATCGATCATATACTTTTCAAAAGCATATATCATACCTAGGTCTTGATCATATACTTTCCAAAAGTATATATCAAACCTACAAATTCAGTCAAGCTTCCAAAGCGAGATGACCATGTACAGAATTTGATTCTTCTCAATATCTCATGAGTGAGCTCATACCTTCCGGTTCAGTAAATGAACATGTATGATCCCTTTGAGAGATCGTATTACTCATATTCCCTTATATGCACACGAGCGCGCCGGTGTATAGACCTTGGTTAGGTCATCAACCTATTGGTCTGCAAAATGTACATATTCAGACATATAGTAACACATCTCTCTCTGGTCAAAGGATGCGTGCATGTATCGTGATAGCATACGATGTAGAACTTTGGTTATCTCGATCTCGTTAAGTCAAATCTTTGACCTAACTAATCTGACACCTCCGAATCTCTATTCCTATGCAGAGGACCTGCATCAAAAGGTCGATCAGATATCAGCCTAACTAAGAAACGATTGCCATCTCCTACTCATGCTGGAGATCGTCTCTTAACAATCACTTGATGGTGCTTGATGAGTCCTCAATCTAACTCATTAGATATTCATCCAAGTACCAGCCTCTATGATTCAATAATTGAATCAACAGCTGTATGATCATTAAGATGGCCATGGTATATAATCCTAATTGTACTAAGGGACCTATTATGCACATTAGTTATTCTTCATTTCAGATCAGGGAATGATATTTGCAGTAACATTTATAGCATAATGGCTCGCCGTGGGCTCGCATGTCCAATAGATATAAGTAGGAATTATTCTCCATTGCCCGCGTAGACGAACAATGAGAGGAAGGGCAAATCCCATCATGATTATTGCTTTCAACGACAATAAAGCTTTTTTTCCACTTTAAGTAGGGCCAGTTACATCGATTTTTTGCCTCCATTTAGATCTATCTTGGATCATTTTCGAACTTAAATCCAAAAAACTAAGATCCATTCGTACAGTCTCATTTCACTACAATAAAATTGATCTAGTGCGGCGCTTTTATTAAAATCTGTCATTAAATTAGCCATTGTTAAATATATAACGACGATATTATTCCTAGCAAAATGATTTTTCGTACTTGAAGTTAGCAACGAATATTAGATTTGTCGTTATATCATTAGCAACGGTCCACATAGCGGTGCTTATCAATTGTTATTTTTCAAAATATCAACTAATTATCGTTATTTTTTTAGTTCAAAATTTAGCGAGGACTGATTGAAGTTTGAAAAATGATAACGGATAAACGTCGCTATGTGTATCATTGCTAATGATATAATGACAGATATGATATTCGTTGCTAATTTTAAGTACGAAAAATCATTTTGCAACGAATAATATCGTCATTATATATTAACAACGGCTAATTATTTATAGACGGATTTTGATAAAAGCGTCGCTCTAGATCAATTTTGTTGTAGTGTTCCAACACTTCTTGGACCTTCCACGCTCTCTTTTAGCCGGCTCAACATTTCAAAACTCACATTTCCTCATCGATGCATTAGTTATCTCCTTTGCAAATGGTCAAACCACCTTAAGCAATTTTCTCTACTACTATCATTCTCTGCACTATCATTAGTATTTTCATTTCTGCTACTATCTTTCTCTGCACATGTCTATGGTTCCTTGGTCAACATTCAGATTCATAGAACATAGCAAGTCTCACAGCTACTTCGTAAACTTTCCTTTGATTTTCAAAGAAATTTTATTATCACAGAGAACTACAGAGACTCATCTCCACTTTACCCAACCTGCTTAATTCTATTTATATAATCATGATAGTTGCTTTATATTTAAATAATCAAATATATGCATAATTAAGACCCTTAGTTTTGACCTTTGATGTGGAAGGACATAACTCGATGTTTAAAGTCTCCGTTGAAATTGGCACGATTTCTTAAAAAGAATAATCAGGAAAACAAAATAAAAGGCTTAGTAGTGGCGTATGACCAGTTCAGTGTACAACACTTAGTTCTTCTGCATCCTCGAGCGATAGAAAAAACATATGGCCTTAAAGTTGGCCAAAGCCTCGATGCATCCCCTCACAAAATATAAAAAAATATAAAAATTATAAAATTAAAAATTAATATATATATAAAGAATTATTTTATTTAAATAAAAACCCACAAAAATCTTAAGTAAATAATTAAGTGAATATTGTACAAATACACATTATTAATTATTCGTTATTTATTTATAATTAATATACTTGCTACGCCAACTTGTCCTCCTGTGTTTGACCCATACTCTGCTTGTCATTATAGGCACATTTATGGTAGGGTATAATAAATTTTGACCAACACATTTGTTTTCATTGTTTCATTTTTTACATTGTGGGTTGATTGTTGAATTACTTTGATTTTGTGAGCGGACACCTCGACGATTGTGTTCTAACCTTGTGGGGAACATCAAACCCTCGCAAGATCTCAATTTTCATTGTCCCATCACAAAATCCTAGCGTATCCGATGTGTCAATTCCCTGTAGGTGCAGATTTTTGACGTTCCTTGGTGTTGATTATTCTTTGGTTTGAAATTTAGTAGATTAGATGTTTTTTTGTTTGTGTGATAATGTTGGTACAAGATTTATTATTCAAATAGAAGCATTGTAGGAGTCGTTAGATTGAGTTGTAGATCCGGTGGCAAGCGGGAAGCTACGTCGCCGTAGTTGAATCTTATTACATAGTTCAGGAAGCTTCTCTACATGGATTTTGGCAATTCCATTCTATGAAATCTAACCTCTAGACATGTTTTTTAAGCTATCGTGGGATGTTTTTGGATTTAAATTGAGGCAAGTGTTAAAAATTGAAGTTAGGAAGGTATTTTGGGGTTTTTATTGGATATAAATTCAATGTGACATCATATTTTGATTTTCATATCTCCTATGTCTCAAACAAGTACAAAACTTTTGACGTTGACTTCTTAAAATTCATGAAGAAATACACGTTATGAATTAAATAGAAAATTATTTGATTGATTTTTTAATTGGGCTACATCACAATATTTTTTTAAAAAAGGAAAATAAAGGATGGTCAGTGAGTAGAACTATTCTCCATCATCAATTGCGTCAAGTCTTTTTTGAAATTTTCTAACAAGAAAATTCCTTTTATTTCAAATTATAATATACCTTAATTAAAGAGCTGGACATACAACTCTATGCAAAACCACCATGAAACACAGACAAATCTATATATACTAAAGCTGAGCTCATATGAACTTCTTCCTTGATCTTGACACGTGGTGCCTCCCCCTCTTCTGTCTGATTTATCCTTTTCTTTTGACACGTCGTTGCCCTCACTTCCATCTTCATTTGTTGTTTTTTTCCCTGACCACCTTTTCCCTCTCCTCTTCCCAAGTGTTTGTCCCAACCCTTCCCTATTTCCATGTTGTCTCTCACCCTCGATTTCTTTGATGATGACATCTTCTTCCCATTTTTTCCCTTCACGCCCACATGGCCCATTGACCCTTTCCTACTCTCTCTTTCTCTCTGTCTCTCTTCACAAAACTCACTCTCTCTCAAGTCAAGTTGTCTTTTAGTCGTCGTTCCCAACATCACACATTATTATTTTTTGGACATTTATGTAATTTGAATGTAATAGTTATCAAAATTTTAATCATATTACCATTTTTAAAGTATACTGAAGATTGGTAGTTTTGAATTTTTTAAATTTACACTTCTACAAGTATTACATATCTATCTACATCATTTTTAATATTTCATATTACAAAACCACTACGCTTAACATTTGATTTCCTTTCAACAAATTCCTTTTAATATATTTTGACAAATTCTGAAATATCACTAATGTTTCATCTATTAAATTTACATATTTAATGGTGTTAGTCTCGGAGCTTCACGCATATATAATTACCATATATTTGATATTTTTTATGCACAGTATATTTTTTCAATATCAAACATGTTCTTGCATTCTTTTTTTATATACATCAACATATGTATAATTCATGCTACGAGGATGGTCCTTTTAATTTGACTCATATCACAATATATATTTATGATCCTCCATGTGAAGATTTAATATATGATGAAGTAAGCATTGTATCTCTTATATATTCATCTTATCATTTTCAATTTTATTTATAAATGATTTTATAAATATTAACGTAACACAAAGAATATGATGTGAGTAATGAAAAAGGAATAAGTGGTTCATCGATTGTCTTCATAGTTGATTACATTATAAATATCATGTAACCATGAGTCATAATAAATATTATTTAAACATCATCTGACTATTTTATATATATACAACTTATTTTATCATTTTCATTTTTTTATCCTTTTGTAGTTGACTTATGGATATTCAACATTACTGATGACATGCCTGGCAAGTCGAGTTAAGTATATAATTAAACAATGGTCGTTGTGACCCAAATCACCAAGCGCGGTCAACGAGAAAAATAATTAAACCACTTAAAAGAATAAAAGATCAAAGCAAATGTAGGCGATTTTCGCTATTCTTTTTACCTGGTATAACAATCAGGGTCGAACACAAGGAGCACGATTTAAAAACTATGCATTCAATTTTCAAAGTTAATTTAGTGATTTTTGAATTTTTAATTTTTTTTATTTTCAAAACAAACACAAATGATGAAAATGCACACAACCCCACTCCTTTTATATTTTTTTTAAAATGATCAAAAAAGCTTAGAAAATTTAAAAAATGTTTTTGCATTTTGTATATTTTAAAATATTTTTGGTAATTTTTTCAAATCTTTCTGATGTTTTTGTGATTTTCTAAAAATCAAACAGTGAAAAACAGAGCAAACAGTACACAACCAGGAGTATTTTGTAAACTTAAAAATACTTAAATTACCCAATAATCCTGAAAAATATTTTTAAAATAAACTACATAGCAATATCTACAATCAAAAATTGAATTCACAATTTTTGGATTTTTTTATAATTTTCTACAATTTTTTAAGATTTTTATTTTTTTCGCAATTGCTTTTGGTTTTTGTAAAGAGTAATGCACAAAAATTGGATAGAAATTTAAAGACATTAAACTACACCTACAATATTTTTTTGGAATTTTAAAGCAATTTGTCGAGTTTTTATGAATTTTCAAATTTCGGACAGACAAAATATCACTGTTTTATATTTTTTAATATAATAAACTTCAACAAAAATTTTTGAAAAATTTACACAATGTAAAATGACATAGTAGGAGTATATATAAATTTTCTCAGAATTTTTTCAACCATAAAAACATTTATTCTAATGAAAAGTGCATGTCAAATTAAAGTCTGCAGTACAGGGTCTTAATTGCAAATAATTAAAGTTTCTGCATGACAAAATAATAATAGATAACTGCAGGATAAAAAGAGGCAATTTACCCAATTTATTTATTGCAAAATATTAGGGTTCTTCTCTTGAGGCCCTTCGTCCTTTTTACTTCAACCCAAAGGAGAGGAGGGCCGCTGCCGCCGCCCACGCGGGAAGGGGATGGCGGACGAGCTTCGCGCGGCGCTGGAGGGTGACGCCGCGGTCATGGAGCACGGGCGGCGCGGCCTTGCGAAGAGGTAGGCGCGTGGAGGGTACGGGAGGTGCGGGCCGGTGCTGCCTTGCGGAGGCGGCGCTGGAGGGCAGCACGCATCCGCAACGTGGTGGGGCGCTTGTGCGAGGTCTGTGCGGAGGAGGGCGACAGGGACGAAGGCTGTCGAGCGATCCGCGCACGTGGGGGGTGCGGTTGCAGGAGCAAGATGGCACAGTCGGAGCCACGCACGAGGCGCGACGGAGGAGGCGCGGCCTGGGGGCTTAGGAGGAGGGTCGCAAGCCGCGTGTGGAGGAGCGCGGCGGATGGCGGGGCGGCAGCGCGGCTGGCGCGCGGGGCGCGCATGGAGGCGCAGGGGCAGTCGAGCGCCTGGGCGGAATGATGGCGCACGACGGAGGCGCAACGCGTGCGAGCGGGGGTAGCACGGCCTGAGCGTCGCGCTGGCGCGTGGAGCTGCGGCTTCTCGTAGGTGGAGCGGGGCAAAAGGCGGCCTGGATGGTTGCAGCGGTGGTTGTGCGGCCTGAGCGTCGCGCTAGCACGCGGGGCTGCGGCCGCTCGCAGGTGGAGCGGGGCAGAGGGTGGCCTGGATGGTCGCAGCGGCGGCGTAGGGATCGCCTCTGGGCTGCGGTGTGCGACGGCGGGGGTGGCGCCCCGGCTGCGATATTTTTTTCTTTTTTTATATATTTTTTTGTTATTTTTTTGTAACCTGCAGGAAATATGTGTATATATATAATGTTTATTTGTTATTTTTTATTTTTTTGTCCCGTAAAATAGATGTTAGATAAAAATATGTTTTTTTTGTTTTTATTATTTATTCCTGCAAAATAAAGGTTAGATAAAAAAACAAATATATTTTTTTATTTTTCATGCAAAACAAAGGTTAGAGAGAAACAAAAAAATTACTTATTTTTCTATTCTTCTGCAAAAACAAATGTGAGATAAACAGGAAAAATAATTATATAAATTTTTTATTTTTTTATTTATACACAGAAACGGGGACTGTGAACGGACAGATCTTGCGATATGGAAGAGAGATCCGTTACTCCGACCACCGTACGTGGTCGGAGGTGGAAGGTTGCGTGAGGTAGAATGTGGAAATGAGAGGAACACAAAATGAGGTGGAAATTTCGGTGTCGGATCGGATCAAAGTGTGGTCATTTTTTTTGTGATTTTTAATGATCTAAAAAAACTAATTAAACTATGCTACGGTTATACTAAAGAAATGACAGAAAAATTGGATCTCACTTTGAGGTTGGATACACCATAATGGCCTCGACGAGGGCCAACGCGCTGTCACCGAACAGCTCGGAGGGTAGGCACCCTTCTTCAACAAGAATGCTCTCGGAGATCGGGCTCCTCTCCACCAAAGATTGATCAAAAAATGAAAGGAGAAGGAGACCATTAAAAAGAGACAAAAAATGAAAAAGGAAGGTATGTACACTTAAAGATCGTTTTTATTTATACACAGAAACGGGGACTGTGAACGGACAGATCTTGCGATATGGAAGAGAGATCCGTTACTCCGACCACCGTACGTGGTCGGAGGTGGAAGGTTGCGTGAGGTAGAATGTGGAAATGAGAGGAACACAAAATGAGGTGGAAATTTCGGTGTCGGATCGGATCAAAGTGTGGTGATTTTTTTTGTGATTTTTAATGATCTAAAAAAACTAATTAAAACTATGCTACGGTTATACTAAAGAAATGACAGAAAAATTGGATCTCACTTTGAGGTTGGATACACCATAATGGCCTCGACGAGGGCCAACGCGCTGTCACCGAACAGCTCGGAGGCTAGGCACCCTTCTTCAACAAGAATGCTCTCGGAGATCGGGCTCCTCTCCACCAAAGATTGATCAAAAAATGAAAGGAGAAGGAGACCATTAAAAAGAGACAAAAATGAAAAAGGAAGGTATGTACACTTAAAGATCGTTTTTATTGATGAAATTAATAATATAAATAAATAGATTATGAAATTCGGAATTAAATTAATTAAATAAATCAAATAATCGATGGAAATCAATTAGCCACCTTAATGGTGGCCATTAAAGGCATAAAATCTAATCTAATATACATGGTAACTATATAAATTAAATAAATCAAATACTTAAATATAAATTTCTTAATCAAATTAAATTAATTAAATAATGTTAGATATTTTATTTTTGGGATTTTTACCCGACAGACCCTATAATCTTTTCAAATTACCTCTACGACCTTTGAAACATCGTAATTCCTTCCCCCGACCCTTTAAAATTGCTAGCCATTACCCTACAACCCTGCGGTTAAGCCCCGTCAATTTACCCGTTAAAATGAACCAAATTCCGTTATATTCTTTTGTATTATACCCATTTTGTTTATTAAATTTACACTGAGTGCCACTCCATCGTCCCCTCCCCCCTCTGCGGCCCTCCATCATCCGAGATTGCTCCTTCCGTCGCTGCTTCGCCCCTCCTCCCCTCCCCTCCTCTGTGTGCCCCGACGATGCTGCTCCCCCTCCCCCCGCGCCCTGGGCGATGCTGCTGCCGACGATGGGTGCTTCGCCCTCCCTTCCCCTCCCCCGATGGAGTCCCTCCACCGACAATGGAGCCTCCCTCCCCTCCCCGCCCGCCCGCCATGTCCCCCCACCCCCCCCCCCCGGCTGGTGCTTCGCCCCCCACCCATTTGATGGAGCTCCCCCGTCGGCACCTCCCCCACCTATCGTTGCTGCTTCGACACCCGCTGCACCCCAGTCGGCACCCCCTCCCCCACCTGCCGCTGCTGCTTCGGCGCCCGCTGCACCCCACTCCCCCGGCGGCACCCCCCTCCCTCACCTGTCGTTGCTGCTTCGCTCCCCACCCCCCGATGGAGCTCCCCCATCGGCACCCCCCCCCACTGCTGCTTTAGCGCCCGTTGCAACCCACTCACCCGTCGGCACCCCCCTCCCCCACTGCTGCTTCGGCGCCCGCTGCAACCCACTCCCCCGTCAGCACCCCCCACCCCCACTGCTGCTTCGGCGCTCGCTACGACCCACTCCCCCGTCGGCACCCCCTCCCTCCCCCGCTGACGATGGAGGCCCCCGCCGCCGCTTCCTCCCCCCCTCCGCTGGAGGCTACTTTGCCCTCCCGCAAGAATATCTGTAGGGTTTTTTCCTATTTTTTATTTTGACTAATCATAACCGTTGGATGAAAAATTGGTTAGATTAACTCAAGACTAACTCAAGTATTTGACTCAAATATAGTTAAAATTGACGGCAGGGTTTGTTGGTAAGACGGAGCAAGTTTACGAGGTCGGGGGAGGAATTACGATGTTTCAAAGGTCGTAGAAGTAATTTGAAAAGATTATAAGGTCTGCCCGATAAAAATCCCTTTATTTTTTTGGTGATTTTTATATAAGGAAGTTAGTTGTATACAAATATTATGTACATATAATACATTATACACAGGTACAAATATGGAAATAATTTTTAAAAACACAAATTTTCTTAATTTCATTATTTATATTTTTTGTTTTTATTTTTAATGAAAATAATATTTATAATTATATACATTATGTATAAAAATAAATATGAATAAATATGTACAATAAATAATGGTGAAACTACGCAAAACAACCCAGAAAACCGACTTTTCAACCGTAACTCCAAAAATTATGAAATCACAGCCATTTGAAAGATAATTTAATTTAGGGTATAATGGAAGTGAGTTTGGTTCAATTTGAGTTCATATAGAGTCGGAATTGGTATTTCAATGGTCGTATTGCGGCCTTTTCTGAGGATGATTATTTGTAATATATACATTATTTTCGTGGCAATTATTTTTATTATTTACAACACATGTTTATTTACAACTTTTATTTACAAAAATAATTAATTTGAGGTCAAATTATGTACAAATAAAATAGTACAAGTTTTATGCAAATATACAAGGAATTTATGCACAAATTATTTTTTGGATTTTTGACAGAAGATCCTAATGAAAAACGAGAAGACGAGAGCCGTTAAATACTGGTCTAACAAATCAGACTCACTGTCACTGAGGCGACTACTCAAGCCTTCACGTTGATCAACAATTAACCCACACAATTAATTAAGCAATCAAGAGCAAGGATCAAAATTTATTATACCCTACTAAGAATGTATAGTGGCAAGCAAGTAGAGGTCGAACACAGGAAGCAACAGAGTAGAGCAAGTATACAAGAAGTCAAGCCCTATGCCTCGTGAACTACTTAGCCAATATGGAATTTTTGGTGGGTTTTTGATTTTGTGTTTTTTTATTTAATTTTTAGTTTTGTATTTTTATATTTTGATTCTTAATTTACTGATTTTGTATTTTGTTTTTATGTAATTTGTATTTTTTATTTTCTTTTTCTTTTAATAAAGAGATAATATCTATATAATATATATACACACTAGAGATACGAGAGAGATAAAAATAAGGAAAAATAGTCAAAATACAGAAAACAAAATGTTTTTGTGATTTTTATATTTTTCTAATGTTTTATGATTTTTCTAGATTTTTCCTAATTTTATTGGTATTTTTAAAGTAAAAAAACTGAAAATAGTGAATGAATGTTGCTGGCCGAAATTAAAATGAGGATGAAAAATACTAAACAAAGTCTAAAATTCCTTAAATTAATTTTAAATGGAAGCAATAAATCAGAGAAAATACAGAAACTAAAATTGCATTTTTAGGATTTTTTATAGAATTTTTAAGATTTTTAAGAAGATTTTTGGGGTTTTATATTTTTTAGGAGTTTTCTTTTGTATTTTTTAGTTATTTTTGGACCGAAGCTAAAAGGTACTAAACCACACAAAATGTACTTTTTTGGGAATTTTTTGACATGTTTTTGTAATTTTTATGTGTTTTCCAATGCAAACAGTAGCAAAAATACATGTTTTGAATTTTTATAAATATTAAGACGCAATAAATATGCAAAATAAAAATATATCGTGAACCTACATTGCAACAGGAGTCTATTAGGATTTTTGTGGATTTTTTTAACAATTTAAAGATGCGCGAAATAAATCAAGGCAACATCAAGAAAATGCTATCCTAACAGGGGCATTTCTATAATATGCAAAAAGTCCAAGGGCTAAAACATAAATTTCCCACAAAATTTGAATGCAGTAAAATACTTTCTGGACCAAATATCAATAGTTAAAGCCATGAGGGCTTCCTTGTAAAAATGCAACCCCCCTCGTGACTTCCCTCGTGCCAAGCAGGGATCAAAACGCAATACAAGAAACCATCATGGGAAACTATGCAAAATTTCCATAAATATTTACTGTAATAAAAACTTAATGTATTGAAGAGAAATACTAAGACCTGCGAGGGGTCCTCTGCAAAATACCCTTCACCTCACGCGCACAGGCACGTGAGGTGACGTGGCGGAGGACCTAAATGCAATTAAGAAAAGTGGAGGGGCTAGTTCCTAAATACTACAAAAGTTTTGAACTACAGGAAAAAGTTTCAGAACAATAAAATAGAGACAAAAACTTGCGAGGGCTTTAATGCAAAATTACCCCCACAGGCGGATCCGACGGGCGATGATGTTTCACTTAAACACGTGTCGACGCATGGTGCGTTGATGGCGCTTCGCTCTTCATGGCCCAGATGAGATCTCTGGCACGAGATCTACGGCTACGGGAGGGCCGAATCCAATGGCTCTGGCACATTCTGGAAGGGTCCCTTGATCGGACGGCTGGAGGTGCGGTTGGAAGAACACAAAGGAACTTCCGCGAGATGAAGTTCCCTGAGCTCCTCTGTCGACCTCCGACGGACTTGATGCTCCCAAGGAGGTGCATTCTCTTCCTGGAGGCCTCCTTTAGCTACTGGGGCTCCCAAAAGTCACCAGAGGACGGTGGTGTTTGCAGCACAGGGCGGCGGAGCTGGAGGCTCCGAGTTACTCCGGCGAGGTGACAAAATCGAGCCCTAGGCTCGTATGGGATTCAGGGCCTGCAGAAAAAGTGTGAAGGAGTCGAGGGCAAGTTGACTCGACTCCGCAGAGGGTGGAAAACGCTCGGTGGGTGCGTGGAAACGTTGTGAGGTGGTGTTCGACGTTGGCCAGCAAGACTCGATGCTGGCCAACTCGAAACCAGATGATTGGTTAATGATCAGGGGATGGAGACTGGAAAACGAGACTCGGGGAGATCAGTTAGATACTCTAAGGGTTACAGAACGACAAAAAGAAGAGAGAAAACCTCCCCAAGGCAGCGCTGGAAGCTGCTATGACGAGGACTTCGGCGAGGGGATTCACCTCGATTCGACACCTCCATGCTTCCCTGAAGAGCCCTACGTCTACCTGTTGTCATCGGGAACGTTGTCAAGAGCTAGGGTTAGGGTTTAGGCGATGGAAGAGTGATCAAAATAGAAAGGAAGGTCGGGGGAAATATTTAAGGGTTTGACTGCCTGGCCGACCAGCTCCAAAGAACGAGGCGCACGAGGCGCTGCGATGATCCAAAGATCGAAATAAGCCTAGGGCGTGTATCATGGATAGTTGGGCAACAAAATTGTAGAAGGCATCGACATCAAATGGTGAAAGAGAAGGCCTCGAAAAATCCGCAAAAGTGGACAAAAACTCGTTCTGACAAGAGCACATGCAGGGGTCAGAGAGTTGACCCAAGGTCAACTCTCCAGCCCACCGGGTTGGTCCACGTGGACCAACCAGGAAAAAGCCTGGAAATAAACCTTATAAAATCATTTTAAAATAATAAAAGATGTTATTATTTTTTGGTTATTAAATAAGAAATGTTTGTTATTTTGTAAATTATTTTATGGTGATTTTTAATTATTTTTATGAGGTATAAAATTACAAGTTACCATTTTAGGCTTATATAGGTATATATATCTATATATTTTATTATTTTATTTCTATTTTATATATTTAATTTATTTATTTTTGTTTATTATTTTACAATTTATAAAATATTTTTATACACTTAAATATATTTTTATTTTATTTTTTTGAAGTGTTCTGTATACTTAATAAAATAGAAGTGTTAATTATATAAGTTTGTGTATTGGCATTATACCTAGGTATTTTATATACATATATTTTATTTTGAGTTTCTTTTGTATTTTTATTCTGATATCAATGTAAAAATATATTATAAATAATATTTACAAATTATAAAAATATAAAATAATAAGAATAATGAATAAATAATAAAAAATGAATATTTTAATATGTACAAGTGTACAACAAGGGTCCAAAACTCACTTTCAAACCGTAGCTCCGCCAAATGCGAAACAACCGTCATTAAATAGCTTATTTTAACCTATATACAATTACAGGTGAATTTGATGCATTTGGAGTTTTTTTTGCGAGATACAGGTCTGGGAAGTTGGGATTCTGGAATTTTATTCAGATCATAACTTTTTATCTGTACATTATTTTTGAGTGAAATCAATTTTGTATTTTTATTTATTTAATTATCTACAACTTTCATGTTAAAAGTTTCTTTATTTGATGTATAATAGTAGAATCAAAAATAGGTCCTAAAATGAATAAAGAATGAATAAAATAAAAGGGGGTTTTATTGTATTTTGGCCCTTATCTCCTCCTACTTTATTCCTTGTCGACCTAGTCATCCAGATGCCTAGGTCTCGGTGTTTCGGGTCATAAAATATTTACAATATTTTATTTTTTTCTTTTCTTTTCTTTATTCTATAATTTTGGCTTTAAAAACCGTATTTTATACACTATTTACACAATGATGCATGAATGCTAAAATGCCTAAATTAAGCCTATTTTCATGCATTTACTAGGGTTTTTAAGGACAAAATGATAGAATAAAGATGATGAAACGTAGATTCATCACCTATCTCCCCCTACTTTATTCCTGATCGATCAGGTCAAGTCTTGACCTTCTCTCGGGGTTCGAGCCAGTTTGTACTTATTACATAAATACATCCTTCATTTTTCTTTTCTTTTTCTTTTCTTCTTTATTCTTTTATTTATGTACAAAAAGTGTTAAAAATACATATTTAACAAATGCATGCAAAATGGTAATTTCATGAAATTAGTGGGTGTTTACAGGTGTTTGACTAAAGAAATGAAGCTAAAATAAAAAAGAAAGGCGATGAATCGTGGATTCAGCATTCCTCTATACTTTACCTTTGGTGGTCCCTTAGCAAACACTTATTTGGAAGATAAGTGAAAACAAAAGTAAAGAAAAGAAAAAGGAAAGAAGTTAGAATAATGTTGACTTTTAAACTTATCTTCATAATATTGTAGTCTGGAGCTCTATCGGACCTTTGGATTATTAGTGTGTCGGAACCTTATTGAGAAATGAATTTTCAACCTAACAGCCTCTAAGTTCCACAAGACTCCTATTCATGTCTCCTCAACAGTCAGATCAGAACAAGTCGACATACACAAATTATTATGACTATGAATTCCTACTTGTACGGTGTAAGTGAATATAGCTCCTCATCTCAGAATTAACAAAGAAACAGCCTCTCTCAACAAGGTAACTCTAATCGCCCGGTCTAGCAACTCTTTCCTCGAGGAGCGGGGATATTCCTTTCTAAGTTCAAGTACAACCAGCTCAAGAAGAGGGGATGGGGAAGAGAATGGACGGTAACCAGTGTAGTTACCTATCCTTGGATGCATGACCAGTGTAGCCACGTCACCCGCTGCAAGCTCACAAATATTTGACACTGAAGCTCTTATTCTTTTTTTCACTTGTATATACACTGCGGCAGGCATTTTACTTTTCTATCAGGCATGTCCACTTTTGGAGATTCTGCATTTTTTTTTCTTTTTCTTTCTTTTGAAAATATATACAAGGTGCAACATGTACATATGGAGTTTTTCCTCTTGAGCCAGTGGACTATCCTTCTTTTGAAGCATTATTGCAACCCCACAGCTCCTGTCTTTAGACCTCAACATCACCAAACCAGGTTGAGACGCACTTCCCTCCCTTGACGAGGAGGAGAGGTTCCGCCTAGATGTACTACCCTCGTATGCTACCCCAATCCAAAAGATGTTGCCCCCTCACTACCTCCTCCATGAATAGCTACGTGTAGAGTGCTTTGTCCAAGGTAAGCCACGGTCTGAAAGAATCATGCGTGTGTTGTTAAATATTCTACTTAGACTTATCAAGATGACATGTGAACATAGTCTTATGGACTCAAAAATTAAGTCACTAGGACCTGAAATGTCTTAACTCCAAATCTTATAAGGTTCCTCTGAAATTAAGTGGATTAAGGTCCAACTAAGCTCCATTCTTCAAATTTATTCCAGACTTAGTTTAATTGTCAAGACTATTCTGGAAAATGCAATGCCAATGCAAGAAAATATGTACAATGCAAAGAAAATAAAATCTTTTTGTGAAACAATTTTGAAATTTTTATGGATTTTTTGAAAAAATGATGCACATGCAAAAGTTTTTTTATGAAAATATTAGAAATGAATACAAGTATATACATTTTTTTCTTTTTTTATATATAAGGGTTAGAGAATATACACACATATTTACAAAGAAGTAAGTTAATTATTTACAAGAGTCATGAGAAAGGATTTACAACTTGAGTGATTTATACAGGTATATACATAGTTGGATTTTTTAATTTTTAATAATTTTTTGATAATAATTTTTTTGTGATACATATATTCCTCAACTTTATTTGAAAATAATTTTACAAATAATTTTGAAAACTATAGTCCAAAATAATATTTTCACACAATTTTACAATCATTTACAATCATTTGAAAACAAGTTTGCAAATATTTTTCAAACAGTGTATATAGATTTTTAAAATAAATTTTCAACCATTTTTCCAAACATTTGGAAATAGTTTTACAAAATCATTTTTTCATACAAAGAGAAAATTTTTTACAAGCCACAATCTTTTTACAAAGGTTGAAAATATTTTTCAAATAGTTTTCAAAAGATTTTTCAAATAGATTTTCAAACTACTTTCAAAATATTTTTCAAAATATTTTAACCTGACTTATTAGTCAGTATGTATAAGAAAAAAATTTGAGGAAATTTCTACATCTTTTTTTAAGTTTTTTACCAGTATTTACACAGTATTTTAGCCATATTAAAAACATGAAAGTATATGAGTTATGGCTAAAGTATATATACAATATATACGACATTCCCCTATACTTAGCTCGAACTATGTCCTCATAGTGATCAAAGAGCTGGAAAGAAAGATATAACTCGTGCTAAGTATAGAAAAGTGAAAAGAATAGTATACTACAACGATGAATAAAAAAAATATAATCAATAGAAGTCGGAGATCCCCCTATACCTAGGATCAAGTAATCCTAAGTATAGAAGACTGTACACAAGGGAAAAACCGAGGAGTAGAATGTACTGAGTTTGCCTCCCCTATACTTAGGGTAAAATATCCCTAAGTATAGGCAGCAAAACAGAGGTAAAAAGAATAAAAAGAATAATCACAAGTCTGACACCCCTATACTTAGGGTAAAGTACACCCTAAGTATGGAAGAATCACAAGATAAATCTAGGGTGTGAGAAAGAATGTATGATATGGACAAATGGATCTATACAGATGTGATCAATGTTGAGGTGTCTCTCAATAAGCGCTAGAGTTTACACCCCTAGCTGGGCGCAAATGTTAGGATAACGTTGTATCAAGGTTCAGGATGGCATCTGTAAGGCGAATACCGTACTGTCGTTGCAGTCTCAGTTGGAGAACAACAATAAACTCAAAAGAGTAAATGGAGACACCCAGGTAAACAATCAAACGGGTGTTTGCTATCGGGTAAATATATGGGCAGATGAAATCGAGCTCCGGTAGCACAAAAGAAATCATCGACTCAAGATATGTATGGAGTGAAAGGGCAGAGTCGAAGAAGTTAAACGTGGAGAAGGAAGGATCTGTCAGTGAATCCTCCATGTCAATCACCGTCTCGAATAGATAAGGAAGATCAAGATCAAGAGACTCGCTATAAAGGTTGATATGCAATGTATGGAATGTAGACAAATCAGTGAAATCATCGAATAACTCAAAAGATTAGGCCATCCTCAAGAGGGTCGTCGAGGAGAGAAACCTCAAACTCATTATCAGAAATATCAAAATACTCGGTCTCGTAATCCGACAGATTGGATGCACTCTCAGAAAGTGAAAGCAAGTACACATGGTTTGTGGCATCCTCCCGTAGATAACCCTCGGGGAGTAATGCCGAATCATCAGGGAACTGGGGATCTATGCTGTCAAATATCATGTCCTATAAAAATGTATCGACCTCACCAAATGGGAGGACACAAGGCTCAATTATGGGACTATTAAGATCTGTCAAATCAAAAATCGATCCCTCGTCAAGCTCTCTATGCTGAGATGAATCCAAATATATCTCTGAATATAAGAAGATCTTCAGAAGAATAGACACTGAATTAATTGTGTATGGACACTGGAATGACTCAAAGGATAGTTGAGATGTGGGCTCCTCCTCTATTTCTTGGGATACTAGCAGATCTAGAATCCAAGAATCCTCGATGTGGAAGTGCGGGACTGGCTCAAAATCTGATTGTAAATCCAATGTAAACTCGACCAATGTCTGTCTCTCGAAACTCACAGTGGTAGTCAACACATCCATCAAATGAGAAGTAGTAGCATCCATATCCTCTGATGGGTGTGTGTTGTTAAAATCGGCATGATGTGTCACACACTCATCTGGTGTCATCTCTCCCTCATGTGTTGTCCCAAATAAATCATCTTTTGAATATGGGATGTCTGAAAGTGTATCCAAGATGGTCTCAATTAAATCCAGGTCAGGACTTTGGTGTGAACCACCATACGAGGTAATGACATATGCAATCTGCTCTGCGGTCCTCCCCCTCATGGTAATGTGGATAAGGTAAGTCATCGAAAAGCCATGATCTGGAAATCGCCTCAAAAGATCACTTAACCTCAACCATGAATGTATCAATCGCTCCTGGGGTCAACTGATAATCACGAATGCAAGATCGCATCATCTCTGCTCTACGTTGGGGGTAAAATCTCTGTAAAAATAATGATCGTAAATATCCCCATGTAGCAATCTTCCTTCCCAATCGTCCGTGCCAACTCTTGGTTGTACTCTGAAGTGAAAATGGGAAGGTGGTCAGCATCAAGTTCTCATAAGTGATATCAGAATATGATCGTGTTCCACAGATATCCTCAAACTCATCGATATGCAAATAGGGTTCCTCGTGCACTTCCCCTAAAAATTTTGGCAGTAGATCAATGAACTCTAAATACATAACGAATGGTCTCAAAGTAGAAGCGGACTATGCTTCCCTATCTTGGTTCTCATCCATCATCCTAGGATAGAAGTCATCTAACACTCGCAACTGCTCCATATGAACGCTTATGGAATGCACTCTCATCTCAGCAAGGTGATTGCCCGGGTCTCGTATTTGGTCAATATGGTCTCCTCGGGCTTCACTCACAGCATGTCCTGAATGGGAGGGTGGGTAGAGAGAAGATGGAAATCGGACGGAGTTCCGACCTCCCAAGAGAGTGGACGAGAATGATGGGCATGAAGACAAGAAGCCACAAAATCCGACTGGAATGGAATGCGACCCATCATGAAGAGAGGGAAATGAAGGGAGGGAGGGTGGGACAGAAACAGAAGGTGACTGCTAATGATAGAAGATAAACGTAACCAACTCACACCAGAGACATTCAAACACAAGGCAAACCCCCAATTCACCAAATCTACGCAATGTGAAGACCGTGAGATTCAGTCTTTTATCTTTTCAATTTTATAGTTTAGTGATAAGACAAAGTTGTACAAACACTAAGGAGGCTTCAATAGGATTTGGGCACTACTCCATAGTGTGTACGCGAGCGAGAAAAAATGCAAACAATGAGGGGATTGCTCTCCCAAAACAATGAAGTGATCAATTACGTTTAATTTTAAAGGTCAAATTCAATTAGCAGACCCAATTTTTAATTTTTAATTTTCTTTTTTTTCTTTTTTCAAAAATAACGTTAAACGAGTTTTCTGATTTCCTCTTTGATTAATTTGAGTCGAAAATTGGGAGAGGAAGTCGAAAAAGCCAATGCACGGCCAAACACAATGATGCATGCAGAGATAGAAAATGCGTACCTTACTGCAGCACTCTACATGCAATATGATCCGTGCATAAATTAAATACTGAAAGTAAACTAGCTATATGATGCACGTGGAAATCGGCCTTAAGACGAGTAGCTTCTATTGATCGTGAAAAACAATAGTTAGTTAACCTAATCGAGTCCGAAGTCCGATCTTGGGAGTCACTCGGTGCTCACTATAACGGGTCCTGCCAACGCTGTATGTAACTCCTCACTGCACGTGGTCTCAGATTCAATTAAACTAACTTTTTCAATTAATTTTAGTAAGGTCCAATTACGTTCTATAGGAACAGATAATCTATTAGGTGTTGGGTCTTAGAATATTACGTCACAATCAACAAAAATCCTATGCCTAGGGGCTAAAACAGCGAGAATCAAATAGCAAGTTATGGCGTTAAAATCAAAACACGGAAAACGGCGGTGAGGTCCCCCGAGCACATCGGTGCTTGGTGAAACAGATCCCCGAGAAAAGTGTCCAAGTTCACAGCTTTAGAGTCCTAATTTATTATAACAATGTCAAATGTCCTCTTAAATATAATAAAAATCTTCTTCTCCTCCCTGCTCTTCCTCCTGTGCGGGTCCTCCAAAAAGAAACTCCAAGTCGTCCTCCAAGCAGTACCTCGCACAAATATCAAAGAGAGAAGGTCAGAAAACAATTATGATATAGAGAGACAAAATAGAAAAATGACTACAAGCCGTGCTCCTCGGCAACGACGCTATTCTGATGACACGTCTGTGATGAATATGTGGTTCATCACTCTAAAAGTTGAAAATAGAGCTTTGCTCCCGAGTAATTAGAGGCATATTTCTACTTTTATTGCATAATTAGCATTCACGCATGCAAGCATGATATCAGCATTTTAGCATTCATATTTGCATTAAATAAGAAGTCAATTTCACTTGTAAATATTCACATGTATATTAGCTAAAATACCCTTTATGTATATTTTATACTAACTCCAAATTCAATAAAACTATTGCTATAGTGTATATATTACTAGCACTAATTAAAGAAAAATATCAAAAAAAATATTGCAAAATTGACCAATAAAACCCCAATCCAAGTTTGAAACTAGGAGTCTTAAAATGCACATATTTTCCCCATACAGTGTCCGAACTAGGTCTGCTCACTTTCAAATTAATATACATCCAGAGACCTTTAAAATGAGACTAATTTCATTCAATTCGGAGCTTGTATGCAAAACTTGGGTTTTTAGGTCCCCTTGTATATTATATATGTATGTATGTATGTATATTTGTACTCTTGTATTTTTGTATCATATTTGACCTCATCTCCATTTTTGGTCAACATGAAACTTGTAGATCTCATCGAGATATACACTTTCATGTTTTGAGTTTTTCCAAATTCGGCCTCCTTCTCTCTCTAAATTCACTTTTTTTCTCAGCCACTCAGAGCTAGCCAAGTGACGCCCTCTGATCGCGCCATGCAGCCTGCTTCTTTGCGCACCACGCGCCCTTGCATTTCAACTGTCTGATCACCTTCCCCTCTCTCGATCCAGGCCATCCAAGCTGCAACACTTCCTAGCCCTTCGATCAGCCCTGGGACTTAATCTGGATCGTTAGCCCGCGCAGCATTCTCAATGCGCCACGTGGCTGCATCCATGCCCTCCAATCATCGCCAGAAGGCTCATATGTTGGCCGTCCATCTCGTGTGACATCTGGGCCCTTCCATCAAAACCCCAGACTTCCACCGTATGATAGCGCCTCGACCTGCGCCCGCCACATGGCGCGCTCTGTGCCCTTGTAAATACATCGCCTCCATCCACCTTCACTCCCATCCGCCATCACGGAGGGTATCTCCGAGCTCCCACCTTCGAGTTGGTGACATCAATTGAGGTGAGGACGAGCGACAACCGAGATCCACCTCCGGAGAGATCCACGGCCCGCCATCGCCGTGTCGCAGCTGCTCCGTGAACCTGCACGAGCTCAGGTCTACTACCAGCCTTCGAGCGACGACCAAGAGCCCAGATCCGAGCTCCATTCCCCATGTAGCAACCTCCATCATCCCCTCCGACCTTCTTCTCTGTTCTCTTCATTTTTCTCCTATTTTATTCGCCTCCTCCGCGTATCTTCACCCCCTTACGACAATTCTCCGTGCTCCGCCCCGGAGTGGGCATCTTCACGCCTACCTCCATTTGTTCAGATGACGATCCGCACTTCACTCCGACGAGAGCTCCGCCACCTTGGCGGAGCAGCACCACTGCACACCACCATTCCACTCCAGGCCTCCCTCCGCACTTCCGTTCATCCCACGACCACACTGCACGCTTCGGCTATTCAAGTAACCCCCTGCAGGTACACTCTTGATCATTGGCCGGACCATCATCGGAGCTCCCCTTTAGCTTCTCTGCCACCGTTCTCCAGAGCCGCTCAGCCACTCCTGAAAACGCCGTAGGATCCCCGATGCCTCCACGAGTCTTCCCAGCTACTTGGGAACCTCAGGAGAGCTTCATTGACGACCAAAGGAGGAGGTGGAGCTCAAGACCCTTCACCGGAGCACAGCCTCCTCCACCGCAGGAGGCGGAGGACCGTTGGGCACAAAGCCCAGCAGCCGTCCGATCCCCTTGATCGGACGGTTCATAGCCTTCCACGTCGCCATCAGTTGCAGCCCTCAGATCAGGAGGATCCTACGTTCCAGAGCACGCCACGTCATCGCTTCCTTCGCGCTCCAGATGTCGTTGGATCAATCTTGATCCAACGGTCATTGATCGCCCACGCTTTCATCTTCGGAGCCAACCACCACCGTTGGATCTTCATTTGATTCACGGTCCAGATCAAGCCACGTCGCCAAATCCGAGCCTCTTCCCCAACTACTAGGCTCAGATCCACCGAAGCTAGCTGAGCCTTCTTCCGAGCCAAGCCCGAGCCACTAGAGACACCCGAGCCTCTGAAGTCCACCGAGCCTGGGACCCCACGTGATCTCCACGTGCATCCTGGGCAATTTGCAGCGATGCCCCTGGAGGATTCCATATTTGCATTCTAATCCCTGCTAGGACCCCCCACGTGAGGAGCACATGTTCTGTGGAAAATTTGCATCCGCACCCTCAACATTATAGGTAATTGCATATTAGTCTCTGTCAGCATGTTTTAATTTTATCAATTTTATTTCTTGTAATTGCATTTATACCCATATTTTTGCATCCATATTTAGGCGCTCATTTTAAATCATTTTTCAAGTTTGAAAATTACATTGTGTAGCTTACTCCGTCCTCTTTCATATGTGACACTTGGCACATTTTTGTATGATCAGTGGATTTTTCTATTAATTAATTGGTGGAAGTTTGTTATATTTTGCCCATTTATGCCTTTTAATTCATAGAAATTTCTCTGTAAGTCCAAAAATCACCAAAAATTCATATTAGACCTAGGATAATTAGATTCACATTGTGTAAAAAATCATCTCATTTGCACGCATCCCGAGGCCTAAACAAATGATTGTGTGGTTTCCTTAATTAATTTTTAATAGGTCCATTTCACATAGAAATTCAGTTTATTAATTTTCCTGGATTCTTCACAATTAGATCTATTTAAGATAATTTTGACAACTGAAAATATTCTAAATGGTATTTATTAAAATCAAGTTAGTAAAAATCACCTTCCATTCATTTTTAATTCACAGTAAATTTATTCAGTGTCAGAAAAATCCAAAAAAAATTAGAGTAGCTTAATTTCATTGCATTTCATCATCTAGACAAGTTTCATAATTTTTGGAATCAACTTGACCAGCTTTCTGAACTAACTTTGAAACTGGCCCGATTTTGCATGTGTCTTTTCTTTCTTGCATAAAATATATTGACAAAAGACCAAAAACATCTCCTGAAAATCAGACTTTAGAAACATGCTTAAAATCTACCTAAGGAGACAACTGACTCCTTGAGTTCGACCTTGGGCTTGCCCAAGTAAAATAAATATGCCACTCGTGATTAATTTGACTTAAATTAAAAGTGGTTTTTGATCTGCTCTTATTATCCGACTGCAGCGAACAACACAACAATTAATTTGACCATTAATTTGATCGAATTAATAAGGGTAGTAAGACACATTTTCATCCTGGCAACTCGGGTTAAGTAAGTAATTAAACAATGGTCGTTGTGACCTAAATCACCAAGCGCGGTCAACGAGAAAAATATTTAAACCACTTAAAAGAATAAAAGATCAAAGCAAATGTAAGCGATTTTCGCTATTCTTTTTACCTAGTATAGCGACCAAGGTCGAACACGAGGAGCACGATTTAAAAACTATGCAGTCAATTTTCATAGTTAATTTTTAGTGGTTTTTGAATTTTTAATTTTTTTATTTTCGAAACAAGCACAAATGCTGAAAATGCACAAAAACCCACTCTTTTTATATTTTTAAAATGACCAAAAATGCTCAGAAAATTAAAAGAAAATATTTTGTGTTTTTTTTAAATATTTTTGGTAATTTTTAAAATTTTTCCGATGTTTTGTGATTTTCTAAAAATCAAACAGTGAAAAACAGAGCAAATAGTGCACAACCAGGAGTATTAAAAATATTTAATTACCCAATAATCCTATAACTTAATTTTAGAATAAATTACAGAGCAATATCTACAATTAATAACTGAAATCACAATTTTTGATTTTTTTAGAATTTTTTACTATTTTTTAATTTTTTTATTTTTCACATTTTTTTGGTTTTTATAAAGAGTTAATGCACAAAAATTGAACATAAATTTAAAGACACTAAACTACACCTATAGTATTTTTTGAATTTTTTAAGCAATTTTTCGAATTTTTATGAATTTTCAAAATTCGGACAGACTAAATATCACTGTTTTTTATTTTTAAATATAACAAACTTCAACCAAAAATTTATGAAAAATTTACACAATGTAATATGACATAGCGTGAGTATCTACGAATTTTCTCAGAATTTTTGCGACCATAAAAATATTTATTCTAATGAAAAGTGCATGTCAAATTAAAGTCTGCAGTACAAGGGCTTAATTCCAAATAATTAAAGTTTCTGCATGATAAAATAACAATAGATAACTACAGGATGAAAGAAGCAATTTACCCAATATATTTATTACAAAATTTTAGGGTTCTTCTCTTGAGGCCCTTCGTTCTTTTCACTTCCAACCCAAAGGAGAGGAGGACCGCCGCCACCCACGCGGGAAGGGGATGGCGGACGAGCTTCGCGCGGCACTGGAGGGTGACGCCGTGGTCGTGGAGTACGGGCGGCGCAGCCTTGCAAAGAGGGTATGCGCGTGAAGGTCCAGGAGGTGCAGGCCGATGTCGCCTTGCGGAGGCGGCGTTGGAGGGCGACACGCGTCTGTAGTGTGGCGGGGCGCCTGTGTGAGGTCTGTGCGGAGGAGGGAGGCGGGGACGAAGGCTGCCGAGTTGTCCGCGCACGTGAGGGGCGCGATTGCAGGAGCAGGATGGCACCGTCAGAGCCGCGCATGAGGCGCAGCGGAGGAGGCACGACCTGGGGGCTCGGGAGGAGGGCCGCAAGCCACTTGTGGAAGAGCGTGACGGACGGCGGGGCGGCAGCACGGCAGGCGCGCGGGGCGCGCGTGGAGGCGCATGGGTAGGTGAGCGCCTGGGCGGATTGATGGCGCACTGTGGAGGTGCAGCGCCGCTGCAGGCGGGGAGGACGACAGGAGCGGAGGGGGCGGCGGTGTTCGCGGCGACTCGGGTGGTGGTTGGGCTGCGAGCGGGGGCTGCGCGGCCTAAGAACCGCGCTGGCGCATGGGGTCGCGGCCGCTCGCGGGTGGAGAGGGGAAAAGGGCGGCTTGCATGGTTGCTGCGGCGGCTGCACAGCCTGAGCATCACGCTGGCGCGCAGGGTCGTGGCCGCTCGCGGGTGGAGCGGGGCGGAGGGTGGCCTAGATGGTTGCAGCGGCAGCGTAGGGATCGCAGCTGGGTTGTGGCGTGCGGCGGCGGGGGTGGCGCCCCTGCTACTATATTTTTTTCTTTTTTCAATAAATTTTTTTGTTATTTTTTTGCAACCAGCAAGAAATGTGTATATAATGTTTATTTGTTATTTTTTTATTTTGTATCATGCAAAATAGACGTTAGATAAAAAATATGTTTTTTTGTTTTTATTATTTATTCTTGCATAATAAAGGTTAGATAGAAAAACAAATATATCTTTTTTAGTTTTCCTGCAAAACAAAGGTTAGAGAGAAACAAAAATTTTATTTCTTTTTTTATTCTTCATGTAAAAACAAATGTGAGATAAACAGGAAAAATAATTATATATATATATCTTATTTTTTATTTATACACAAAAATGGGGACTGTGAAAGGACGGATCTTGCGATATGGAAGAGAGATCCGTTACTCCGACCACCGTGCGTGGTCGGAGGTGGAAGGTTGCGTGAGGTAGCTGGTGTCAAATCGGATCAAAGTGTGGTGAATATTTTTGTGATTTTTAATGATCTAAAAAAAGTAATCAAAACTATGCTACGGTTATACTAAAGAAATGACAGAAAAATTGGATCTCACTTTGAGGTCGGATACGCCATAATGGCCTCGACGAGGGGCCGACGCGCTGTCACCGGATGGCTCGGAGGCTAGGAACCCTTCTTCAACATGAATGCTCTCGGAGATCGGGCTCCTCTCCACCAAAGATCGATTAAAAATGAAAGAAGGAGAAGGAGCCCATTAAAAAGAGATGAAAAATGAAAAAGCAAGGTATGTACACTTAAGGATTGTTTTTATTGATGAAATTAATAATTTAAATAAATAAATAAATATATTACAAAATTCGGAATTAAATTAATTAAATAAATCAAATAATCAATGGAAATCAATTAGCCACCTTAATGGTGACCATTAAAGGCATAAAATCAAATCTAATATACATGGTAAGTATATAAATCAAATAATTAAATACAAATTTCGTAATTAAATTAAATTAATTAAATAATGTTAGATATTTTATTTTTTGGTGATTTTTATATAAGGAAGTTAGTTGTGTACAAATATTATGTACATATAATACATTATACACAGGTACAAATAAGGAAATAATTTTTAAAACACAAATTTTTTAATTTTACTATTTATATTTTTTGTTTTTATTTTTAATGAAAATAATATTTACAATTATATACATAATTTATAAAAATAAATATGAATAAATATGTACAATCAATAATGGTGAAACTACACAAAACAACCCAGAAAACCGACTTTTCAACCGTTACTCCAAAAATTATGAAATTATAGCCATTTGAAAGATAATTTAATTTAGAGTATAATGTAAGTGAGTTTGGTTCAATTTGAGTTCGTATGGAGTCAGAATTGGTATTTCAATGGTCGTATTGTGGCTTTTTCTGAGGATGATTATCTGTAATATATACATTATTTTTCTTGGCAATTATTTTTATTATTTACAACACATTTTTATTTACAACTTTTATTTACAAAAATAATTAATTTGAGATCAAATTATGTACAAATAAAATAGTACAAGTTTTATACAAATATAAAAGGAATTTATGCACAAATTATTTTTTGGATTTTTGATAGAAGATCCTATCTCCCCCTACTTTATTCCTGGTCGATCAGGTCAAGTCTTGACCTTCTCTCGGGGTTCAGGCCAGTCTGTATTTATTGCATAAATACATCCTTCATTTTCCTTATCTTTTTCTTTTCTTCTTTTTTCTTTTATTTATGTACAAAAAGTGTTAAAAATACATATTTAACAAAAGCATGTAAAATGGTAATTTCATGAAATTAGTGAGTATTTACTGGTGTTTGACTAAAGAAATGAAGCTAAAATAAAAGATAAAGACGATGAATCGTGGATTCATCAATTACCTTAGACAATCTTATGATTATTCAACGCTACATTTATTTGCTCTCATATAGACAACACAAATTATATAGATGTTTTTTTTAATTTTCCATATATATCATTTCTTACCCCTGTGACCATTTAAATAATTTACATTAGATATTTTTATGCCCCTCTATAATAGCTTTTATCCACTATTTGCTTTGTACTCACATGATTTTAAATATTTTGTATAACATATCTTTATGTGCCTCTCTATATGGGTTTTTACATATATAATTCAACAATTCAGTAAGTGTTAGTTTACAAACATCTACTTCTATATATGTACTTGAATTCTTTAAGTAGAATAAATAAATATATGTGTATGTTTGTGTGCAGGCGTGTATGTATATTAAGCTATATAACTCTATTTATGTGTGACTTCTACTTGGTAACCCAATACTTATTTGGCCTAATATATTTGCAATGTCTTCTTCATAAAGATGATCATTTGTATGCATTTTAAAAAAAATTAATTACTTATAAAGATATAACCTTATATTTTTAATTTCATATATGCGTACTCTCTGTAATGGGTTTTAACATTTAATGCAAATGATCCTATATTTATACAGAAAGTGGTGCTATCAAATGATATTGGCGAAAGAAAGATATCTACATATAAAGATGCAGTATCAAATGAATCTTTCTGAAGATAATAGTAAAAATAGACTATCCATTGCATGCATATTGTATTTTATAGTAGCATTTTAGTTTTATTGTTGATTTATATGATTATATGTTCTAATCATCTGTAATACAAAATAAAAAACAAATTTATGATATAATATTTTATCAAAATGATTTTTAAAGCATCTATCATCCACTGTGTAATATTCAATAAATATTGAAATTATACTATGACAAAATAGATGACATCGGTATTTAATTATACTATGTGTGTTTATGTTGTGTGCATCCATATATTTATGTTATATTTAAACATGATAAATAAATTATACTATGACAAAATTAATTTATAAAAATAATAACAGAGAAACTATCAAATTCTAAATGTCATTGTTATTAGTTTATAATATAAATATATTTTAGTTAGCTCTATATTTCTGTTTAAGTTATTTATCATTGTTGTTAACTGGTATCTATCAAAGACACACACACAAGCCATATTGTTATTGATGTCACGCATATAAAATAATGTAGCAATTGAATGCATATATTATTGTATTACCTTTAATCATGCTTATTTCTATGCCTTAGATAGATTTCCTAACATTTATTTTACAATCATTTCATTTTCATTTTGGAAAAAACGGAGGCAATGATGATCATATATGTTTGTTGTCACATATCTTCTAAAATACTTAAATGAACATCTCTTAATCTCTTGGTATTACGAACATAGGATTCTCTCAACAACTAATAATATGTGTGTATATTGTCACGCCTCTATCGTATATGCTTAAAAATTCCCATTTTTGCCACGTATATAAGAATTTCCTTTCTAATTTTATTGTTGAAGATAGGTTTTTGCATAATATTTCTTTACCTTTGGCATTCTCGAACCTTTTCCACATTTTTTACCCCTTACATTCTTTATACTTTTCCCCTTTGTTCGAACGACAACACGAACCTTTGCTTCAGTTGTTCTTAGTGATTGTAAATTCTCGAGTTGTTTTTATCTCTCCATACATTTAATCTTAAACAATGAATTGATGTAGCAATTTAGATTTTTTTTAAAATTCATATTGCAACCAATTCATGTTCTTGAATAAAATACTATTGACTTAAAAAATCTGAGCCCCTAATTTTTTTAACTAAAATATTTATCATGTTATTCAGCTGATAAATCTAATAGTATTACGTTGTTAAATTTTCGTTATCTCAACAAGTTCAATAGTAGTACACAAATGTTATTGACTCTCAATTATTATTGCCGATATGTTACTCATATACTATTTTACTTTATTTTTTATATTCAAAATTATTAATCAATTGATTAAAAGAAAATAGAACTATTTAACTGTTGGATAATATTTACAATATTCGTGACGTTGGGCATTGATTTCGATTGAAATAGAATCCCTATCTTTAAGAATGCAAATTTTGAATCAATAGAATATGTTATTTACTTGGTATATTGTTCGAACCTTCATTTTTATAAACTGATGTATCGAATTTCAGATTTTTAACCAATTATCAATTTCTTAATTTTCTAATTGTAATAGTTACAATTATTTCCTTTTCTAGATTGAAATTATATTCGTATCTTGTGTATTTAAACTGTCATCGTTTATTGTGAAAATAAACATAAGTAGACCAAAATTCCTTCATTTTCTGTCTAATGTAGTATTGAGTATTTTCTCCTATTTTGTAATGTTTTCTGAACCAAATTCACTAATTTATCAAATTGACATTGACTGCAATAGGTTTTGCCATTATTCGTTTGTGTTTGGAGGCGAGAAAGGTTTGATCTTCTCGATTATGTTCCAAATTACTCCATTGTTCTTTGGGTTGATATATGCATATTTTTTGAGAAAATATATGTTTTCCAGATAATCTGATTTTATTGGTTCTTCTGGATCATTTGATTGTCTGTATGTGTGCATTCTTGGATATGCTCTTTGCTTTGGGGTATGTAGTTGTTTGGGGAAGAAAGCTGCAATCTCTATAGCTATGTTCCTAGAAGATCTAACTATTGTTGTGATGGATTTTGATTTTAAAAAATTTCTTCCCAAGGAAAATTTGGGTGTTTGCAAAGCGTTTCATTGTGTTTTATGCTTATATATTTGGGCATGTTCTTGATTCTAGAACATCTGTTTATTTATTGAGAAAGTTACAACCTTGATAGCTGATTTCCCAATTATTCAACTATTTGTGTGTGGATTTTGATTTTGCTCTTTGGATTTTTAATTTGCTGAGAATTTTTTTTGTATTTATTCTTATGAATCATTTGGTATCTTATATGTTTACATTATTAAGTATGTTGTCTATTTTGGAATGTATGGTCGTTTGGGTGTAATGATGTGATATTGATCGTTTGGGTGTAATTTGTAGTTTAATGAGGGATTTTTACACCCATAATCCTGAGTTATTTTGCAATTACATTCATAGCCCTGTATAATCGTGAATTACATACAGAACCCTGAATAATACTTAACTCTTACACCCATAACCCCGCGTTAACTTCCCTGTAATTTTCCGTTAACGATGATGGTATCCGTCAAGTTTTTTTATTTTTTACTCTTTATATTACCGTTATTTACAAATAATGTCATTCTCTCCTTCCTCAAGATGACTCAATCCCCCATGTCGACCTCCTCCCCACCTTCATCCTCCTTCGTCCTCTAGCACCTCCTCCTCTCCTTCATCCCATGACTACCTCCTCATCCTCTTCCTCCCTCATCGAAGGGCTCCCTCCATCGCTTTTGTTCCCCTGTGCAAGCCTCATCGAGGCCCCCTGTCCGCTAGCCCACGCCCCTCTCCCCAACATGCAGCCCCCCCTCCTCTCCCCCCCCTCCCCCGCGCGCGCACAGAGGTCCCCATCCCCTGGCTCTCGTTCGCCCGCGCAAAGGCCCTCATCCCCCTACTGGGCGAAAGCACCCCCGACGAGCCACACTCCCCCACCCCCACCTGCGACGAAGTCCCTGCAAGACCACCCCCCCACCCCCGCGCACGCGCGCGCAGAGTCCCCTGCCCCCTCTCCCATTCCCCCCGCAAGCCACTGCTGTCAAAAGGATGAGGCAGAGGTGGAAGCTCCCTGCAACCCACCCTCCCTTCTGTCGAAGCCCTTACTGTGCGACCCCTGTGAAGCCCAGCCTGCGAGCTCCCCGCCTGTGCACCCCCGACGAAGCTCCGCCCCTTCTTCCCTTGTGCGGCCCCGGACGGAGACCCCCACCTCCTGTGGCCCCACCCTCTCTGTTGTCAAAGCCCGGTCTGCGAGCTCCCTCCTTCTGTGCAGCCCCATGTGGAAGGCTTGGTGGACCGAGAGAATGGACGAGATATTTTTTCTTTTTTTTACTTTTAATTGATCCTAGCCGTTAGATCGTGACTTGGTTAGATTAACTCATTCATCTACTTGAGTTAATGAACTAAACTAACAAATGGTTATGGATGTAAAACAGAGGATTACTTGAGGTCTTGGATGTAATTTACAATTATGCAAGGTTATGAATGTAATTGCGAAATTACTCAAAATTATGGATGTAAAAATTCTTTAATGTTATATATATACTAAGAAAGATAAGCAATTTGATCTTAGCCGCCGCGAGTATGCTCCCTAGTACACTAATTTTCATGGAGAGATCCGTCGATAACTGCCAGCTTTACACGTGGACTATGCACCAGTGGTACAATCTCAGCCACAGGTTCGGCCCCACAGAAACGTCCATCCGCCTCCACTTGTCATAACCTAGTAGTTGCCGAAACGTGCCGCGCTCTCCCACCCACCCGACCCCCTCTTCATCGTCCCACTACCTTTGAGGGTATGAGTTCCAGCAAGTGGGCGGCGACGGCCGCGAGCATATGGGTGCAGTGCACGAGCGGCTCCTCGTACTGCTTCAGCATCTACTCCCCTCTCCTCAAGTCCTCGCAGTCCTACGACCAGTCCACCCTCGACTCCGTCGCCTTCTTCAAGGACGTCGGAGCCAACGTCGGCGTCCTCTCCGGCCTCCTCTATTCCTCCTCCTCCGAGCCCTCCAAGGGGAAGTTCAGAGGCCCATGGGTGGTTATCGCCGCCGGTGCGGCGCAGGGCTTCGTCGGCTACTTCTTTATGTGGGTGTCGGTCACCGGACGACTGCCGAAGCCACCCGTGCCGCTCATGTGCTTGTACATGTTCCTTGCGGCGCATGCGCAGACGTTCTTCAATACGGCGGACGTCGTCACGGCTGTGCGCAATTTCCCGGACAACCGCGGCACCGCGGTCGGTATCATGAAGGTACATCTGACTTATTTCTCGGACGTGAATTGTCTGGAAGGTTATATATGGGTGAATTGATCGTTGAGTATTACGTGTGGGTTTAATCGTTTCTCTCAGTGGGGTTTATTTGATTTGGATGGGTTGAGATGTGCAGTTCATTGGTATAGATCCATTTTGTCACTTTTTAGATTACGTAGAATCTAATGATGCTGCTATGACGGGGATATCTTCACCATCTACGCAGGGAAGTGGACACTTTTTTCATTTTAGCTCAATACTTTTCTCTACAATTACCAATCCACTTAACTTCTTCGATTTAAATGTATTTGTGGATTATAAACTCCAATGCTTGGGTTGTTTCCGAAAATTGTGAGGAATAACTGTCCATGATTCCCAAGTTTGACTTCTGATTCACATTTTGTTTGGAGCTAGTTTTCGTGTGAAACTGTACGTGAAATTGGTCGCAGTTGTCAGATTGCGGTGGTGGGAAGTTAAGATTGCAGATGGATATCTGTTTAACAAGCAAAAAGCCTTGAAGTCACCCTTGATCTCAAGAGTTCGGAAACAGGGCTGTAGAGTGAAGCAAATATGTCTACACAAACATATAATTTTTTGTGTGTGCAGGCCCATGCCAGAACCCTTATTATCAACCGAGGGAGTGCTCTAAGGCATGTGGATGAATGTAACGGTCTGATTTCATCGTAAACGAATTGAAATCGGACCATTATGGGATCTTGTGAAATGCAACAGTAAACTAGGAGGGTCAGCAACAAGACAACCGTACCCTAGATGGGCTCAATGGCAGCACACACTAAGTTGGTGGTGCTATGGTTGGCTGCTAGAGGGCCCCCTTTGTTGCAGCCTCACCTTCTACGGTGGCATGGGAAGCACCCTTGGTAGGTCCAGGCAATGCAAGGGCCGTCGTCGGTAGGTGTTGGGCAGTCCTGGGGCACCATGCAAGGGTGTTGGGCCACCCTTTGTACAGTGGTACCCTCTCCAAACGATGATCGACCACAACAGCCGCCTCTCGAGTCTAGTTGGTACATAGGAGTCTGAGGAACGACGATCGGTGGCAGAGGAGAGGAAGGGAAGGGGGGCCAACAGGTGGGTTAACGAAAGTTCGGTCTAGGATCGTTGCATGATATCATGTGGAATGAGAATATTGAATTGATTATTCATGAGGTCCTAAGGTTCTCTTATATAGAGAGGAGAAATCTTGTTGGGAAAATGACATAATATAGATAGAAAGAAAGGAAAATACATAAATAAGAAAAGATAAAATAACTCTCAACAAAGCCTAGTGGTCAAACTACTCTACTTCATTGTCACTAGGCTATATATATCGTATGTTGTGAGCAGAGTCAACTAGCACATAGAGAGACCTCTTTATAGTCAATGTTGCAAAAGTTGGTAAATCAACAGTATATGCATATGTTCGTATATATTTACTTAAATTTGTACATTTTCTATCATATCATAATAAAATAAAAGAAATAATTGAATTCTAATCGTACATTAAGCATCTTAAGATAAGTTTGCTTTTTTAAAAAATAGAAATAATATTGCCCTAGAAAAAGACGGTCGGCTAATCGGCCAAGTTGGCTAATTAAACAAGCCTTTTAGTCGGTTGGCCGACTAAGGGTCGATTAGCCTTAATTGGGGCAACCAGCCCACCTTATAGATTAAACATGCTTACGAAATGGGTTAGTCAACTATTTTTTTACAAGCTTGTCTGCAGTCATTTATAGAATATTTTGTGGGTCCTTCAATATCTAAATGAATCTCTAAGGAAAGGCCTTTTCAATGAGGTCAATGGTCATACTGATGTCATTGCCTAGACAGATGAATATTATAATAGTTGACACACGGTCAATCAAAGGTTATGCCATGTTTGTTGGTGATAACATTATCATGTGGCGGAGAAAGAAGCAGACTGGTTTCTACATTGAATGCAGAGGTTAAATACAGGGTGATGGCTCAAGCCATTTGTGAGATTACCTGGCTAATTTCCTTTGTATAGGATCTTGGTTTTACTTTTACTACTACGTACCTTTGTACTGTGATAGCAAGTCTGCTATATACATTGCTATCAATCCCGTAATCCATGAGCAGACAAAGCACGTTGAAGTTTATTGTCATTTTATTCGAGATGTAGTACGGGGAGGGAAGGTCGCTACTTCTCATATATCCATAGATCTTCAGCTTGCTGATATATTTACGAAGGTCTTGCTGAAGAAACATATCTGTTAGAAATATGAAATGCAAAAGCTTAATTAGAGAAAATGGAATAAGAAGATGAAGAACAAACGAGGGAGGGCAGAAAATCAGCAACCCCAACCTATTCCGATACTATAAGACCAACCGATCCATCTCCTGCAAGACCAAATGACTTGGTTAGTAAATTTTGAGTTCCCCGACAAATACTCAAGCCTTATTATCTCTACCATCAATAGGTGTTTATTCAGAAACACCATAACTCTATATATCAAAGTCACAACCATCAAACTTTTATATAGTACAAACGCATTTGTTGGTAGCCACATACTTTTTAAGTAAGGATAAAAAATTCTGATCGCATCGCAGGCTCCAAGGATCTTACTACTCATATCCTCTCTTTGTAAAGCTTCTTTAACGGTTTTCAACTCTTTGGCTGTAGACTACCCTCCCTTTTTTACGTGCAAACATCCTCCCCTCTTTACCATATACATCACATCCCCTTTTTGAAAGGAATTTTCTTCTCATGGTAAACCATGTTGTTGGAAAAGAAAAGAGCCCACCCATGTGTTTAGTACCACATGGGGGAGCGATCACTATTGGGTATGTCCGTCAATGATGTAGGATGCATATGGCTTTTACTCCCCCTTTCTCCCAAACTTGTGAGAATAATGAAAATAAAAACAAGTTGGGAGAAGCAAACATGAATCACATTTTTTTATGCGTACGACTTTTTTTGTACGCGATTTTTTTTACTTTTCTCCTCTCTTTTTTTTCTCAGCCTCCTTTCTATCCCCCTTTTTTCCTTTTTTTTCAAAAATCCTTGACCTATTTGGGCCTAAAAAAACCTGACTTTTTTTAAACATTTTCCAGCCCACTTGGGCCCTAATTGCATCACACGCCCCCCCCCCTTTTTAAATACTGTGCCCACTTGGGCCAAACACATGCAACTCAATTCATACTTGCGGCTTTTCATTTTTTTAAGCCTTCATTTTTTTTTGAATTTTTTTTGAAGCCGTTTCAATTTTTTTCAGCTTTTCATCAAATAAAATTTTCGAACTGCGTGCGGCTTTTCTTTTTTTCCTTTTAGCACGTGCCTTTTTTTTCATATTTTTTTTAATGTGGCCCACATAGGCCCAACACATTCTCCTTTTTTTTCTGTCGTAGCCCCCATGGGCTTCCCTCCTCTCCTTTTTTTTACAGCAGCAGCCCACATGGGCTCTTCTCTTTTCCCCTCTCAAATTTTATTTAATAACTGGGGCCCGCTACCCTGTTAGGGTTCCCAACATGGAGGAACCTTTCGTATCAAACGCCCTCGCAGGGGCCACCGCAACTGGGAAAAGAGGGGGGCGCACTGGGAGGGAGCGCAGAGGGGTCACGCAGTGGGGCACCGCCATCGGAGCGGCGCGGATGCGCCTGAAGCGCGCAAAGGAGAGATGCAACCTAGTTCGCGCGCCGGGATTCCGGCTCTAAGGAGAAATCAAGCACCGCCATAGGGGTTTCGTCGGATGGGGGGTTGCGCGAGTCTGGAAGAATCTGGAACGCCGCCGCATGGGCGTCGATTGGTGGGAGGGGGAGCGCCTGGGATCGCCTGGGCTCGCGTAATCACCTGCTGATGTTTGAAGCGGCTGGAAGTGGCTGAGCACGCCAAGGAGCTTAAAGATGATGCGTCGAGGAGGTGTCACCGCTTGTGGGGCTTGATCTCGCGTAGGGTTCCAGGTGGGCCTGGAAACGCGAGGACCGGAAGATGCGTCGATCGGAGGGGTAAGGGCTCGCCTCGTGGAGCCCTAAGTGGCAGGAGAGGCGGCTGACATCGGCTGGAGACCATCAGGAGATGGTACCCCGCCTGTGCGGGGATCCGCGAGACCAGGAGGGTCATCGCGTGCTTGTTGGATCTGGCCTCCTTGTTGTGATCTCGCCTGGGGTTTTGCGGCGTCGGGTTAGCCGCAAGGAGATGTGGCAGCTCCACTGTACGCACATGGATAGATCTAGGGTTCCAAAGAACCCTAAAAAAATAAAATCCTTCGCCGGAATATGAACACGAACAGTACAACAATCTTCATAAATATATCTTCAACATGAACATGGAATCTAAAAAAAAATATCAATATGAAATCCTCGAGAAACGAACCCGCTCTGATACCATGTTATAAAATAGAAAGCGGAAACAAAACATGGAATAAAGATAAAGAACAAAGAAAGAACGCGGGATTTAACGTGGAACCCTACTCCGTGAGGAGCGGGATGAAACCACGGGAGAAGCCCTCAAAGGAGCGTGTTTTTCTATTAACTTTCTCCATGAGTACAGGGGGTGTGGGGCTCCTTATATAGCCCCACGGACAGACCCAATAGTGACCGCTCCCCCATGTGGTACTAAACACATGGGTGGGTAGCCCCATGGACAGACCCAATAGTGACCGATCCCCCATGTGGTACTAAACACATGGGTGGGCTCTTTTCTTTTCCAACACATGTATATACCTTTATCAACATCTGCATAATAGACTTGAATAGAAGTAGAGGGAGAATCAATATCAGCAACATAATGTGTCTCCTCTCAACTCTTTTGAGCGCCCAAAAAGCCAATCAGCGGAAGGTTAATGTAGATAATTGCCCAATTGTATGCGCTTAGTAGCCAATGTCTCCCCATTACTCCTTACCTCATATTTTCATGCAAAAGACCACAAAGGAAGAATCATATTTATTCATCTTAAGGTCCGACATTGAGCCAAAATCTATACAAGTGCACTTATAAAACATGCCTACTAAAGTGAACGATGTTGAAGAGCGTCGCATCGTAAGCACACTGAAGAATTGATATCTGCAAAGAAACCCGATATCATGTAGCAAGAACCTTCTTATGAAAGATAGATCGATTCGTGTGATTGATCTTCTCTTTGTCTCTTGTCCATATTGGACCTTTGATTGATTAAACCTTGTTGAAATATGTCAGAAGCAGTAATGGTGTGTGTGTACTTTAGACACCTTCCTGGTAGCTCTTTTATTTTCTGTTGTTATATGTTGATGACATGTTGATAGCATACAGAAATAAATATGAGGTGAACAGATTAAATGCCTTACTTGGTGGAGAGTTCGAGATGAAGGATCTTGGTGTAGCCAAAAAGATACTTGGCTTGGCGATACACACGGATCGCAAGTTTGGGAAGCTACGTTTGAATCAAAAGAGCTACTTGCAGAAGGTCTTGGAGCATTTTAGCATGTCAGATGTCAAACCTGAGAAGATACCACTTGGCTCCCATTCTAAGCTATATGCAGACTTGTCACCACAGACAGAAGACGAGCACAAATATATGTCACGAGTTCCTTACACTAATGTTGTTGGGAGCATCATGTATGCTATGATATGTACATACCTAGACATCGTCCAAGCAATCAATGTTGTGAGAAGATATATGTCAAATTCAAGAAATGGTCATTGACGTGCATGGAAGTGGATTATGAGATGCCTGCGAGGTACCACTAGGTTTTGTCTTGAGTTTGGGAGAAGTAAGGACGGAGTAGTTGGCATTGTTGATGCTGACTATGTAGATGACCGTGACAAGAGAAGATCCATGACAAGATATGTATTTACTATTAACATATGCGCAGTCTCGTGGAAGGCAACATTGCAGCACACCGAAGGAATCAAGGAAGCAATTTGGTTGAGAGGATTATTCGACGAGCTCAGTCCCGATCAGAAGACAATTGGCGTCCACTGTGTTAGATAGAGTGTTATACATCTTGTTGGAGTATTTGGTTTGCGTCATATGAGTTGTAGGAGGGTAAATGGATCCTGGAGAGATCCATTTACCCCACCCAGTGTTTAGTCCCACATCTACCAGTGGTGGGACTTGGCTCTGTGGAGGCTATATAAGGAGCCCCAAACCTCATGTATCCATTGAGAAAGTGCAATAGACACACCAGCCCCCTAAGGCGTTCTCCCGTGGTTTCATCCCGCTCCTTCGGGAGTAGGGTTCCACGTTAAATCATGTTGTTCTTATTCTTCTTTATCTTTTTCTATGTTACGCTTCCGCATGTTTATTTTCTAACATGGTATCAGAGCGGGTTCGTTTCTCGGTGATTTTATGTTGATTTTTTTTTCGAGATTCGATTTGAGATGTGTTCAAGAGTTTGTCAGGGTTTCATGAAACCCTAATCAATTCGATTTTTCATACGATGCTAGCTTGCTTCACATTTGTGCGTGAATCAAAACCCTAATCAGGGTTTTTGTGCAAAAAGAGTCTCGGGTTATACGCAGATCATCTATGTTCCTACCCCTGTTCTTCCAAAGTTCCAGGCGGCGATCCAGCCTTCCGCTGTGCAGCTTATCACCAACCCACAGGAGGCACACATTCCGCACTCCCAGGAGACCTGTAGATCCAAGCTCGTCGCTCCTCTAGGCGCGATGCCTCATCTCCAGTGCGATGCTCGTGTGCGACTATCCAAGTTGTGCGCCCTCCTCTAGAGCCAGGCGACGCCTCCAGCCCCATCTTTGAGACCCTCCTTCCCGCGACAGATGGCTGGAGTTGAAGATCAATGTTGCACGAGCCCGAATCACTTGGGAGCCCTAGGAAACATCGTGCACGCATATCTTTCAGGTCACCACAAGCAAGCGGCATACATCGCAAGCGCACACTTGCGCCGCCCTATTTCCAGCAAGACCGGTGGCGTATCATCAACTCTAGGCTCGCGATCTTCTCCAGCGACACGCAGTTCCGCTTCCTCTCGGTCCATCACCGCCACCATGCCCTAAGTCTCCTGCTCCATCCAATAGACCTGCTCCTTTGGCGGCGAAACTCTCAGGAGGAACTCCTCCTTCCAGTCCTGCGACGGCATGCTCCAGGATCCTCTCGGCGGCTCCTTGGGGCGGCTGCGCGAGAGGGAAACATTTGATATTAGGGTTCCAATTGGAACCCTAAGTCTTGCGATAGACAGGAAGGGGCCCTGGATGGGCCATACATTTATTTAAAAAAATAAAGGGCTCGATGGTCCCTGTCCTTTAAAAAAATACACGTGGGTCGTGCTTTAAAAGGGGGTTGGTTCAAAAAATCTAGCGAGAGAGAGAAGAGAGAGGTTGCAAGTTTTCGAAAAAAAAACACGTACAAGAAAAGGGCGTACGCAAATTGCAAAAAAAAGGAAAGAAAATGAAAAGCCGAACAAAATGAAACGACTTAAACAAAAAATGTTAGAAAAAAATGTTTTGACGACTTATTTAAAAAAATTTGATGAAAAGCCGCATGAAATTTTTGTAAATATTTCATGTTGTTTTCCCCAGTTTATTTTCTTCTCCCAACTTGGTTGCTATTCATTTTTTTCTGACAAGTATGGGAGAAAGGGGGAGTATTATGTAAAGTCACAGATCTTGTTCAGATTCAAAAGTCAGATTCAGATTTCCAGACCAGTCAGCTTTCAGACTCTACAGTTTTTTAGATGAAAAATTTCCATGCGCAATTCCAGACTCGACGTTCATATTCCGAGTCTCGGTTTGATGCGCGGTTTCAGACTCGACATTCAGGTTGGTTAAAGTCCAAGTTCGAGATACTCCATATTTGAGGCTCATTTTTTGAGTTCTCCAGATAGAGACTCGGTTTCATACTCGCACATGTATGGAGTCTTTTGCAAATGAGCACGTCTTTGCCATCTTTTGTTTGTGGTCCCCATCATCTTTTGTTGTTTCGACCAGAGTTCTCATGTGAGCCATAGAGATTCCAGAGCAGAAGATCATTCCCTATGTCATGTAGGCAAGGGTTTTCATGTGGTATCATAGGGACTCCAAAGTAGAGTACCATTCTCTGTGCCAGATGAGAGAGACCCAGTTCTCCAACGAGGAGACTGCTTTCAGACTCCATTCTCCAGCGATCGTGGACTCTGACGTGGATTGCACTTCCACAGTCTTTTCAGTTCGGCTCTTTTCAGAGATGGGGCAGTTGTCCACATGTTGTGGCACGCCAGAGTACTCCGACGAGGAGACTCATTTTCAGTCGTAGTGACTCTGACAGGCGTAGTTCAGAGCACATGATCTCCGACGAGGAGTTTCATCAGACTCACACTCCAGCCCGTTCGTCCTCCTCACCTACACGGCATGAGAAGCAACGTCCTCGACATCATCAGTTGTGCGCGTTGAGTTGATATTGTTCGTAGTGTCAGTAGCGTGAGTTGAGTTTCTTTATGTTTGTTCAAACTGAGCATTGCATGCTCCAGCTTGAGGGTGAGTGTTGGAGTATTTGGTTGTGCGCCATATGAGTTGTAGGAGGGTAAATGGATCCTGGAGAGATCCATTTACCCCATCCAGTGTTTAGTCCCACATCTACCAGTGGTTGGACTTGGAGACTCTGTGAAGACTATATAAGGAGCCCCAGACCTCCTATATCCATTGAGAAAGTGCAATAGACACAGCAGCCCTCTGAAGTGTTCTCCCGTGGTTTCGTCCCGCTCCTTAGGGAGTAGGGTTCCACGTTAAATCTCGTTGTTCTTACTCTTCTTTATCTTTTTCCATGTTACGCTTCTGCATGTTTATTTTCTAACACATCTGACGAAAGCACTATGAAAGAACAAAGCACATCGATGTACGTTACCACTTTATCAGAGACGTACTCATAGAGGGCCACATTCAGATGAAGATTACTATTGCAGACAATCCTACAGACATGATGATGAAGTCAGTGCCACTTACCAAGTTCATAACCTGCGTGGACTTGGTTGGTCTTTCTAGGGCGTAAAGGCCATGTTCGGCAAAGAGATAGTTCTTATGCAATAGTCCAGGTGGAGTTCAAGTCAATGTGGAGATTTGTTGAATTATGCCTTTTAGCACCGACCCGATTGTGATGCGAGTACATTTCATAAATAGGTCTTGTCTGACTGGAGGTGGAGCCCTACGGTACGGATTTTTGTATATGATTATGATCCGTTTACCAATTTCCCTTAGGGTCATCAGAATCACATTCCGGGAGAATTGTCGCCTCGTAGGGTTCTTGTATCTCTACTCATGTTTTCTCTCATAGTGCAACCTCTCCTTGCCCATGGGTTTTTCCCCGCTACACCGGTGGGTTTTCCACGTAAATCACGAGTGTTCTCTATGGTTGATTGCTTGTGGTTAATTGCATGTTTGGATCATCTTCAACGAACCTTAATCCTGCCTAGATAAAAGACGTTGCCTATGGTTGATCATTTTCACATGGCTGATCCCCTTTCTTGAGGAACTTTGATTTTCCCACATGGCTGATCTCCTTTCTTGAGGAACTTTGATTTTCAGTTCCGATGTGCCACAGTAATAAGTTGGCCACATACATTGCCTAAAATCTTTTATTCTGTGATCCCCACAGTAATAAGCTGACTACATAAATTGCCTCAAATCTTGCGATTTCACGACATTGAAATGACATTTGTGATGCTGATAGAAAAACATTTCAAGTTCACGCATTTCTATCGAGGTACAAATTACAGATATCCCTACCAAGGTACTTCCTAAAACCATTTGTTGTGTCCTAGTGGAGTTAGATATTTGCATTGCATTTTTGTTCTTTGTTTATTTACCTCTTCTATGTTGAATCTTTCTGTTTTTGGCATTCCATCTTCTGTATATACAAGGACACTTCATCAATAGAATTACTTTATTTCATTCTCTTCTACGGACTACTAGATATTTCTCTCTTTTCTTGAAATAATGTTTGGATTATGAATGTAGATGGTTTCAAATGATAAGCAGTTCAACTCGATTTTATAATTAGTCCAATTTTTAATGCCAGATATCTTAGAGTTTCATTTATAATATTTTCAAAAAGTAAATTTTTAAGTTATTATAATGCGTCTGTTAGGTATATTTGATTTAAAATTTCAAACAGACAAGAATAAGGTATCATCTATCTTCATGCCTTAACCTCCTGTGTTTTTATATATTGATCTAGGGATTTCTTGGATTAAGTGGTGCCATATTAATTCAGATCTATAAGACCGTCTATGTTGACAATCCGGGCAGGTTCATCCTAATGCTTGCACTGCTTCCCTCTCTGCTGCCTCTTCTACTCATGCTGTTTATCGACGTCGATAACACCAGAGGCACAGATGACAAAAAACACTTGAATCGTTTATCCACTGTATCATTGGCTATTGCTGGTTATCTCATGGCTTTGATAATATGTGGAAACATCTTCCCCAACAAATATTTTGTGCAAGTGACCACTTTAGTGATATTGCTGCTTATGTTGCTTGCTTCTCCATTGCATATCGCTTTGACAGCACAACTCGACAAATCCACCGTATCCCTGCAACCCTCAGATCCTGAAAGAGCCCTCTTACTTGAAGGTGCTGATTCTTCAGACTCTGGAAGGAAAAGAAGGTCCAAACTGGTGAAAGAAAGGTTTAATGCAGAACGTGATAAGGCTGCTGGTGAGGGTTTGGCGGATTCTACTGCTTACGGACCGTCCTCTTCTGAAAGCAACCTTTGTAGACGAGAGGAAGACTTGGGTGTCTTGGAGGCACTTCGTTCATGGAACTTCTGGTTGCTGTTCATCGCTATGTCCTGCGGTATGGGTTCGGGACTGGCTACCGTAAACAATATTAGCCAAATTGGATCATCTCTTGGTTATGGGAAGATTGAAATCCACACAATGGTGTCTCTATGGAGCATTTGGAACTTTCTTGGCCGGTTCGGGGGAGGGTATGTTTCTGATTACTTTCTGGACTCTAGAGGGACTCCGAGGCCGTTGTTCATAGCGGTAACGCTCGCAGTGATGAGCATTGGTCATGCCATGATTTCTTGGGGATTCGCTGGGGCGTTGTATGTGGGATCAGTCTTGGTGGGGGTGTGTTATGGTTGCCAATGGTCTCTGATGCCCACCATCTCTTCAGAGCTGTTTGGGGTGATGAACATGGGGACTATATTCAATACCATCTCAATTGCTAGCCCAATTGGATCTTACATACTTTCCGTTAGAGTGGTCGGTTACTTGTACGACATGGAAGCTGCGGCCTCAGGTACAACTACATGTGTTGGTACACAGTGCTTCAGGATATCTTTTCTTGTGATGGCATGCGTTAGCGTCTTCGGGTCCATGGTTTCGTCGGCACTTTTCTTCCGTACTAGGAAGTTCTATCAGCAAGTAATAGCTCCAAGGCTTCGCCGATCCTTTGTCCTGTGAAAAAGGCAAAATGTATTCTTTTCTTCTCAACCTGTTTTTATTACTATGTTGCGTTGTAGGTGATATAAGTGCTCCTTCCATGAAGTATGGAAATATGTTCATAGCGTGTGTGTGCGTATGTATGCATGTATGTCCATGTGTTCGTGTGTGTATGCATGTATTTACATGTATGAAAGTACGCTATACATATACATATTTACATATGTATACATGTGTGTATGTGTGTACAAACGTAAATACAAATGTATGCTTATGTGTACACCCACATGTGTGTGTGGTGCGTGTGTGCGCGTTTTTGAATTTTTTATCGAATTTATCTCAATCGAATTCTAATGATTCAATTCAAAGCTACTCGTATTCCTTATCCATACTCGTCCCTTATCTTTTGATGCAACTTAATGAAAACGATCTTTACATTGCTACTAACTTTTGTACATAAATGCGCATAATTGTGATGATAGTAAATACAAGGATGTCGATGTACATGTTATCAAGAGAAGATCAATTGACTTTTATATGAATGGTGTGATGGAGAAAAAGCGATCCACGACCACAAGTTTGGTCTTCTCCGTGCATGAACATTGCCACATACAATTGAATATAAGTAGGAATTATTCGCCCATGCCTGCGCAGACGAACAATGAGAGGGAATGGCAAATCCCATCATGATTGTTGCTTTCAACGACAATCAAGCTTTTTTCCACTTTAAGTAGGACCGGTTATATCAATTTTTTTGCCTCCATTAGATCTATCTCGGGTCATTTTCGAACTTAAATTCAAAAAAAATAAGATCCATTCGTATTGTTTCACTTCACTACAATAAAATTGATCTAGTGCGATGCTTTTATTAAAATCTGTCATTAAATTAGCCGTTGTTAAATATATAACGACGATATTATTCGTTGCAAAATGATTTTTCGTACTCGAAGTTAGCAACGAATATTAGATTTGTGTTATATCATTAGCAACGGTCTACATAACGACGCTTATCTATTGTTATTTTTCAAAATAGCAACTAAATGTCGTTATTTTTTTAGTCCAAAATTTAGCGAGGACTAACTAGAAGTTTGAAAAATGGTAATGGATAAGCGTCGTTATGTGGAACATTGCTAATGATATAACGATAGATATGATATTCGTTGCTAATTTTAAGTACGAAAAATCATTTTGCAACGAATAATATCGTCGTTGTATATTTAACAACGGCTAATTTAGAGACGGATTTTGATAAAAGCGCCGCTCTAGATCAATTTTGTTGTAGTGCTCTAACACTTCTTGGACCTTCCACGCTCTCTTTTAGCCGGCTCAACATTTCAAAACTCACATTTCCTCACCGATGCATTAGTTGATTTCCTTTGCAAATGGTCAAACCACTTTAAGCAGTTTTCTCGCATCTTATCCTCGATCATAGCTATACCCACTTTCATTCTGATGGCATCATTTCGAATCCAATATTACGTGTGTATGTCTATAGTTCACACATCCACCTTAGCATTTTTATCTCTGCTACTGTCATTCTCTGCACATGTCTATGGTTCACAGGCCAACATTCATATCCATAGAGCATAGCAAGTCTCACAGCTGCTTTGTAAAACTTTTCTTTGATTTTCAAAGGAATATTATTAATCACGGAGAACAGTAAAGGAATTTTATTAATCACGGAGAACAGTAGAGGCCCGTCTCCACTTTACCCAACCTGCATTAATTCTATTTGTATAATCATGATTGTTGCTTTATATTTAAATAATCAAATATATGCATAATTAAGAACCCTTTAATTTTGACATTTGATGTGGAAGGACATAACTCGATGTTTAAAGTCTCCGTTGAAATTGGCACAATTTCTTAAAAAGAATAATCAAGAAAACAAATATAAGAGGCTCAGCAGCGGCGTATACCGGTTCAGTGCACAGCAGTTATTTCTTCTGCATCCTCGAGCGATAGAAAAAACTTATGGCCTTAAAATTTGTCAAAGCCTCAATGCATCCCCTCACAAAAGTTCTCGATCGAACATCGTTGTCATCTAATTAAGGAGAAAAAACGATCCACGGCCAGAAGTTTGGTCTCCTCCGTGCATGAACAATGCCACATGGAATTGGTATAAATATGGGTTCTTCTCCGATTCCTATGGAAGCAAAAGAGATATATATATATATAGAGAGAGAGAGAGAGAGAGAGAATGGCGAATACCATCATGATTATTGTGCTCGCTCCTCTTATGTTCCTCATGGCAAGCGCATACAGTAAGGATTCTATCCATTTTTGGTTTCATAATTTTTTTTAGGTAAGTTACAAAAATAAAGCTTCAATTGTACCCCAATTGTCAATTAAATGTCTCGTTTTTCGGTTGCAACAAAGAGGGACATGATCTTATATTTTTATTTCAAATACATGCTTTGATAACTTTCAGCGACCCTTATATGTCGATGTTAAACTCTTATGTTGAAAGTTCGGGCCCCCGGTACAAGGAAAATGAGTTATGCCCACAAAAATATGCCTAGGGATTTGGGACTTGTGGCCACAGAATTGGCTCTGGCTACAACACTTCAGGCATATAATCGTAGCTACAAGTCTCGTCATGAGAGTTCTTTGACCACGAATATGTCGCGGTCACTACAAGTAACCACGTAAATTTTCATGGCCACATCTTTGGGATGAATGTCCTTTTCCAATCTTTGAAGGCTTTGACCACAGAATTGTGGCTATATAAATTAGTGGCCACATAATTACCAAGGTCACAAGTTTCCTTGATCACATTCTGTGGTCACAACTCTTTTTTCTTGTACCCTGTTTGTTTCAATTGAAAAATGAGGTCCGAAATTGAGAATTGAAGTATAGTTGAGGTCCTTTTTTGTAATTTACCCTAATTTTTATATTAGTTTGAGCTTTTGCACGAGAGTTCGTATGTTTGTGAGTTAGTCATATGTGTCTATATATTTTATGGTGAACGTATGACACTGAATGACATATCAAATGAAATTAGTCCACATGCTAGTATCCAAGATAATGTAACCAATCCATCAATCACCATCTCTATTTTGTATTGATTTTGACATATGTATCCATTTTAAAACAAATACGCATAAGGATATCATTTTGATATCTACCAACATTGGAATTTATATGTGTATATATGTTTTCATATATCAGGAAAGAGAAGCTGCTCCATGGAGCAGTTTACCTTAGCTACTCCATGCCCATTTTCACTGTTTTTTTTTTTGAAATATCACCGTGTATTTTCATCACTACATCTCTCGAATATGTCATTCTAATTTCGGCAGAAACATGGATTCATGTGCCCTTCATCCAGACCATATAATTTGAACGATTTTAGAATTGTTGCAATCGACTTATTCTGGATGGATGGCATAAGAGTCTCTATTTTTGATAAAATTGGAATGATATATTAGAGATAGAGTGATGAAAATACATGATAGTATTTTTCAAAAATAATAAAAAATGATTAAAAAATAGACATAGAGTAGATAAGGTTGGCAGATTCATGGAGCAGCTTCTCAATACTCTTGATATATATATAGTTATAAATCTATTTTTAACCATGTATATTATAATTTTATATAATCTCTTATCATATTTGGTAGTATTATCATCACAACAAAATTTGACTATAATGACGTTTTTTTTCGAAATCTCACATAAATCAGACGTTGTTAAAAATATAGTGACGATATTATTCATTGCGAAATGATTTTTTATACTTCAAATTAGGGACGAATATCATATGTGTCGTCGCTATGTCAACAATGAGGGTCTATATAGCGACTCTTGTCTTATGCTATTTTTTTACAATTTTATCTAATAGTTGCTAGATTTTGAACAAAAAATTAACGAAAATTGAATAAAAATTTTAAAAATACCGGTGAATAAGCGTCGTTACATATACACTAATGACATAGCAACAAATATGATATTTATCGCTATTTTCAAGTATAAAAAATAATTCCGCAAAGAATAATATCGCCGTTATATATATTTAGCAACGACTGATTTAGTGATGGATTTTCCAAAAAAAATTACTACCCTATAGGGATTCCTCTCTCTCTTTTTTGCCACTTCAACCTTGTATCATATATATAGAGATATATGTATTGGATTGGTTTCAGAGGATCAGGACCTTGCGAGATTTGGATACATGGGCAGCTTGGGGCCATCCAACTGGGGGAGCCTCAGACGTGATTACTACCTCTGCGCCAACGGCACTCGGCAGTCCCCCATCAACATCGACACCAAGAAGGCCGTGTACGACCCAACTCTGCGTTCCCTCGACCGGGATTACCACGTCACCAACGGCACCCTCTTCGATAACGGCTTCAATGTCGAGGTACCACTCTCTTCTCAAACGGATGTTAACTCTCTCTTCAAACAAATTGGGAGACGGATCGTCTGTTCTAGTGTCTAGTGCGGCAGATTCTGCTCCAACCGCTCGAGCTGTTCGATCTTGGTCGTGCGGTTCGCACAATCTTGGACTTTTTGTGGGTCCGTACCAAGCAAGATCGTGCGAACCACTCAATCAAGATCGAGTGGCTCAAATGATCACAACAGTCACAACACCACAACAGAAGATCCTCTCTACTCAAACGGATGTAATTGAAAAAGAAAAAAGTACATGTGCACTTTTAAAAAAAATGCAGCAGCATAATTGTAAGAGAATTTTACTAAAACACGCTTTGATCTGTATAAACTATGGTTTTGGTTTATCCTACTAATGGCAAAACTATGGTTTGGAAAGGGAAAAAAATCTTATTATATAACTATCCATGTGCTTGATATAGACAAAAGATTAGATATGCAAATGGATGGATATGGATATAAGTATTACTTTATCTTTATTGGTTTTTAAACACGAATACAGATGCGGATACGGACATTGACGGATATTAAAAACTATATTTCCGTATCTTTATAAAATGGATATGGATGTAAAATGGATAATGATCGCATACGAGTAATACTGAAAATACTTTATATATTATCTTAAATATACATGTGTTGGATGGAAAACGTATGATAAAATACATTAAATGTGCGTATATCATAAAAAAATACCAAATAGGTTGAACGAAAGTATAAATCATCTTCTATGTGGCTAAAAATAAATCTTTGACTTATATATATATATATATGTGAAAATAGATATACGAATATAGATACGGATATTTGCTGATATTTATTCGTTTTAAAACGGTTACATATGTCAAATGAATACGGTAATGGATCAGGTATATGTATAGATATATCCGTATCCATTTGCATCGTACTAGACATGCATCAATGTATACATAGTCACTCCAACATCCGATATTAAATTATATAACAATGACCATTATTATTCTTGGTGATGATTTTGCTGTTTGAAAATTCCTTGAAATTAGTAAGAAATAATATTCTCGTTTTTGTTGTCGATATCAAGTCTATGGATGCAATGTATCTTTCTGTCGTATTCATTTGTAAATGGTCATAGCTATTTTTATATTGATAGATTTATAAGATATGAGGTTTTTTATACGGATATGGATATAGACATTGTTCATATATTTTTGAGGATATGGATGCATATGTTGTTAGAAAAAACTTCACGAGTGTGTGCGTGTGCGTGTGCGTATGAAAAGGGAGCTTACACCCACATATTTTTTTCCTCAATTTTTTTATTTTTTGAATTAATTCCTTGGAGAATTTAGATCACAATATATCACCATGCCGTCATTCAAATTTTAACTTATTTTGAGACTTCTAACTTATCCATCATGATAGTCAAATTTTAATGATCTCAGATTTGCTGAAATCGGCCCCTTCCGATGGAGCTGTTAAGAATATTTGTTTTACATAAAATTTGAAACACATATTTCATTTAATATTCTAAGTAAATCCCCTAAAGACCCCTTTCAAAAAAAATCAAAAAAATGAGGGAATAAGAGGTGGGTGTAGGAAAGTTACCTACACATAGGTGTAGGCTCCCCAATATATATATATATATATATATATATATATATGGGAAAAATGGGTCTGCCCCCTAGAGATAGCCAACATGGCTGCCTCCACCCCATTTTTCACAAAAAATTTTTTTGGAAAAATATCACCATGTATATTCATCCCTATATTCCTCCTATATGTCATTCGAATTTCGTCAGAAACAGAAGCCCCTACGGCCTCCATCCAGGCATCATTTTTTTAACAATCGTTGGATTTTTTTAAATCGACTCTGTCTGGATGGAGGCCGTAGGAGTCTCTGTTTCTGACAAAATTCGAATGACATATAGGAGGGATATAGGGATGAATATACATTACGATATTTTTCAAAAAAATAAAAAAAATTACCCCAAAATGGAATGGGCAGCTATGTTGGCTGCCCCCAGGAGCAGCCCCATCAACCCCTGTGTGTGTGTGTGTGTAGGGAAAAATGTGTATGCCTCCTAGGGGGAGCTAACTTAGCTCCCCCACCCCTTTTCACATAATTTTTTTATTTTTTTTTGAAATCTAAAACCGTGTAAATTCATTAATAAATCCATTATGTCATTCAAATTTCATACGAAATAGAGGCTCCTACGACCTCAATCTAGACGGGGTCGATTTAAAAAATCCTGTTACCGTTAAAAAATAAATGTCTGGATGGAGGTCATAGGAGTCTCTGTTTCATACGAAATTTGAATAGAATAATATAGGGATATAGTGATGAATATTCATGGAAGAAATTTCCAAAAAAAATAAAAAAATGATGAAAATGAAGCGGGGGGAGCTAAGTTAGCTCCCCCTAGGGGGCAGCCCCATTTATCCCATATATATATATACCAATCCCATATAGGGAAAAGGGAGCCTACACCTATGTGTAGGTAACTTTCCTACACCCACATCTATTTTTCCTCAAATTTTTTATTTTTTTGAATTAATTCCTTGGGGAATTTAGATCACAATATACCACCATGTTGTCATTCAAATTTCAACTTATTTCGAGACTTCTAACTTATCCATCATGATAGTCAAATTTTAACGGTCTCAGATTTGCTGAAATCGGCCGCTTCCGATGGAGCTGTTAGGAATATCGGTTTTATATGAAATTTGAAACACATATTTCATTTAATATTCTAAGTAAATCCCCTAAAGATCTCTTTCAAAAAATCCAAAAAATTGAGGGAATAAGAGGTGGATGTAGGAAAGTTACCTACACATGGGTGTAGGCTCCCCAATCCCATATATATATATATATATATATATATATATATATATATATATATATATATATATATAGGGTGCACTTGAATTGAGGTGGCACCTTTCCTTGATTATGGAAAGGTGTCATCTTAGGCCATTGGATGATAAATGTACGTGTGAGATTGAAACCACTAAGTGGTTTTCGTGCCAACTAGCATTCCTAAATTGAGGCGGATTAAATTATTGCTAATTTAGTCAAATACACGTCATCGAACATTCTATATTTAGGTAGATATTGATGAGAGTACGTTGAATTTTCCAGAAAATACAATGGAATAAACACTCACATTTTGAAATACTTGTTATCAATTTACGAACATTGGAGATATTTTACAATTCTATGTTATAAATTGCAAAGGTATAATCGCTGATGTTAGCTAAAACAACCCAAGTTTGACGAAAATTTCTGTTTTTTTGTGTAGTTTTGTTTCCTAAAATATTGGTTGCTTTGATCATGTGTTAATTAAATGATATAGACGTGGATAAAATTCCTAAATTCATGGGATTTTTGTTACAACTATATTTCCTAATATATTAGATGGGTAAAATTGCAAATACATTAAATATGTTACACGTTTTCATCCAACATTCTGTGGAAGCAATGTTTGTAAATCATAACACTTTTTGGTAAATTTCGTAGTCTCTTTTGTAAAATGCATTTGATTTATTTTGAAAAAAAATCGTAGTCTCTTTTGAAAACATTCTGTAAGAGAAATGTTTGTAAACTGTGAGATTTTTTGTAAATTTTCTCGTCTCTTTTGTAAAATGTATGTGATTTTTGTAAACTAGATTGTTTATTTTTAATTTATAAATTATTGTATATGTTCCTCCAACATGTTTCGCAATATTCACTGGTCCATCAAATTCTGTCATCCAATGTAAAGTTCGTGTAGAGTTTGTAAAATCCACGCTCTCATTGTAAAAATTATGTGTCGATCTGCAAAAAAAAGACAAACAGTAATTTATCATTTATTCTTCAAAAAGAATAAGATGTAAAAAATATATACAGAATTATAAATCAATTAATCAAAATGTAAATTATACTATCAATCGTGTAAATTAATAGATCAAAACGTCAAATATAATCATCATATGTTGGTATTTATTCCATCCAATTGAATCTGTAAACTTCATCCATTTAGTATTTAATCAACAATCGATGAGATTTCGTCCACTTTGTTTTTTGTAAAATATATCAGATTTTTGGGTGAAAAATATAACAAGATGCACAACCTTATATAATAAAAAATCATTTATTGATATTGACAACCTAGGACAGATTCAATTTACAAACAAATATTTGTATTCTTAATCAAATAAACATTTTTGTTTACGTCATATTTCAATCTTCTCCGGTCTTCAATCTGTAAACAAAATTTAAAAGAAAAAAAATAAAAGTACATTGAAAAAGAATGAAAACTCAAACTTTGAAAAAAATAAGAAACTTGATTTTTTTTCTCACAATGATAGTAACGGGAACCCGTCAAATCCATCCAAACCCATCAAAAAAAACAAAAAGATTACATGCTTCAAGTTGTATCATGCATACCTGAGACGTACCACTTGCAATAGAACACAGATCGATGGGATCTCACTTCTAACAAAGAGAGAACAATGGGTTGAACGCAGAAATCGTCTCACGGATCCAATCACATATGGCGGCGACAAGGGGGAAATGAAGGCCTTGACGGGAGAGGGATGTGTGTGATTGGAGGATTAAAATATTAATTTTGGTAATTCATTATACACAATAACTATCTAACGAGAATTCCGGAATTGAAAGGGAAGTGAGAGATTCATTACTAAAAATAGAAAATCCAGACGTTCGGATCAAGTGGTTTTCGAAAGAAATGGGTGGTTTTGACGAGAACCATTGATCATTATCTGACGGCTCCTAAGAGGTGTCGCGTTGTAAATGCGGAAAGGTGGCACCTCAATTCAAGTTTTCCCTATATATATATATATATATATATATTAATACCAGTATTGCTGAGTGTATATCGTGTAAACGCAAATCTCTAAACATATTACAAGATTTTGATACTTTATTACATTTTTGAATTATTTTCAAATGCCAGAAGGAAAATATAGATCCTTGTACTATTTTGTTATTTGTTATGCAAGTTATTCAATTTATCATATCTTTTTGTCTTTTATGTAATTTTGTCTTAACTGCCTATAAATTTCATCTTTACATAAATATTTTCAATATCTAAATTTGTATCTGTATGTTAATTATTTATATTCAAACTTAAGAGTATGATTTACGGATTTAGAAAATCGATTTAAAGCTTTCCTCATATATGTATATATATATATAATGAAATATTATTTGTAGTGAAGTTATTTTATATACTTTGAGATTGCCTAAAAATATGTAACGAAAAATGAAGAAGATGATTCAAACACAAATCAATCACAAGCAAGCAATCACGAAGAACACAAACGATGTACTTGGAAAAACCACACCAATGTAGGCGGGAAAATCACGGACAAAGAGAGGTTCCACTACGAGAGAAAATTGGAGTATATATACAAAAACCCTGAGAGGAGGCGGCATTCTCAGAATGAGACTCTCTGATGACCCACGTCTTAATCTTACAATACATATGTATAGAGGTAGTTGGTAAGTGGATCCTGGTCGGATCCAAAAGTCCATTTTAATCGGATCGGACAAGATCCAATTAAAAATGTACTCGGATTATAAAACGTAACAGTGCTTCAAGACATATTTCAACAAAAAAAAACATATCCGTCCTTGTATCGCTGCAGATCATATAAACTTAATTAGATGATATTCTCGTGACTTTGTTTTCTTTGGAGATTATTGTTGTGGTTACTTGGAACTCGTTTATAGCTAAGGTACCCACAAACTGTTGGGACACTTCTTGTGGAGGGGAGGAATTACACACTCAAGCAAATGCATTGGCACTTCGACTCCGAGCACACCATCAACGGTGAGAGGTAATGTCTTGCTAATTATCTTATTTCATTTCTGCCTCCATCTTACTTGGAACTCGTTTACTGCACATATTTTTTTAAAAGAAATGCGCAAAATATAGGCTACAAAATTCCCACCACACCATTAGGAACACGGGTATTATTAGAGTATCTAACCATCATGAGATATTTCATTACAATAAAATTGACTTACAGCGATGTTTTTTTAAAATCTATCACTAAATTTAGTCATTGTTAAAATAATAATGATAATATTATATATTGTAAAATATTTTTTATAATTGAAATTAGCTACAAATAGTATATCTCGCTATATCATTAGTGACGATCCATATAACAACGCTAGTTTATCCGTTGCTATTTTTGAAAAGGGATTTTTACCGGGCAGACCCTATAAACTTTGCCAATTACCTCGCCACAACCTTTAAAACAAGCAAATCCCTTCCTCGACTATTTAAACTTGCTCTGTCTTATCCTACAGATCATGTGGTTAACTCCCATCCATTTACCCGTTAACTTTAATCGGATTACGTTAAAAAAGAAGTACATTGTATCTTTTTTTTGAAGCCAGAAAAGGGGGAGACACTCATAGGCGTTCACCCCATATGTATATTAAAAGGAAGCAAAAATCGAGAAACGAGAAAAACAAAAGAAGCACTCTAGACAACCCAAGAGCGCAACACTCCCGACGCATAAATACAGACGTTTTCCTTATAGAATCTATGGCTAGAAAACAGCAGCTCATTCCTAGCCAGCCAAATAGACCAAACCAACGCAAGAGGCTGCAACAGTTCCACCTTCTGGTCGCAACCAACTCCCTGCAAAAAACCTCAACACTCTCCCTACCAACCAACCCAGGCTCGGCTCCACCCAAACCGGCAGCACGGACGGGCAGGAAAAGAAGAGATGGTCCAGAGTCTCGATCCCCTCCTCGCACAACATGCACCTATTAGAGAACGTCCCGAGTAGTCTAGCACACCGGTCATGCATCATCAGCCTCTTCCTCCTGAACAACCAAAAGAAGAAAGCAACTTTTGCCGGATGGCCCATCCCCCAGAAGAAAGCGCAGTCCCCCACCATCTCCGCAGAGATAGAGGGCAGTGGCCTGCAGATCGTCGAGTAAGCTTTCTGCACAAAGAAAGATCCGCCACGCCAAACCCAGTGGTCACGGCCCAAAGAGGGCCCCGAACCTCCCGAAGCACGTCAATCAACTGCAAGAGCTCCTCAAGGCACCAGTCGGAGAGGTTCGAATGGAAAGCCGGCAACCAATTCCCATCCACCCAATATGAAGAAACCCGAACATCATGGTCCGCAGCCAAAGCAAACAGACGAGGGAAGCGCAAGGAAGCGCTCCCCCGTCCGTCCAGTCATCCCTCCAGAAGGCGAAGTGAAACCCATCCCCGAGCGCAGGCCTGAATAGCGTCTGGAAGTTGGCAGAGAGCGACTGGATGGCCCTCCAAAAGGGGGACGGTCTCCGCCCACGCGGACCTACGTCACGCCCCCCACAGGCGGCACCTCCCCCCACCCCCACCCCCATAGATCCGACGCAGGAGTGTGCAGCGAAGATCCTCCCCACTTCCCCATATTCTGGCCAACCACTTCAGCAATAGCGCCTCATTCAACTCGCCCAGCCGATAGATCCCAAGCCCCCCCCCCCCCCACGCACTTCCGCAAGGTAATATCATCCCAGCTAACGAGGTGCATCCTAGTACCCTGCCCGTTCTTACCCCCACAAGAATCTCCTCATCAGACCCTCCAGCCTCCTCCTGATGCCCGCAGGCATGAGCCTCGTGGAGGAGTAGTAAACCAGCATGGCGGATTGCACCACCCTCAAGAGCACCAGGCTACCCCCCTTGGAAAGCACCGCCACCTTCCAACCCGCGAGCCGCCTCTCCACCTTCTCAACCAGCGGAAGCCAGTCTGCCATCTTCAATCTTCCGAAATTCAGCGGTAGGCCCAGGTAGTGAATGGGGAGGGCAGAGGTCTCGGTGGCCAGCGTCGATCCACAGAGACCCTCCAACTCCTCGGTCATGCGGAACGGGACCATCTTGGACTTGTTGTTGTTCTGCCTCAGCTCGGACATCTCACTGAAAATCTCCAGCATCGCTGTCATGCCCTTAGCCTTCTTGACGCCCCCCTCTACGAAGAAAATGTTATCGTCAACATACTGAAGTAGCGGGATCCTCAAGTCATCCCTCGTGTAGCCGCTCGTTAACCCCTCCTGTTGTACTCTGTCAACCATACAAGCAAGGACGTCCGCCGCGATGATGAAGATCAAGGGAGCGAGAGGGCAGCCCTGTCTCACCCCCCCTATACGGCTGAAAAAAGCCTCCCTCCGGGCGCCCGTTGAGCATGACCGAGAGGGAAGCCGTGGTTATGCATCGCTTCATCCAGGAGATCCAGAGCTTAGGAAAGCCCCTTCTGTGCAAAGCCGCCCAAAGAAAACGCCAGTCCAGCGTGTCAAAAGCCTTTGTGAAGTCTACCTTCCAAAGCATGGCCTATCTGTCATTTCTCTTCCAATCCACAATAATCTCAGAGGTAACAACTAGGCTATCTGCGATCTGCCTCCGTGGAACAAAAGCGGTCTGGGTCGGGGCGATGAAGTGTTCCAGGACCCTGCTCAGTCTAGTCACGAACACCTTATCCACAATAAGGAACAATGCATTGGAGATCGCGATCGGCTGAAAGTCCTCGATTCTTCCGACCCCCGCCTTCTTCGGGATCAGCACAACCAGCGCCCTATTCAATTGCTCGAATCCAGAATTGCCTTGATAACACTCCGCCACCACCTCCAGCACCTTGCTGCCAACCAAGTCCCAGAACTCCTTGTAGAAGGGGACAGGGAAGCCATCCGGACCTGGAGTGCCATCGTCATTGAGATTCCAGACATCCGCCTTCAACTCCTCCAAAGTAACGGAAAGGGTTAGACTGGCAGCATGGGTGTCCGAAAGGTGCAACGCCCCCAGGCTAGACCACCTTCAACGTCTGTCACCACCCCTAGCGGAGAGCCTGTAAAAGTGATCCGCAATGGCCTTCCCAAGCTCCATGTTCCCCTCCACAGTCTCCCCGTCTATGAGTAGTGACCTGATGAAGTTTTCCCTCTGCCTTCCGTTGGCCACCCTGTGGAAGAAGGCAGTGTTTGTGTCCCCCTATTTAAGCCATCTGTGCCTCAACCGTTGCCTCCATTCGGTGACCCTCTTTCTGTCGTAGTCAAAGATCCGCTTATGTGCCTCAGACCGCTGCCTCAGCTCATCCTCGAGCAGGGGGCGCTCGTCCTCCAACTCGTCGTACAATCTCACCACCCCCTCTACCTCTGTTTTAGCCGCGCGATGCATCTCCCTCTACTCCTTCTTGAAAGCATAAAGTTTGGACCTCAGGGAGTCCAACTTCTGGACGAATTTAACCGTAGCAGAACCAGCCACTGTCACCGAGGCTCAGTGTGACGTCACTAAGTCACGGAATCCGGTCTCGAGCATCCATGCTTTCTCAAAACGGAAGTATCCACGAGCGGGCGCATGATCTCCGGAATCCCAAAGGATAGGCGTGTGATTAGACCAGGAACGTGGCCTGGCCGTGACGAACGAGAGTAGGAAGATCTCCACAAGCTCGGTTGACACCAGGAACCGATCAATACGCGGCCTAGAGTTGGCATTACGCCAGGTGTATCTGACGCCCGCCGCATCCAAGACCTCCAGCTCCAGCGAATCCACCACCTCGACGAAGGCCTCAGAACCGGGGTCCTGGTCGCCTCGAAGCCTCGACTGATCAGACGAAAGCAAAGTGACATTGAAGCCCCCCCCACTAGCCAGGGACCTGTGGGAAAGTCTCCCTAACCTCCCTCAGATCCGTCCAAAGCCACCCTCTCTCAGAACTTTGGCACGGACCATAAACACAGGAGAGCACCAGCATCGTCCCCGAATGAAGGCATTCGAGGAGAACCGAAAGGGTATGCGCACCCCTCAGCTCCCCACGACGGGCAAAAGCAGAGCCCTTCCAGGTAACAAGAATCCCCCTCGCAAAGCCAACGACCCCAAGCGATTCGAAGTCTGAAATTGACTCCGCACCGAGGAGCTCCAAATCAAGTTGGTGAGCACGCCCAGCTTGGTTTCCTGCAAGAACACTACATGACACCCCACTCCACAAACCTCGAGCCCAAAACCCTCCTCTTATGTGGGTTGCCCATACCCCTGACATTCCACGAGAGGATCTTCATATGGAACCTGCTCTGACCCCAGCCTCCAGACCGACCACACCCGCCTCCCTTACCACCTTGAGCTTCAGCTCTGATACCGTGACCCGCCCTCCCTCCGTCGTGGCCCCGACCCGAGAACGAGATCTTTGTCGGTACATCTTCCTAGCCCTTCGGTCACTCCTGCCTCCACAGAAGCGGAAGCCACGACCACCTCCTACGCCGAACCTGCAACCAAAGAGGATACTAGCAGAAGTCCACCCATAGGTCAAAAGATTCTTCCCGCCCCGACGGAGACAGGAGCTCCGGGTGAGCCCCACCTTCAGACCCGTCGAAGCTCGCTGGCGAACAAACGGCTCCCAATGGAGGCGCAACAGAAGCTGTGACCCAGCATGGGTCAAAGGCCTCCCGCAACAAAGCTCGAACATTTGCATATAAAGGCCCAAAGCACGATCTCCATGTAGGCCAAGAAGGGCCCGCAGAGGTATATGAGCCGTCAAGGGTCCCCACGTCCACTGAGGAGCGTGGGAGAACCGCCCACATGGAAAGACACGCGTCGCTCCGGAACCCGCATGTTCCCCTCCCGTGACTGCTCCCCTCCCACCTCCACGCGAAAAGACGAGGGGCATCTCGAAGCATGACGCCCTTCCCCCTTCCGTGACCGCTCCCCTCCCGCCCCCACGTGAAAAGTCGAGGGCCACGTCGAAGCCTGGCGCCTGACCCTCAACCGGCTCCGACTCATAAGCATCCAAAAAACAAGCATGTTCGCCTTCCGCTGATGAAGCCGAAGCGCCGCCAACCACGGCCGACGGAGGAGACCATGCATCTCTAGTCCCTTCTACCCATCCCGACGGCGGCAGTGGATGATCGAGAATCGTAACTTGCAGCCCAAACACGAACCTTCCAACCTGCAGCACCGCCCTCGACTCTCGAGTGCCCCCCGGTGGTATGCCAACAGAATGACCGTGACCTCCGGATCACTAGCAGGAAGAGCACCATCTGCTAAAACCTACAAGACCTCACCCAAGTGCCCCGAAGCCGGTCCCAAGGCGTGCACCATGTGGAACAGAAGGGCACACCCCGAACGTGCGTCGTCTGGACGTCCGTACGCGCCCCCGCCCCATCCGCGAACCTCAGTGGCCTCTAGAGTAGGACCATCTGACCTCGCAGCCAGCAGCACTCTTCTTTGGTCGACGGAGAGACCCCGGGCGCAAAACCGCCCTATGCCAAGGTCGATGATGTCACCGTAGAACCCGCCTCCTAAGCGAAGGGAGAGCTCCTGCTCAAGCGCCTCCCTGGTTGAGGAGCGGGCACTCCCTCCTACAAGGACCCCCACCAAAACTCCGTCGAACCCCCTCTGGCCAACTAACCCCCTCCCCTCGCTTAAGCCAACAGATGCAAGACCGACAGCGCCACTCCCCTCCTCAATCACAGCATGAGCCCCTGGCTCATCCCCGCCCACTCCGGAAGAGCCAACACCTCCAAAGGCCCTCTCACAAGCGCCTACTGCTCTGCGAAGAGCGACCTCGCAATGGGCCCGACGATGGCCCACTCCACCACAAGAGGAGCATGCCGGGGGAAGAGCGCAGGCCGACGCGACATGCCCCCGCCCCCCGCAATGAAAGCACCTTCGACCCAGCTTACGATGGGACATCGTCACCCATCCCGCTACCTCCCTAGAATCCCAGCCTCCATCAAACACACCCTCGCTGGCTTCCTCAACCTGAGAGCCCCTCTTATCTAGTATCGGTTGCTTCCCTGCGACCCCCACCATGCCACGATCGCGAGAGCAGGCCGCCCTCTCCACTCCGACCCTACACATCTCATGCCATACTCTTGACGAGTTCGTCGCCCCTCTCCTAACCCTAAGCCCTAACCCTAAACCCTAAAGTACATTGCATCTTTGTTTAGAAAATTTACAATTCGTTAAATTTTTGCCCCTGTCTGAGCGGCCCTCCCTGCTCTGCCTCTAGAATAGCTCCAACCGGATTGATCGAGTCCCACTAGCGTGGTACCCTCCAGCACTGCTCTCATCATGGTGGTACTCTTGTGGCCCATGTAAAACCCATGTCAGCCCGTCCCTTGGAACGAGTACTTATCGCCGTAGTAGCCCTGGTCTCCAGCTAGTCATAGTAGACATTGGCCTTTCTGTTGTGGTTCCTTACGCTGAACTCCAGCGAGAAGTTGTACCTAAGTGAGTTGTCGGGAGAGGTGAGGTTGAAGGCGGTGAGGGATGCAGACTCGGAGTGGTCCATCATGCATTCGGGGCAGAGCATGAGCCAGAGGACGAGGATGAGGATGAAGAGACGGACGAAGAAGTACACGATAAACTTGAGGAAGGTGTTGAGGACACAACAGAAGCAATCACGACGGTGGTGCATCTGTTGTGGGTATGGTGTGTAGGTTTGGGGGTATGGGGAAGGAGGGGATGCACCTCGCCCAGAGATCTGAGGGCTCTGCCTTCACCTTCATCGCTCAAGGTGGGAGGTGGATATCTCTTAGGGTGTGTGGAGGCGAGGCTGCATGCGTAGGTTACAGGATCAGAGCCATCACCATGAGGTCGGTCAGGCTAAGGTACAAGTGTTGGCTGCACATGCTTCGTCTCGGTGCTAAAACAAGCTACATGAGCCCTCGACTTGTTGAGGACATATAGAACGGAGGTGGACTGTCCATTTTCGCCCCCCCCCCCTCCTCGGGTTGATGTTGTTGTCATCATCCCCTTCCCCTCCACCCATCCCACATGCACAGTTGGAAAGTGGAAGAGGAAGAAGGGGAGATAAGAATGAAGGAGAGAGAGGGGAAGAAAAGACACCATTGGATTTCATGTAGTTTGATTAACTCAACTTAAACCAGACCAAGTTAACTCTAGAACTGTCCAATTAACGGTAGGGTTTATGGGATAAGTCGGAGCAAGTTTATGGGGCTGAGGGAGGAATTAATTTGTTTCAAAGGTTGTGGAAGTAATTGGCAAAGTTTATAAAGTCTGCTAGGTAAAAATCCCTTTTCAAAATTCCAATTAATTGTCGCGAATTTTTTAGTTCAAAATTTAACGACAACTAATTACAATTTTGAAAAATAGCAATGAATAAGCATTGCTAAATGGGTTGCCGTTATTGACATAACGACGGATATGATATCCATCGCTAATTTCAAATATAAAAAATATTTTTGTAATAAATAATATCATTGTTATTAATTTCACAATGGTTTGAAAAAAAATCATTGTTAAAGGAATTTCTAACAATGGAATTTTGACACCAGGTTCCCTGTGGAGCTCCATTTGGTCCACACGTTCAAGGAGGAGCTCTTCACCGTCGTCTCCATTCTCTTCAAGTATGGGAAGCCCGATCCTTTGGTTGCTAAGGTATAAATTCTTCGCAAATTTTCATGCACGCGTAGATCGAAAGATGAGAGCAGTTTATCTTCATGTCATTGTTCATCAGCGTCAGATTTGCCTTCAGGATGCACAATCTGACAGCATAAGCATCATCACCTTATCATAATAACATATATTATGTGTTTACCTTGAATTTACGATGCTAATTACCGATGCCTATGCAGTTGCTGCCGAGAGTGGACGAGCTGACCAGACAAGTCAAATCTGGAAACACAGATGCTGTGATTCCTGTTGGATTCTTCGATACCTCATCGTTAGAACGCCACACAAACAAGTATTACAGATACATTGGATCCGTCAGCACTCCTCCCTGTACTGAGAATGTCATCTGGAACGTCCTGGGCAAGGTATTTAAATTAATCAGCTCATTATATATAGATACTGCAATTAGGGTTTTGGTTTCCTTTCGATTCTGGAAAGTATAGCAATAGCAACTATCCCTGGAGGCCTGTTTGTATGTTTTCTGATGGTATATATATGTATGTATTTATACGTGTGCAGGTACGAACAATGAGCTTAGCTCAAGCGGAGAAGCTGAGAGCGCCACTTCCAGAAGGTTTCCATGTCAATGCAAGGCCAACACAACCACTCAATGGCAGAGTTGTTCGCCTTTACAGGGAGAATTAGGATTCTGTATTATGGGGTTGATGTTGTTTTTTGATGCAACTTCTTTTGTCGAAGCTGTCTATTGTTAGTCCCCCACTCATGTGGATGAGGACTGTAATAAATTAAACCCTTGCTTGCCTTGCGATTCTCGTATCTGATCCCATCACGATTTCAGTTTATACTCAGTTTATAACTACAGGTGATATTTAATTATGTCCTTACAGGTAGTGATAACAATAACTAGTAAAAATGGATGGGTTCACCCAATTATATCTTTATCCGTTTTTAATACAGATGTGGATACAGGTATTGACGGATATGAAAACTATATTATCATATTCTTAAAAATGGATATGGTTGCAAAATAAGCACTGATTGCATATGCATAGTATTAGAATACTCTACATACACTACAAGAAACTGGACCTAAGACAACGAGTAATTTGAATATTCGTTGTCATATCTTCCTATGTTAAAGATATAACAATGAATATTATTCATTGTCAAATCATCTTGTGTACTTGTAATTAGCAACAAATATCATATTCGTTATTAAAGATCCATATAACGACGATTTTTTCGTTGAATTATTCGTTAAAATTCATAATAATCATTGACAAATTTAACAACGATTAGAAGAAAACGGCAACCAATAATCGTTGTTATATGATTCGTTACGAGGAATATAGCAACGAATACCATTATTCCTTTAAAGAAGTAAGCAATGAATAATATTCATTGTTATATATTTAACTACGGAAGATATGACAATGGATATTAAATTATTCGTTGCCTTAGGTCACTTTTCTTGTAGTGAGATTAACTTAAATATACATTTTTTGGACGGAATACATATGGTATAAATATGCTAAATATGCTTATATGATAATAATTATATCAAATATGGTGAAAGATGGTAGTAAATTGTGTTATATCTGGTTAAAAATAAATCTACAATAATATTTATATATGAAAATTGATATACGGTACGGATATTTTGCGAATATAAAAAATGATATCCATATCCATTTTAAAGCAGATACATGTGCAAAAAGTGACAGATCGGATACAGATATATCCATATATGTTTGCATCCCTACATAGGAGGCAATGTTGACGGTGCTTGGTGCCTACCATTTGTCTCTAGCTCTTTCGACAACCAACGACCCATTGATAGGTAATCCTATCATTGGATGCTATAACTCTTACTTTAATGACCTTTCTTGTGATCTCTTAGAGACTAATCAAATCTGTTGAGGTCATACTAGAAGACAATCCCCATTGATTAAAGTAAAATCACAAGTAAAAAGATGTGTAAAAAATCAGACAATACAGAATAGTTGATAAATAATCCCAAAGCATAATAGGTTTAATAAGTTTATATTAACACTCGAACTGAGTTAAATAAGTAATACAGAAAATCAGAAGAAAAAGAGCTGAGAAATACATGTGAACATTGTACACAAATACAAAGAAAGCCTCCAAATTTTTAAGGGACACTTTATGCAATGGAGGTTGTTTAGCTTTCAGCACAAAAAAAATTCATATCAATTCTACTTTGAACACATTCAAGACTGATTTGTAGTCTAAGTTGAGATCATTTTTGTTTACTCATTACTCATACGTTCCTTGTGATAGGAGTGTCCGATGATAGCGTGATCGATTTGGTATCGAATCGGTGCCATTCTAGATCGTTTCATGAATTTTTTATCGATCATTTATCATCTGTAAAATTTTATCTCCTCTACTCTATTCAATTGCAAGTTTTATAATCAAAGAAATCAAACAAATGGAGAACACTTCATGGTACAAGTCCTAACTATTGGAATCATTTTTGTTTGTGTGAGACAACAATAGTTAGACCATCTTCCTTTACCATATTCCACCTCCATAATCTAGTCAACTGACCCTTAAAATCATGTTGAAGTTCAATTAACACAAGCTTATATAAATCTTGAAAGCTTATTCAAGTTCAATGAACTTCGGTATAACATGGTTTTAACAAACTTTCCAATCTCTTAAGACCTTCATATGCTTACAAATACCCACTTTACACCATAAATTTCAATCATATCTTAATTTTCTATTTGTCACCAAGTGAACAATCAGTTGAAGGCACGGAGCGCGAGCAGAGCGCGAGCGAATCCTAATCAAAGCGATATGTATATCACTTCAGTAGAATCATGAAAGTTAGATTAGGTTTTGAGGAGCAATAAAGAAACTTCCATGAAGGTGATTGGAGCCTCATGTGTCTCTCCAATGTGAGACAACTACATAGTGTTCAACTTATAGTTCCAACAACTATCAAGCTTAGAGACCGATGTTTTGGCTTATAAATAACTAACATTTCCCTCAATCATGAGAGTTCAGCACAAGAGGGAGAATGAGTTGCGTAATATGCAATAATTCCAACAACAAATATCAAATGTAAATATTCACAAGACATTAACAAATGAGTAGAGAAAATCAAATCATAGTGCATAATGATTTTAAAGTGGGAACCAAGCAGGTGAAAATCACGACCTAGAAACTTGTTCTAAGATCTCCCCCTCATTTTCCCGACGAAGCTTGCACACTATCTCATGCTACTTTATACTAAGGGTAGCACAACCTCAAGTACAACATGTACCCTTCTTTGAGAACTCCAAAGGAAGATTTTATCTCTTGTAGAGAAAGAGATCTACAAGTGGGACATATGTTTACAATATACTCGAAGAAAATAGATTAGCAATAAACTTAAATATCACAAGCTTACAGTTGGGTGCAAAATGTACTCGATAATGATGATTTTCTTGAGATCATAAAGAGCTAGACAACATGAGCAACAAGAGAAATTTGAGATCACAGATTGCTTGAGAGCACAAAAGCCCAAATAGAACTTTATAATTAGAACAAAGAACACAATAACACTCTTCTCTTATCTAGAACAAGTATAAATATTTCTCTTGAATTTTGTGTCTTAACAAAAAATTTAGTAGGTCCTATATATAGTGTTAGAGGGTCAATAGAGACATTAGTGACTCAAAATAACTGTGGGGTAGTTGATACAACCTTTTCACTCTATGTTAATTCCTAGCTAATAAATCGTTAGTGTTGTATAATAGAACAACTACTCAAAACAAAATATAGAAGTGGAAATAGATGTGAGTTTACTTGGGCATGTCCCAAAGTCAAACTCAAGGAGCACTACAAAAAAAGGCGGGATTGGCGTGCACATAGAAGCTCGTTATGTGCACGCCTAGTGCCCGCCATGTGCACGCCTGAGGGGTGGGCGAGCACATGTGCTCGTTCCGAGCGTGCTCGCTTCTGTGAGAGTCGCCCCGGCTGGTGGGCGAGCACATCGGGACGCTATGTGCTTGCCTGCTCCCTGGCGGGCACATATGTGCTCGCAGATGTGATCGCCTCTGTTATAAATTGCGATTACCCACGGAGCACCTGGCGAGCACATGTGCTCGCCCAAACTGATTTCCAGGAAAAAAATATACAGGTTCGACAGGGTTTTGACGCCCCGTCGAACCTGTATACCCTGCCAATAAACCACTGCAGGTAGCTTCCTAAGGGTATATATATTATAGCAGTTCGTTGAGTAAGATAACTAGCACTAACAATTGAAAGGAATGCAATATACATGAATTCAGAAATAAACAATCTAATTTAACATCTAAATATTACAAACAAGTCAAAGCCAACAAAGTTCATATAAATTAAAAGATGTGCTAAAAGTTTAACAAAAATACAAGTCCAAATCAACAAAAATTTACTTCTTTGATCTAAAAAATTTGGACACTAAACCCTGCTTTGATTTCTTTTTTTCTTTCTCTTTTTCTTTGAACCTCGCATACATGTGTGCCTCTTCTTCAGGGTCGTTCTCCTCCTCCTCTTCATTATCAGATTCAATCTCTTCAGGTTGAGATGCACGCCCTTGCGACCTATATTATATATGGAAGATATATATCTATTACATGCATTTTGTAGATACAGAAATTTAAAATTATTACTCATTCTATAAGAAGAATACTTACATGTACGCCGTGAACTCCTCTCGGAGCTTCGTCACCTGCTCCACCATCATCGCCATCTGCGACTCCATTGGAACTGTTGATTGGGACGGATGTGGTTGCGTGTACGACGGCTGAGAGTATGCATAATAGGAGTGACGATGTTCCTCCACATAATATGGAGGAAGACCACCAAGCGTCTGTTTCCTATTCGCCACAACGTCCCTCTCCTCCAACGCCTTATAAGTTTTTCAATTTTTAATATAAAATTATATATTAAAAATGAGTATAGTAAGATAATATTTATCCATATATACTTGCTTCCAGATCGTTTTATCAAATGGTGGTTGCTCTCCAATTGGATCGACACCCCATTTTTCTGCAGATAGTGCCAGATAACGATCCTAAAATACAAAGTTTATAATATATATAAATGAGTTATAATATATCATTTAATTGTAAATAAATTGATAGACTTACCAACAATTGTCCTGCTTTAGGAGTGGACCATTGCGACTCTCCTTCTCTCCCACTCATGTGGGACCTCGACCACCACTCCTGAAAAAAGGGTTCCCTTTCCAACCTAGCTGCCTGAAATTTTTTTTAAGATCTAATAACAACATTGCATTATATTAAAGTAGATCTCCAAAAATTAATTTTAAATCGTAATACCATCTCCGCTCTAATCTAATTGTGGCTTTTAGAGCCACTTGTCGACTTAATCCTTTGTTTCTGGCGGTTTGTCCTTCCCGCCGTAGATCTTGTTCCAAACTCATCATCCGCAACGAATCCATCACAGAAATCCGCCCATCTGGAAGGATTATGTTATGATAATTGATTATTTTAAAAAGTTTAATATAAATTATTTAACAAGTATAATACCTATCCTCCGTACACCATATTGGCGGGAACCTCTTCATCTCCTCAAAATTCATCTCCTCGCATCCCGTCTTCGCATGCGAGTCTCTCCTTGCCTTGATAAATGTATCGATCATTCTCTTTTCTGCCAAACGAATGAATGCTCTACGATAAGCCTCCTTCCCCAGACCAGAGCCAAGACGAAACCTACTCTGAAAATTATAACAAATTATAAGATACAAAAAACTTGACTAAAAAAATTTGTATCACTTCTTAGAAACATTTCTTACCAGAAACATGTCAAACAGTCTCTCCTGTTCTGCAGCAGGGATGCGACACCATCTAAATTGTATGGAAGTCAAGTGTGTCTTTATTATGTTGGTTATCTCCTTTGCCACCCTGTTGCTGTTCACAAAATCCATGCATTTGCTAGAAAATTTAACTTTGATACAATTTATAAAAATTTGGAAAATATTTAAAGATAAAATCTATAAAAATTTTACCTCCCATCAGCCGTAACCTCCAACAAAGGGTGGGACGCCGACGTCTGTCCAACTACAGTAGGTAAAGGCACGGATGTGCTCGGACGTCCAGAAGAAGGAGAGTCAGAACCCATCGATGTCCGTGTTGGTATGGGGACCTGGACTGGGAATCCTGTAGGGGCTGCTGAGGTAGATGGCTCTCCATAGACTCCTACGTAAAAGGGTGGCGGAGGATAACCGAGAGACTCGTAGTAAGCTATCACCCGACGAACTCGTCGGACTGTGAATCAGGAACAGCATCCGGGGTGGACTGCCTACTGGAAGAAGGTGTGTCTGAGGAAGATGGACGATTGGATCTATGTGATCCATGCATCCTGCCACGTCCAAAACCTGCCATGACTGTAATAATGATGTTAAAACTGTATAATAAAACTTACAACTAATCTTCATCACTTTTTTTCGGTGGGATTAAAGGATATTTCTTCGTTTTCTGAGTTTTCCGAATAATCATTTATGGAGTCAGTATCATCTTGTAAGTCAACACAGAAAACTTCATTATCAGCCAATCGAATCGATTCGATAATTGGGACTTCTTCTGTTAAGTCTATTCTTTCATTTGTCGGTGTAAATGCATCATCTATGCCATCTTCCTGATTAGTGAAATCATTAGAGATATAATCTTGAGAATTTATCTTCACAACAGTTACTGTTTCAACGCTCTTTCTCTTCTTTGATATTTGTGGAAGATAACATACTTGATCCGCTTGAGATGCTAAGACGAATGGTTCAAATCTGCGTATAAATTTCCTTTGCACCACGTCGACAATGTTATTTCTTTTATCGAGTACTACACCTCCATTGGGTTCATACCAATCACACAAGAAAAGAACTAATTTATTCAAGCCTGGTGTACTATATTCCACTTCTATAATCTCCTTTAAAATTCCGTAATAATTCAGATGATCTTCCTCATAACAAGATCTGCGAACCATCACTCCATGATTTTGAGTTGTCAAATATTTACTGGAATTTAAGGTATGAAAACGATACCCATTACTGTAACAAGAGTTGTATGATCGGACTTTATAAACATGACTTTCTCCAAAATATTTTAAAATATGAGAATAGAAATCACCACCGTCCAACTGTTTTGAGCGGTCTTTAAACCACGCTGGAAATTGATTCCTATAAGTGCTCAGAATTTCGTCATCTGAATACATAGGATTTTCCTCCATAATTTTCTGTCCAAATTCCCTAAAATTGATAAGAGAAACATATTCATTACTTGTAATGAATATATACATAAAGTAATTCAAATACTTACTGAACATATGGTGTTATTTCCTCGCAATTGTCTAATACGTATAACTCTGCAGCATCCTTCTCTTGTTTCGATAAGAAACGTTCAGTTGCTTTGCCTATTAGATGAGTGGATGGCCGAAAGATATTGATACAAGGTTCTTCATCGGAAGAAATTGTCTCATTCCTCCTGCATCTATTGTGGATAATCTCCATATCTTCTGGAAGATATCCTGCGCAGAATGTTGCGACTTCCTCATATATATTGTGAACTTATAGATCCTTCAACTTTACTTTTGTTTCGGACCTTTCTTTTAAGAAAGAACATAAACCTATAAGAAAATAAGTTAAACATTTAGTCCAAATAGTAAAGAATGGAATGATATTATAATACATTTAATTACCTTTCAAATGGATACATCCAACGATATTTTATCGGTCCTCCAACTTTTGCTTCCCATGGAATATGAATCATTAGATGCTCCATCAAATCAAAAATGAAGGCGGAAATATCTTCTCCAAGTTACACATAATCACAGGAATATTTTTTTGAAGATAATCCATCTCCATGCGGTGTATGCGTGACGAGCATAACACTTGAAAAAATCTGCTAACATCTGAAAGAGCATCGACAACATTTTTTTGGTAACAATCCTCTGAACACTAACGGTAGTAATCTTTCCATAAAAATATGACAGTCATGACTTTTCATTCCCTTAAATGTAAACTTGTTCAGATCGACCAAATTGGAAAAATTTGATGCATATCCGTCTGGAAACTTCAATTTACTTGTCCATTCACAAACAAGCTTAACTTGATTTCTATCTAAGGTATATTTTGCTTTGGGAACTTCAACCCTTCCACTATCATGTTCCTTGATATGCAATTCTGACCGATTACATATGATTTGTAAATCACGACGAGACTTTACTGTATCTTTTGATCGACCGCTTACATTCATAACAGTGTAGAAGATGTTATCAAATACATTTTTCTCTATATGCATAACATCTAAGTTGTGCTGTATCAGTAACTTACTCCAATATGTTAACTCCCAAAATATACTCTTCTTAATCCAATTATGACTGTCACCAAAACCAGGAAGGTTTTTTATTTTATCTCTATTTTCTAAGGCTAATTTCTGTAATTGTTCCAAGTATGATAATATCATATCGCCTGTCTTAATTGGTGGAAGATCTGCAAGATCAATTGTGTTCCTTTTAAAAGACTGCTTCTGTCTTCGATATAGATGATTATTTGGAAGAAATCGTCTGTGACAATAAAAAAAACATGGTTTCTGACCGTGTTGAAGGTGGAATGATTTATTACTCTCCATACAATACGGACAACTTTTAAGTCCATGCGTACTCCATCCAGATAACATTCCATATGCTGGGAAGTCATTTATCGTCCAAAGAAGAGCTACTTTCATGTTAAATGTTTGACTCTTATTAGCATCATATGTATCAACTCCATCGACCCATAACATTTTCAACTCATCGATAAGAGGACGTAAATAAACATCAATGTACTTTCCCTTATTTGTAGGTCCTGGTACTAACAGCGAAAGAAATATAAACTGTCGCTTATTACATAACTATGGGGGTAGATTATATGGCGTTGTCATTACTGGCCAACAAGAGTAGTCTTTACTTCTTCCATGAGGATTAAACCCGTCGGTACATAAACCTATAACGCAATTCCTCTTTTCATCCTTAAATGTAGGAAAAGCTGACATCAATTCTTTCCAACAATCAGACTCAGATGGATGCTCCATATATTCATCGACTTTGTGTTCCGCGTGCCATGTCATGTACTTCGCCGTTTCTTTACAATAATATAGTCATTTCAATCTCGGAGTTAACGGGAAATAACGTAGAATCTTTCTCGATATTTTTGTTCCACTCTTACTAACTGCCTGATATCTTGGCTCATTACATTCAGGACACCGTTGTAAATGTTGATGTTCATCGTAATATAGAATATGGTGATTTATGCATGAGTCTATTTTAACTTCTGCTAAACCATCTTCCACATCATCTTTTTCGTTTTGTAATAATTATCAGGTAATTCTGCATCTTCTGGTAACATTTTCTTAATAATCCTCAGCATTGCATCAAAATTACGATCGGTCATATTATATTCCATTTTCATCGATAGAAGACCCGAAACCGCAAAGAGTTTTGAATATGTCTTGCAACCCAACCACAATGGCCCTTCCGCTTTTTTCAACAGCTCGTAAAATTCTGCAGACTCTCCATATGATTCCTCATCATCTAACAAAATACAATAAAATTTCAAAAGATTTTTTGAGATATTGTCTATCTACAAAAGATATACAATGCATATGATTCTCAAAATATTTTGACAAGAAATAAAATTCCTTGAATTATTATATTAAAAATGAGCTTATTTTGATTTTTTATTTTCTAAAGGTGGTTGATGAATCAATAATTCGTCAACTTAATATCTTTACACTAAATTCTTGTGCAAAATACCAAAAAATCACCTAAAAGGAGAAAATAATAAATTGAACTCATGCATTAAAATTAGCTTATTATCTACAATTAACTTATCGTTAGAAGCAACAACAAAAGAAGAAGATTCCAGACGATTAAATCATGGCTTTTCAGAAGGCTGAGGGGAGATTGAAGGATCAAATGAGCATCAACATTTCCAAGGTCTTGTGAAACCTCATGCTAGACCTAGAGGTGGTCATCGTGATGACCACAAACCAAGATGAGGATCCTACCTTAGAGAAAAATCTTCGGGAGATCTCGGCCTTCAACTCCTACTCCCTATCATACATCTTTGTTCCATCAGCAAGATCTCATGTCGCCTCTCGTGGATATGTGGTTGGATCGTAGCCCTCAAATCCCTCTCCTCATCCCCTACCATCTCTCTAACGGGAACTTGACCTTCTAGGTTGAGATCCTCTATGTTACCCGTAGCAGCTCGCACTTCCTCGACCTCTTCGACTCTCACATCGAGGCCCATTCCTAACTCATGGAATCACTCTTCCTTCGTCCACTCGTACTAACTCCGTGCGAATAGGAGTTGCAGGTTGGGGGAGGAAATAGGGAGGAGATGGTGGTAGTGAGGAGGTGGGCGCATGTGGTCAAGGGGAGTGGGGTTGAGGCATGGGAGATCGGAGTTGAGGAAGGAGGGGGTATGCGGTGGGGAGGGGTGCAAAAAGGTCAAGGGGAGGAGGGAGTAGGCTGTTGGCATTGAGAGGAGGAGGTGGGGCCTGTGATCGAAGAGCTTGGGCAGAGGGGTCACACAAGGGGATTAAGGTGGCAGGAAACTGCAAGCTGGAGGAAGGGAATGTGGAGGAGGAGAAGGTGGTGGGTTTACATAGAGGATGAGGAAGAGGAAGAAGATGTAGAAAAAGGTGATTAGAAAATTATTTTCTACCATGTATTTTCTTTCTAATTGTCCTTGTATCCAAAGTTAATTTCCATTTGGGATGTGGACAGATGGCAACTAACCTGAGGGATACACGTGATAAAATTATAAGAAGGTAGAGGCACAACTTATATTGCAGATAAAGGAGGGGCACAACTAAGGAAAGCTAATATAAATGTAATACTTTAAGATCATTTTACGTCATACATTTGTATGTGCTACAAATGAGACTATGAAACAATCTTAAAATATTTATTCATTTATATTAACCAGGTAATTACGTATATTTGGCTGGTTAACGATGGGGATAGGGATAAGTGTGATCCTTATTTAGTGCCTAATACAGTGCTTGGGTCACTAAGAGTTAATGGGCATCTGCAAAAAAAATTCGAACCTGCAAACATCAAAATCCACGACCATTGGTCTGGGATAAACATCCCAAAGTGAGTCCAATAGTGCTGTGAAAAAATAAAAAAATATAACACAATTAGAGGTGATCAAATCCTCCAATGTGTTGCACACGCCACCCGTTGTGCAGGGCCACACACCACCCGGTGTGGAAGGACGCACTGTGTGTGATGGATTTTGTGCGATTTTCTAATAAGTAATAAATAATATTTTGGACTTATCATAAACCTATGTATAAGTTAATGTGATATAATTGGTCACATTAACTAGAATTTATTGTGATAATAAATTATCACAAAGGAAACATTGGTGTATATCATATCTCATATCAACACGATATGAAATTTTGAAACTATTATTAATGATGTTCATCATATCTAATATGTACATTATTGAAGTTGACTAACTAATGTTATTCACAAATTTCATAACTAATCTTTTTAAGAAAATTAATAATACTAACTAATGCAGATGTTGTAATGGATATTTTATCAATTATAATTTACAAAATGTAAACATAATTTGGTTGAGGCATTTTATCGAACACCTACAGGGCATACAATTATACATATTATTGAGACAAACATAATCGAAATTACAACACTACAGCGATCTATTATTATCCTAAACATTTAAAAAACATTTAAACTATCAAAATAAACACTACATTCAACAAAAAAAATGAAACCCTAATCTATCCAAACAATACAAATATGTAATGAAATCTTATAAAAAGAGAAAGGATGAAGGATTATACTGTATGGTAGATGTATATCTACTCAAAATACAAAAATGACGGGCGTTGGTGTCGGGGCGGAGGGGAGGCGGGTCGCCGGAGGGAAGGAATTGGGGGAGATACGCGTGAGAATGAGGAAACATGGTCGCGCGAGGTTCTGTTTACGGGGCTGGGCGAGCACACTTAAGTGCTCGCCCGGCCGTCGCCAGGTGCTCACCCGCAATATATAAGGCGCTAAAGTATTTCGTGCAAAGAAATTTAAGTGGGCGAGCACATGTAAGGGATCACATGTGCTCGTCCGAATAGGAAATCGCGCCGCTTCACAACATTCAAACCAGCGACCCTAGTGGGCGAGCACATGTGCTCTTCGTGTGCTCGCCCACGAGGGGGCGAGCACATGTGCTCGCCTAGTGCACGCAGAGTTGTGCACGCTAATCCCGCCTTTTTTTGTAGTGGAGGATGCTTAAATAGGGTTTGTGTAGTGAGTGATTCGACGAATAGGTCTATGTGTGTTACATGGGGTCCTAGGTGGTATTTTTTGGTGACTTTCATGTTTGTGTATTTTTATGAGAATTTTTATTTTTAATTTCAATTCAATAATTAAATTATATATATTTATATATTTTTAATTTTACTTATTTTTTTGGAAAACTATTTGATTTTTTATGAAAGGCTTCTCGTATTTTTTAAGTTTTTAGGGGTTTTTAATAAATAAAATATAGATAAGTAAAAGGAATAAAAGGAAAATGTTTCTAGGATTTTAGCTTTTAAAGAGATGTTCTTGTATATGGTTTTGGTGTTTTTAGATTTCTATGATATTTCTGAGATTATAAAAGAAAAGATAAGTTACTTAAATAATTATATGGGGAAAAAGGAACTAAAATAGGAATTGGTCATATGTACAGATATTTTTTACAACTATATGAGTTAAAATACTACAAAGTAGCATCTGATTTCTTGATTTCAATATACAAGAATTTTTATATAAATTATGGGATTTTTGCAATATTTTTAGCTTTTTAAAAAAATACAATAAAATTTCAAAAGATTTTTTGAGATATTGTCTATCTACAAAAGATATACAATGCATATGATTCTCAAAATATTTTGACAAGAAATAAAATTCCTTAAATTATTATATTAAAAATGAGCTTATTTTGATTTTTTATTTTCTAAAGGTGGTTGATGAATCAATAATTCGTCAACTTAATATCTTTATACTAAATTCTTGTGCAAAATACCAAAAAATCACCTAAAAGGAGAAAATAATAAATTGAACTCATGCATTAAAATTAGCTTATTATCTACAATTAACTTATCGTTAGAAGCAACAACAAAAGAAGAAGATTCCAGACGATTAAATCATGGCTTTTCAGAAGGCTGAGGGGAGATTGAAGGATCAAATGAGCATCAACATTTCCAAGGTCTTGTGAAACCTCATGCTAGACCTAGAGGTGGTCATCGTGATGACCACAAACCATGATGAGGATCCTACCTTAGAGAACCATCTTCGGGAGATCTCGGCCTTCAACTCCTACTCCCTATCATACATCTTTGTTCCATCAACAAGATCTCATGTCGCCTCTCGTGGATATGTGGTTGGATTGTAGCCCTCAAATCCCTCTCCTCATCCCCTACCATCTCTCTAACGGGAACTTGACCTTCTAGGTTGAGATCCTCTATGTTACCCGTAGCAGCTCGCACTTCCTCGACCTCTTCGACTCTCACATCGAGGCCCATTCCTAACTCATGGAATCACTCTTCCTTCGTCCACTCGTACTAACTCCGTGCGAATAATAGTTGCAGGTTGGGGGAGGAAATAGGGAGGAGATGGTGGTAGTGAGGAGGTGGGCGCATGTGGTCAAGGGGAGTGGGGTTGAGGCATGGGAGATCGGAGTTGAGGAAGGAGGGGGTATGCGGTGGGGAGGGGTGCAAAAAGGTCAAGGGGAGGAGGGAGTAGGCTGTTGGCATTGAGAGGAGGAGGTGGGGCCTGTGATCGAAGAGCTTGGGCAGAGGGGTCACACAAGGGGATTAAGGTGGCAGGAAACTGCAAGCTGGAGGAAGGGAATGTGGAGGAGGAGAAGGTGGTGGGTTTACATAGAGGATGAGGAAGAGGAAGAAGATGTAGAAAAAGGTGATTAGAAAATTATTTTCTACCATGTATTTTCTTTCTAATTGTCCTTGTATCCAAAGTTAATTTCCATTTGGGATGTGGACAGATGGCAACTAACCTGAGGGATACACGTGATAAAATTATAAGAAGGTAGAGGCACAACTTATATTGCAGATAAAGGAGGGGCACAACTAAGGAAAGCTAATATAAATGTAATACTTTAAGATCATTTTACGTCATACATTTGTATGTGCTACAAATGAGACTATAAAACAATCTTAAAATATTTATTCATTTATATTAACCGGGCAATTACGTATATTTGGCTGGTTAACGATGGGGATAGGGATAAGTGTGATCCTTATTTAGTGCCTAATACAGTGCTTGGGTCACTAAGAGTTAATGGGCATCTGCAAAAAAAATTCGAACCTGCAAACATCAAAATCCACGACCATTGGTCTGGGATAAACATCCCAAAGTGAGTCCAATAGTGCTGTGAAAAAATAAAAAAATATAACACAATTAGAGGTGATCAAATCCTCCAATGTGTTGCACACGCCACCCGTTGTGCAGGGCCACACACCACCCGGTGTGGAAGGACGCACTGTGTGTGATGGATTTTGTGCGATTTTCTAATAAGTAATAAATAGTATTTTGGACTTATCATAAACCTATGTATAAGTTAATGTGATATAATTGGTCACATTAACTAGAATTTATTGTGATAATAAATTATCACAAAGGAAACATTGGTGTATATCATATCTCATATCAACACGATATGAAATTTTGAAACTATTATTAATGATGTTCATCATATCTAATATCTACATTATTGAAGTTGACTAACTAATGTTATTCACAAATTTCATAACTAATCTTTTTAAGAAAATTAATAATACTAACTAATGCAGATGTTGTAATGGATATTTTATCAATTATAATTTACAAAATGTAAACATAATTTGGTTGAGGCATTTTATCGAACACCTACAGGGCATACAATTATACATATTATTGAGACAAACATAATCGAAATTACAACACTATAGTGATCTATTATTATCCTAAACATTTAAAAACATTTAAACTATCAAAATAAACACTACATTCAACAAAAAAAATGAAACCCTAATCTATCCAAACAATACAAATATGTAATGAAATCTTATAAAAAGAGAAAGGATGAAGGATTATACTGTATGGTAGATGTATATCTACTCAAAATACAAAAATGACGGGCGTTGGTGTCGGGGCGGAGGGGAGGCGGGTCGCCGGAGGGAAGGAATTGGGGGAGATACGCGTGAGAATGAGGAAACAGGGTCGCGCGAGGTTCTGTTTATGGGGCTGGGCGAGCACACTTAAGTGCTCGCCCGGCCGTCGCCAGGTGCTCACCCGCAATATATAAGGCGCTAAAGTATTTCGTGCAAAGAAATTCAAGTGGGCGAGCACATGTAAGCGATCACATGTGCTCGTCCGAATAGGAAATCGCGCCGCTTCACAACATTCAAACCAGCGACCCTAGTGGGCGAGCACATGTGCTCTTCGTGTGCTCGCCCACGAGGGGGCGAGCACATGTGCTCGCCTAGTGCACGCAGAGTTGTGCACGCTAATCCCGCCTTTTTTGTAGTGGAGGATGCTTAAATAGGGTTTGTGTAGTGAGTGATTCGACGAATAGGTCTATGTGTGTTACATGGGGTCCTAGGTGGTATTTTTTGGTGACTTTCATGTTTGTGTATTTTTATGAGAATTTTTATTTTTAATTTCAATTCAATAATTAAATTATATATATTTATATATTTTTAATTTTACTTATTTTTTTGGAAAACTATTTGATTTTTTATGAAAGGCTTCTCGTATTTTTTAAGTTTTTAGGGGTTTTTAATAAATAAAATATAGATAAGTAAAAGGAATAAAAGGAAAATGTTTCTAGGATTTTAGCTTTTAAAGAGATGTTCTTGTATATGGTTTTGGTGTTTTTAGATTTCTATGATATTTCTGAGATTATAAAAGAAAAGATAAGTTACTTAAATAATTATATGGGGAAAAAGGAACTAAAATAGGAATTGGTCATATGTACAGATATTTTTTACAACTATATGAGTTAAAATACTACAAAGTAGCATCTGATTTCTTGATTTCAATATACAAGAATTTTTATATAAATTATGGGATTTTTGCAATATTTTTAGCTTTTTAAGAAAATACAATAAAATTTCAAAAGATTTTTTGAGATATTGTCTATCTACAAAAGATATACAATGCATATGATTCTCAAAAAATTTTGACAAGAAATAAAATTCCTTGAATTATTATATTAAAAATGAGCTTATTTTGATTTTTTATTTTGTAAAGGTGGTTGATGAATCAATAATTCGTCAACTTAATATCTTTACACTAAATTCTTGTGCAAAATACCAAAAAATCACCTAAAAGGAGAAAATAATAAATTGAACTCATGCATTAAAATTAGCTTATTATCTACAATTAACTTATCGTTAGAAGCAACAACAAAAGAAGAAGATTCCAGACGATTAAATCATGGCTTTTCAGAAGGCTGAGGGGAGATTGAAGGATCAAATGAGCATCAACATTTCCAAGGTCTTGTGAAACCTCATGCTAGACCTAGAGGTGGTCATCGTGATGACCACAAACCATGATGAGGATCCTACCTTAGAGAACCATCTTCGGGAGATCTCGGCCTTCAACTCCTACTCCCTATCATACATCTTTGTTCCATCAGCAAGATCTCATGTCGCCTCTCGTGGATATGTGGTTGGATCGTAGCCCTCAAATCCCTCTCCTCATCCCCTACCATCTCTCTAACGGGAACTTGACCTTCTAGGTTGAGATCCTCTATGTTACCCGTAGCAGCTCGCACTTCCTCGACCTCTTCGACTCTCACATCGAGGCCCATTCCTAACTCATGGAATCACTCTTCCTTCGTCCACTCATACTAACTCCGTGCGAATAGGAGTTGCAGGTTGGGGGAGGAAATAGGGAGGAGATGGTGGTAGTGAGGAGGTGGGCGCATGTGGTCAAGGGGATTGGGGTTGAGGCATGGGAGATCGGAGTTGAGGAAGGAGGGGGTATGCGGTGGGGAGGGGTGCAAAAAGGTCAAGGGGAGGAGGGAGTAGGCTGTTGGCATTGGGAGGAGGAGGTGGGGCCTGTGATCGAAGAGCTTGGGCAGAGGGGTCACACAAGGGGATTAAGGTGGCAGGAAACTGCAAGCTGGAGGAAGGGAATGTGGAGGAGGAGAAGGTGGTGGGTTTACATAGAGGATGAGGAAGAGGAAGAAGATGTAGAAAAAGGTGATTAGAAAATTATTTTCTACCATGTATTTTCTTTCTAATTGTCCTTGTATCCAAAGTTAATTTCCATTTGGGATGTGGACAGATGGCAACTAACCTGAGGGATACACGTGATAAAATTATAAGAAGGTAGAGGCACAACTTATATTGCAGAGAAAGGAGGGGCACAACTGATATTGTGGAAGTTAACAGGGGAATAACTGTAAATAACCCTAAAAATTAAGTTAATCTAGATTAATGGTAAAAATATAATATTATTCGAGTATCTATATAGGTATGTTTCCATAATGAATCGTTAATTCTACCTGTTTTCTTATATCCTTTGCTTTTATTTTTGTCAAAATTATTTTACCTTGTTTCCTAGGTTAGGATTAAAAACATGATATACAAGTTTTATGTAGTCTTGATTTTTTATCATATTGTCATATGTATACATATGCAATATTCTTGGGTTCTTTTTAGTTTCTTTTTCTTGCTTTTTTCTTTTACATGTTTTAATCAATAAATTAAATATAACACATTCTTATTTTTTGGATGCTTTTGTGAGAATGTGATATTAATGTGTATCCACATGCACTTAATGATTTTAATATAAAATACAATAATAAAAAATGAATTATGGATTCACTGGATGGTCTCTGATAAACGTACACTTTAAATAAGTTAACCAAGATAGAAAACAAGTTTCAAACCTTTACGAGGTGACTCAACAAGGTTCTTAGTTGAATTAAAGACTCTAAGTTGGCTCCTCTCAGGTCTTGGTTAGCTCATGGAGATCTCAATCGACTTACGCATAAGTTGACCAAGACATGAGACAAAATCAACTTGGGTTTAATTACTCGTTTGAGGCAAGGTGTGCAATGGCCATCCAAATTGCAGTTTGAGCAAGTCTAGGTCAGTTGAGCCTCACTGATGGTGGAAGCCCTTGCTTGATTAACCAACTAACCATTTGGTCATTCAATTAATCAGGCGTCTCCTAACGTGGGTATCTCTTAATGCGAGAGAATTAAAAATTGAAAATAAGAAAGCAAACTTTTTGAAAATTGACTTGGTATATCAAAACACTTTGAAAAAACACTGAAAGCTTGTATACCACTGTATGAACAATAAGTATATCACACTAAACACGTGGATTGTCATAAAACCACAAGTAAAATTTATGATATAGCAAAGAACAAGGCTAATAGACAACATTCAATAATAGACGTATAGTGCAATGTTCTAAACTCACGTCTAATACAAAATCTTGATTCTAAAATAAGATCAGAGGTTAAAACACCCCCTAAAAATACAAAATAAACAAAATATCCTTAAAAGCTAAGCAGGGCCGTCCCTGAGGGTTGTTTGAGAGTGCAATGGCCTAGGACTCATCCATTTTAGGGGCCCATTTTTACATGTTTTCAATTTTAGTTTAGAAAAAAATAGTATCCGTTATATTGGACTCTTGTAGAATCAAATTTTTGATGAAAGAACTCACAAAAAAATGGGCCCTTATAAAATCAAATTTTCGATGAAACAACTCACCGAAAAGTGGGCCCTTATGTAATCGAAGGTGAACAACTTAATGTAAAGTCCAAAATTTAATGAGATTCCATAAGGACACATTGTTCCTTGAAAAATTGTTAAGGGCCTATTCGTTTCTTTTTGCCTAGGGCCCACAAAATGTCAGGGACGGCACTGAAGCTAAGGATCCAAACAGAATATAGTTCGTTGTATCTTGATTTGGCACTTGTCATTTTAGAACTTGCTCTTTTCTACTTTTTAGTATCTCAACAACACCAACTTCTATAACCCCTTAGGTTTCAAAATACGCATGATCAACAAATTAATGGAGCTTACGGTGAACTGTGGCCTACTTGTGCTTGAAGCCTTGGAAAAGCTCATGTTAGGTTGGTTTGACCTTAGAGCTCTTCTTCTCGATCTTTAACCTATCAATGGAGGTGTTAGATGAGGTTTTTAGACGTTAGGTTTGTCGAATTCGGGAATTAGGGGTTACATGGGTCAATTTTGAGTGGGTAAACATCGGTCTTGGTTCTCTACGCGTCTTCCACCACGTGGAACATTTTATTTTATGCCATTCATCTCTTTTATTTTCTTTTTTGCATCATCCTCTTAAGTCACTTTAGCCTACTTACGTTGGGTTAGGTTGGACCACTTAGGTCAACTAGGATAATCGTGTTAATTTATACAAGCTTTAAAATTAAGCTTTTAATTTCTTTTTTTTGATTATTTGACGTGCTAGATCACTTGATCAAGTATATTTTTTATCCTCCAAGGCTCCCAACACACACTACAAGGAAAACAAGTTGTGGCTACAGAACTGTGGTCACGGGTATGGGATTTGTGGCTACAGAATTGGGCTCTGCCAACAACACGTCGTGGCCAGTAGCCGTAGCTACAAGTCTCGTCGCGAGAGTTCTCTAGCCACGAATATGCCGTGGCCACTACAAGTGACCATAGAACTTATCGTGGCCACAACTATTATATGAAAACTTTGGCCACGGATTGTAGCTACGAGAAACTAGTGGACACGGAATTATCGTGGCCACAAGTTTCCGTAGCCACATTCCGTGGCCACAACTCATTTTTCTTGTAGTGACATGAGTTTCCTATGTTTAGTTAGGTCAATATAGTATATGAACCGCATTGACTTTGCTCAACCAAGTGGGTCACACCAACTTGATCTATTGGGTTCAATAATTGTGTATAAGGACCTAAATAACATCTAGGATGTTGCACATATTAGATGACTGCATCGCTAATATCAATGTAGTAATAGTATGATTTTAAGAGATCACTACCTTATTTTAGTTTTTTTTAGTCTTCAGTTTTTAATCCATTTCATAACATGAGTATACATTCATCTTCTCGTCAATAAAATGCAATACAGTTCATAAATACGGGGGATGAGTTATAAGTTTGCACGTACACCTAAATAGAATTTTCATATTTTAAGTTATAATTATTTTAAAATAATCTACCACCAAGATTAGTAATTTGTACATGATGATTATTGCCATGGACTTGAAATCTTGTATGCGAGCAATAGTTTTGCATACAAGGGATGAGTAATTTTGCATGATGATTATGTTAGCATAGAAGGATACGAATTTGCAAATCACACCTTGATTCGATCCATAATATACTCCAAATAACGATGTAAATATGTAAGGGAATTTTACACAATAACCTTATAAACTTTACTGATTACACGACCTCAATAATCTTATTCCTTCTTACACTATAACTCATGTCGTCAATTTAACTCTTCATAAGTTACTATGTTGAGTTGATCAAACCACATGGAAAAGTCCAGATCGTGGATTTTTCTCCTTCCTTCTCCTTTCTCCCATTCTTCTTCATCTTCCTCACCCTTCTAGGTCAAGCAATCCACCACCAACACGATGAGGATATCGTCGTGCAGCCGTGACAACGAGTGAGATGCCCTGGGAATGGAGAGAGGCGAGAAGGACGTCAAGGTGCAACAACAGAATTGAGGGAGACATTGTGATGATGTTAGTGGTGGCAGAGTCAAGCTCAAATGCTTAAGGGCGAGCGGTGTCACTTGGAAGATGCAGAGCTTCTCCATCATAGAGGAGGAGGAGAAAGTGGGGGGGGGGGGGGGTGCAAGATGAGGCAGAGGGGGTGTTGGGGGAGGAGCTGGCTTGTGAGGGCAATGGGGGAGGGGAGGTGATGGAGGGCGAGGAAAGAGAATGACATTGATTTGAAAATTTAATAAACACGAACGGTAGATTTGACATTTTAGACGAAATTCAGTTGACTTAAATGATCAAACAGATGATAGTTAATCACAATGGTCATCGTGTAAGATTTAGTAATAATACATAGGTCATGTGGTAACTATAAAGTACTCATCAGTTGTAGTGGTAAAGTTTATAAGGACCGTGGTGTAAAAATTCTAATGTGCAATGATGTATCCATGTTGATTCTACTACTATATAAACTGTATATGAATTTTTACATTTTTACCCTATGTAAAAGAGATATGGATACAAATATCCTAATTTGATACACATTATATCTAAACCTGTTTTAGCATTTAATATATTATAAATTTATTTATAATGATACACAACAAAGTCATATGCTTTCTTCACGACGTCTGATTTAAATGTTATGAATTCAATATACTTCTATATATACTTCATCCATTAATTAAGCTATTTTTTAAAATACTTTTTTTTCAAAAAGATAAGAATATAATAGCACTTGAATCCAAATTAAATCTGCCATCACAAGTCCTCTTTGTTGCTTAATTTTGAATGAAAAATTTCTAAATCCCCCAAAAAAAAGGTTAACCGTGTCTTTTTCTTCCTGCGGAACAACTTAAACACCGTTCCATCGTCTCCAGGCCGTGATTGCCTTGCATTCATCGTTCCTTCGGCACCTCGACTCGCTTGAGGGTTTCCCACCACGATCATGTTCTCTTGAACAATTGCCAAGCAACCCAACCAATTCGACACAAAAGAGATCTTCCATTCTCCCCTTCCCAGTCGAATCCACTCGGCGCGTTGCGATCGCCTGGAAGATGAAGACGACTAAGGGGGGGAAGGTCATGAACCCTACCGACGCCTACAGGAAGGAGCTTCGCAAGAAGGAGCTGAAAAGGGTACGCTTTTCCTCCTCTGATCAATCGATTTCCGGCTAAATACGATCTTCTGCTATTGTTTTGGTGTTCTTGAGCCCCTACAACGACGGATTGGCCTGAAAGTTGGGCCTTTTCTATAGTAAATGTCTTCTTTTCGTGGAAAGAGAAAGTTAGATGATATTTTGATGCAAGGTTATCGTCCGCAAGAGCTCGCTATTATCTCGAAGACGAGCGTTCTGTGGACTTGACATACATCCTCTTCTCTAGTTTTGTCTTCCTTCTTGCTACTTGGACTGAATCTTGACATCTGACAAATGGGATTCCTTTGGGACGCTTATCCTCCTCCCGTGTAATGAACCTTCGAACTTGTTCCTCAGAGATGATGCTTAGGAGAAAATGAAATGAGGGATAAATGTATGGATACCCATGGAAAAGACTACACTTTGCTCCATGAAATGGAAGCTAAAGGAATAGTTTTTTGATCGATAAGTTAAGCTAAACACTGCCTTGCAACAGAATGACTCCTCTGCCAAAAACTTAAAATAAGCTTTATAACCCCTCAATGGCATCCAAGGGAAGGTCAGTCACTTCAGATGGACCACATTCACGAAGTACTTTACTTACCACAGCTGTCTCCTAACCTTGTCTTGACTGGTTTCCCCATCGAGGAATTGCGAGTGAGAGGTTCAATAGCGCATGCAGGATAATTTATAACTGACAGACCAGGTAGGAAACTTCTCATAATCCCTCTGTCCAATTAGTGAAGCTACAATAGCAGCTACGCCTCTTAAGTTCTCAATAGTCCTATCATATTACATATAAATGTTGTATTTCTTACTTTAATTGTTACTTATTGCTCCCATAACATTTTCATATCTTCGTATGGGATTTTTCCCACATTTTATACAAAACCTGACTCTGCCAATATCAGCAAAGTTAAAGAAATGTTCTGATGCTACATACTAGTAACAATACTAATGTGGTTACCTTCAATACAAAGTCTGACACTTCCACTATTGGAAATGTAAAAAAAAGGTCCAACGTACTATATATAATCAACACTGTTCTAACATTTTGGAGAATATCTCTAGTGGAATTTTTCCCTATAATTATTAATGTTCTCACAGTTGTTTGTGTAATGATCCCTGAAAATCAATGATATGAAAGTCTTAGGCCTGATATATGGATTTTTTAAATTTCATGTTGGCATTCATTTTAGATTTAGAAACTGTGGGCTGGTTCGTTCTGTTTAAAAGAACTAGTGAGAGTCATTAGCCTCGTGATATGCATGGTACAACAACAAACCCTTTTCTCACATTAATTAGGGTCGGCTACATGGATTCTTTGCCTCAATTGGCTCATTCTCGGGCTTAGATCCAAAAAACTAAGGTCCCTTTGTATAGTCTCATTTCAACACTTCTTTGGCTTTCCTCGCTCTCTCTTAGCCGGCTGAACATCCCAAAACTCGCATCTCCTCACTGGTGCATCAGTTGGCATCTTTTGCAAACGGCCAAACCACCTTAAGCGAGTTTCTCTCATCTTATCCTCGATCGAAGCTACACCAACTTTCATTCTGATTGCATCATTCCGAATCCGATATTTAAGTGTTTGTCCACACATCCACCTTAGCATCTTCATTTCTGCTACTGCCGCACATGTCTATGGTTCACAGGCCAACATTCAGATCCATAAAGCATAACAGGTCTCACGGTTGTTTTGTATAACTTTCCTTTGATTTTCAAAGGAATTTTCTTACTACAGAGAACAGTAGAGGCTCCTCTCCATTTTAGCCAACCTGCATTTATCTATTAGTAATATTTCCATCAATTTTCCCATCATATTGCAAAATAGATCCCAAGTATCTAAAATATTCTCTTTTCTGGATGTTATCGTCACCAATCTTCACCTCAATTGCTTCACCATTGCTTCCATCAAAAGTGCACTCCATATATTCAATCTTAGCCCTACTTATACAAAATCCTTTAGTCTCCAATGCATGTACCTCAAGATTCTCATTTACTTCATCTCTAGTCTCATCAACCAACACAATATCATCGGCGAATAACATAAACCAAGGTATCTCATCTTGAATGTTTGGATAAAAAAATCTCATCCTAAATGTGAATGGTCAACTCATCCGTAATCAAAGTAAAAAGAAATGGACTCAATGCTGAACCTTGATGCAAACCGATATTGATGTCAAATAGTCAGTCTTCCTAGACTGTATCCTTACAGAAGATGAAGCCCTATCATACATATCTTTGATGAGGTTAATGTATAGGACATGTACTTGTTCCTTATCCAAAATTCTCCATAATATCTCCCGCGGGATAGAATTATAGGCTTTCTCCAAATAAATAATAATCATACGGAGGTTCTTCCTTTTAGCTCTATAAATCTCCATTGTTCTCTTCAGCAAGCAGATGACTTCAATAGTTGAACGACCTAACATGAATCCGAATTGACTTTCTTTTATTTTGGAAACTTGCCTCAACCTTCTTTCGATCACACGTTCCCAAATTTTCAGAGTGTGACTCATCAACTTGATACTTCTGTAATTTGGACAATTCTGAATGTCTCCTTTGTTCTTATAAAGAGGCATCACGATGCTTCTCCTCCAATCTTTAAGTTTTCTTGCTTCGCCAGATAACATTGAATAAATTTGTAAGCTAAGTCAAACCACACTTACCTAAAACTCTTCAAACTTCTTTAGGAATGCCACCAGGTCCTACACCTTTCCTAGGTCTCAAAGCCTTCAAAGCCTCCTCTACTTCATTCTTTTGTATTCATCTATAGCTTGCATTATTCAAGTAACTTTCACTACTAGCTAGATCTCCCACATTGATCTCTCTATTTCCTTCTTTAATGAAAAACTTATGAAAGTACTGCTTTCATCTAGTCTCTATATCCTTTTGAGTAACAAGCACGTGGCCTTCCTCATCCTTAATGCATTTCGCCTGAGAAAGGTCTCTAGTCTTTCTTTCTTTGCTTTAGCCAACATGAGTATACCCTTCTGGCCCTCCTTAAAGTCGAGATTTTTGTACAAAACTTCATAAGCTTTTGACTTAGCTTCGTTTACATCCTTCTTTGCTTCATTCTTCGCGATTTTGTAGTTTGAGATAGTTTCATATGCTCTATCCTTAGACATAGCTTTAACGCATACTTTTTTAATGTTGAGCTTCTCTTGCACTCCTCCACTCCACCACCAAGCCACCTTAAGTCGTCCATTTTACTCGCCTAATATCTTTTTGGCTACCCATTGGATACAAGATGCTACCGCCTCCCACACCTCGTTTGCACTTCCATTACAATCTCAAGATAATTCTTCAAAAACCTTCTCCCTGAAGCTTGATTGCTTCAATTGAAGATTCCATCATCTAGTTCTAGTAATCTTAAAACCCCCTTTTTTCATTACCAACCCTTTTATTTGTTCATCCATGACTAACAAGTGATGTTGAATGGTCAAACTCTCTCATATGATTATTTTGCAGTCTTTGCAACAAACTGATCTCTTCTCCTCAATGCAAAGTGTAAAGATAATTACGTAGTCGGTGTATCGTGTATGTCATTTTTATTTTCTTGGTAACCTCTTATGTAGTTTACCCATGGGTTTTCTCTCTATATAAGAGAGCTTAGAATTCTATGGAATAAACAGATTACTCTTTTCCACCAATATGGTATCAGAGCCAAAACCCTAAAAACCTAACCCTTCCCACAACTGCCCCCTCGGCGCCGCCACATCCTTCCACCCCTCCTTGGTGCCGCCACCTCCTCCCACCGCGCCGCAACATCCCTCCACCGCCGAACCCCCCACCACCGTCGAACCCCCTCCACCGCCGAATCCCTTCCACCGCCGGGTTCCTACACCACCGCACCCCTCTTCACCGTCAGTGCCTCCTCTTCTGCCATGCCCTACCTCTACGGATTTGAGTGCGTAAAGTCTACATATGCACTCAAATCCTATACAGTTTATGTAGACACTTGTTGATGCGGCGTGGAATCAAAATATAGGGTCAAATATTTATCTAATTTTAGTGGTCAATTTTATTTACGTTTATTTAAGTTGTCGGGTCTTTAATTCAATAAATGAGATCGCCTGTGATCTCCAACAAATAGTTATAGATTTGATTTTTAATTTGGTCGATTAATTAGTTAGAGTCTAATTAGGATCAATTAGTTGTCAATTTAAATTTGATTTCTGTTTTTGTAATCCCATCTCTCCTATATAAAGGGATGGTGGTCCATTGTTTTGAGACAGTTCAGTATTGATAATCAATTCAGATTTTATCTCCTTCTCTTTGTCTCTCTCTCTCCACGCGTGATCTTCACGTTCTTTCCCAAAATCCCTCATATTCCCGACGACTTTCTTTTCTCAACCCCTCTTTCTTCTACCACCGAAATCCACCAATAAAAAATATTATTTTCGTCGACGCCGAATCGTGTTTGCATCATTTGGTATCAGAGCATGGCCTACAGGTCGTCATCACGATCTGACGATCCGTCCAGACGTTCGCATCGACATGCTTCAAGGGACTATCGTTCGACCGAACGAAAACGGCGAGCCGACGACGCTTACAACAAGGAGACGATGAGGATGCTACGTGATTTACCAATCACGTTCCACTCCCAGTTTCACGAGTTTCGAGCTCTTATGGTTGACTTCGAGTACCTACGCGCCAAATCGAAGCCTCCAACCACCGACACCGAAGTTGACAACGAGAATCTCGCCGCCAACGACGAAACGACCGCTGTCCAAACCGTTTCAGAGGAGAAAAATGCCGAAACGCTTGCTGTCCAGGACGTTTCAGATCAGGCCCCATCACCAACGGCATCCCCGATGGCAGCCCCAACCCCCCCATCGGGTCCCCAGGCCGTCCAGCCCCTCGCCGCACCGCCCTTGGAAGCTCCTGCGACACCACCGCCATCGCCAACGATTATCGGCAGTTCATGCTCAACTCCGACACCCACCCCGGTCGTCCAAACCCTCGCCGCACCACCGACGGACACCCCCGCGACCCCCGACCCCACCTGCGACACAACCCTGTCCACCGCCTCCCCCCTCCACACCCTCAAACCGCCTCCCGCAAACCCCAACTTCCCCGGCGACGCCTTCGCCTTCCCCCAGTCCTGCGCCAACTCCCCACCCGCCAGCAGCCCCACCCCTCGCCTGCGCCTCCTCCTCCCGGCGCCAACCCACCTCGCCGCCTTCCCCCGGCCCTCCTCCCCTTTCCGCGCTCTGCTAGCCTCACCCTCGCCATCCCTCCCATCGCCACCCTCGGACCCCCTCCCATCACCAACCACGCGTCCCCAGCGACCCCGCCGAAACCCGATCCCGGCCCCCCAGCACCTCGCGCCCTCCCATGCGGGAACCCTTGCGACCCCCGCCTTCCCTCGCCCACGCCATCGCCGAGGTCGAGTCGTCGCCCTGGGCCCTCCATCGCCGCCATGCATCTACATCAAGCAATTCGTCGGGAGACGAATTTTTTAAAGCGGAGGAGAGTTGATGCAGCGTGGAGTCAAAATATAGGGCCAAATATTTATCTAATTTTAGTGGTCAATTTTATTTACGTTTATTTACGTTGTCGGGTCTTTAATTAAATAAATGAGATCGCCTGTGATCTCCAACAAATAGTTATAGATTTGATTTTTAAATTTGGTCGGTTAATTAGTTAGAGTCTAATTAGAATCAATTAGTTGTCAATTTAAATTTGATTTCTATTTTTGTAATCCCATACCTCCTATATAAAGGGATGGTGGTACATTGTTTTGAGACAGTTCAGTATTGATAATCAATTGAGATTTTATCTCCTTCTCTTTGTCTCTCTCTCCACGCGTGATCTTCACGTTCTTTTCCAAAATCCCTCGTATTCCCGACGAGTTTCTTTTCTCAACCCCTCTTTCTTCTACCACCGAAATCCACCGATAAAATATATTATTTTCGTCGATGCCGAATCGTGTTTGCATCGCTTGTCTTTTGGTCTACGAACCCTAGTTCTTCGTCTCCGGTGACATGTCAGAAAATAAAGTCGATATGCCCTCCATAGACGCGTTCAAAGGTCCCGTGCCAATAGTCAAGATGGATGGGACGAACTATGAGCTTTGGGCGATGCAGTTCATGAGCCTCATGAAGTCGAATGGTAAGAAGCACATTCTTATCGAGGAAGAACCAACAGAGAAGATTGGGATCTATGCCTCCTAGGTGGCTGATGATTCATATGCCAAGGTCTGGCTCTCAGGCACATTGTCGATGGAGCTTGCTAATGATGTTCTCCATTAGCCCACCGCTAAGGCGATGCGGGACATACTGGCAGCAACTTATTCCCAGGTGCGAAATGAGATGAAGATGTTACAGCTCCAGCATGACATATTCACCATGAAGCAGAATGGACGACCACTACATTCCTTGTATACATCCCTACAAGGGATGTTTGAGAGCTAGAGGGGCCCAGGTTGGCCCCCCCCTTCCAGGGGTGCAGGGACAATGCCCCTGACCCGAAACAAAATATATAAAACATGATGTATTTTAATGCTAGGAGTAGCAAAATAAGTGGTGAAATCAAGCTTACAAGGGTATATTCATCAATATATAGATATCGGCGAAATTTCGACGGTATCGGTCGATATGCGAGAATCTTTGTATTGAATCCAATCATTATTGACAGATATGAGCCGATATGACGATATATCGCTGATATATCGATCATATATCATCGATATCCTGGTAGATAGATATGTATCCTGATATCGATATCCCCTGCCTCTCGATACCGATTTATCGACGATATATCGTGGTATGGCCTTCTGCGGTCTCCGATATCACTGGATGTAATCTAGCAAACAAATGTCTCCATAGAAAATTCTAATTACTCAGATACATAGCTATGACGAAAGATTATTCACAATACCAATCTGGTATGTACCTATCACCTTAAATATCTATTGTAAACTCAATGCCTACTGTGAACTTTGTTGGGTGACTATTACAAACACAATAAAATTTACCATGAATATTGTGACTACAAAAATCTCAGGATTTTATCTCATCCACTTTGGATGTAATGTGCAATAAATCTTGTTAATAAAACCTTTCACTTTGTCGATCACAATATGCAAGTAAAATTACAATGCAAAATAATACAAAGTACTAAGTTTCCAATGCAAATGATGAAGCCTATATAACAATAACACAGTTGGGAATTTCAATGGATTTCGAGATAAAAAGTTAGAACATGGGCATAAGTGTCGCATGAAATAGCAAAGCCAACGATGATGAGAGAGAGAGAGAGAGAACAATGACATTCTCACGACCGGAGAGATCGAGAGCGATGAGGGGGGTAGAGAGAGTTGTTTGATCGACACAAAGAGAGTCGAGTAAGTAGAGTGCCTAGTGATCAGGAAGCAAAATGATGCAAAGTACTAAGTTTTTAATGCAATTAGCAAAAACATAGTTCGGATTCAACGGATTTTAAGATAAAAAAAGATCATGGGCATAACTGTCACCTGGGATAGCAAAGCTGATGCAGCGTGGGCCCCGAATATAGGGTCAAATATTTATTTAATTTTAATTATCAATTTTATTTACGTTTTTAAGTTGTCGTGATTGTTTAATTAAATAATTGAGATCGCATGTGATCTCAACGTTTATTTCGTAGACTTTAATTTGAAATGGGGTCAAATAATTAGTTAGAGTCTAGGCAAGTCGGTTGTCAATTTAAATTAGTTTACTATTTTTGTAAACCCATCTCTCCTATATAAAGAGAGGGTAGCCCATTGTTTTTAGTCAGTCAAGTATGAATCAAAATTGAGTTTATCTCAGTATCTCCCTCTTTCTCTTCTCCCTCCACACGATCTCCGCAGTTCTCCTCCTTCAACCTCTCGTATTCCCGACGAGTTCTCTTCTCAACCCTTCCAATTTCTCTTCTGAACCCGTCTCGTTCTTCTACCAAAAATCCACCATAAAAAATTTATCATTTATCAACGCCGCGAAAAGCCGTTTGCATCATTTGGTATCAGAGCATGGCAACCGAATCGTTCTTACGATTCGACGATCCGATCGCATTTTAGAGGACCCAATACGATTTGAGTCGTCTCTCACATGACTCGCATTCACGCTCGCGTTCGAAGATGTTCAAGAAACGTATTATAGCATCCACGAAAGTTCAAGCATGGCTGGATGCGACATTCGATGGAGATTCGCTCGGCAACGACAAAACTCAGATCATAGAAGCTGCTGGGCAACCTAGTTTTGATCAAGAAAACGAAGGTATTTTCATTCATATCGAAGGTTTATTTGATACAATAATAATACAAGATGAGGAGGAAGACTTGGGACCAATATTTGATGAAGATCCAGCGAACGAAGACTACGAAATCGTTGGTTTTTTAACAGTACAAGTCGCTGTCCAGGGGGATAATATACCATCGGGGCCATCAATGACTACCCCGACTCAACAATCCATGGTCGCCTTAAACCCCTCGATTGCGCAACAGCCTTCCCCGCACCACTACCCAGGCCCTTGCCGCTGTCATGCGTGTCTCAAGCATGATCGTCAACCTCGCGTAATGAAGAGCTCACGCGACTGCCACAGCATCCGGAGGGGGCGATTCCACCATCTATATCGCCCTAACAACGGAGCGAAATCCACCGCTCGATCTACTTGTATCAGCATGTGCCACCACCGTCAACGGGGCACGATAGGCGAGGGCGGCCTCGCTGTAGTCGCACCCGAGCGCAGAAAATATTCGTCAGTCGTTGGTATCCCCACCGCCGGAGCCTTTGCACGAAGCCACGATACCCCCAACGTTGGAATCCAAGACTTAGGGAGTCGGGGTCGTTGCACCACCTCCATCGTCGTCTCGGCCTAAGGCTTAGCCGCTGTTGTCATTATATCTATGCCCGATGCCAATGTTGGAGAAATCAAAGCCGAAGGGTCTGGCGCCGTCCAAGACGAGAGGGAGAAGTCCCAAAAGGGTTTCCAGATTTACCTCCCATAAAGGGGCGATTCCGTGGAATTGGGGATTGGAACATTAATTGGAAAAATTGCAAAATATATTTCCATAAATCCCATATTTCAATCACATTCCCTAACAGAGATTTTAGTTGGGGTGAAATATTTTGTAACATTTTCAGGCCGCCCCCTCCTCACAAGACAATTTACCAAAAGGGTCAATTGCCAATCAAATTATATTGTGGCTATCTTTTAGATGAAGGGGTAGAACAATTGCAGCCATATCCCTCGGTGGAAAAGAATTACAAACGTAACGTTGAAAAGAATCGAATGGGAGGAAATTGAAGCCACAATTCATGGATGAACTCTCCAACAACGCACCTACATCAAGCAATTCGTCGGGAGACGATTTTTTTAAAGCGGTGGAGAGTTGATGCAGCGTGGGCCCTGAATATAGGGCCAAATATTTATTTAATTTTAATTATCAATTTTATTTACGTTTTTAAGTTGTCGTGATTGTTTAATTAAATAATTGAGATCGTATGTGATCTCAACGTTTATTTCATAGACTTTAATTTGAAATGGGGTCAAATAATTAGTTAGAGTCAGTTTAGGCAAGTCGGTTGTCAATTTAAATTAGTTTACTATTTTTGTAAACCCATCTCTCCTATATAAAGAGAGGGTAGCCCATTGTTTTTAGTCAGTCAAGTATGAATCAAAATTGAGTTTATCTCAGTATCTCCCTCTTTCTCTTCTCCCTCCACGCGATCTCCGCGGTTCTCCTCCTTCAACCTCTCGTATTCCCGACGAGTTCTCTTCTCAACCCTTCCAATTTCTCTTCTCAACCCGTCTCGTTCTTCTACCAAAAATCCACCATAAAAAAATTTATCATTTATCAACGCCGCGAAAAGCCGTTTGCATCAAAAGCCGACGACGACAAGAGTGGGAGAGAGCGACGACATCGTGTTGACTAGAGATATTGAGAACGGCGAGAGCGATAGAGAGAGAGAGATGCTTGAGCAACGTGGAAAATGAGCAGAGAGCTGATCTCTAGGGTTCTACCACATCTCGAGGGGTGTGGGTATACTCGAGGCGGGGAGAGACTATTACTTAATCGATGGGGTTTACTGGGATTATTTTAGATGGTCCTAGTTTTTTGTGTATTCAATACACGACCGATATACGGCTACATATACAAAATACTCAGATAACATAAATGCTTCTGCTGCATATTAAGCAAGTAAGACATATTCGGTACGCTAGGCCCTTCGACTTCGCATATACGACCGCCTGGATCGATTTTCTGAACACTGGATTGATCAGATGGATTTAGATGATCGGTCAAAATCAAAAGTTGATTGATTAGTGATCAAAATTGATCGATCAGAATACAACTATTAGAATTTAAAAGTTGATCGATCAAGAATCAAGGTTGATCGATTTGTGTAGAGTGGTTGATCGATCATCTTGACCTTTTGACCTGAAAGTCAAAGTCAAAGATCTTGAAATGCTATTTGCATGATGCTTGAGGCCTTCTACATTCTAAGACAATTATAAAATGCGTGACTCAATAAAAGAAAAGACTTCATCTTCTTCTTGAGCTTGTGGTCCTTAGCCTTGAACTTGAGTTGGAGTCCCTTAGTTTCTTCTCCACTTAAGCTTGAGCTCCTCAGTTTGAGCTTCTTCCATGTCCAGTGGCGTTCCCGCTCTTGACGGAGCTATAAGCCAACTGTACAAGTTTTGTTATCATTAAAATATGCATGATCATGCATGAACTAACACTATGCTCTATGGATCTTAATGTTGGCTTGTAACCATAGACATGTGTAGAGAATGACGTTAGCAGAAATGAAAATGCTAAGGTGGATACGTGGTCATACATGAAAGATCGGATTCGGATTGCTACAATATGAAGGAAAGTTGGTGTAGCTTCGATAGAGGAGGATAAGATGAGAGAAAACAGCTTAACATAGTTTGACCATTTACAAAGGAGGTCGGTTGATGTACCCATTACACGATGTAAGATTTGGGATGTTGAACCATCTAAGAGAGGGTGACAAATGCCCAGGAAGTGTTGGAATGAGACTATCCGAAGGAATCTTAGTTATTTTGATCTAAGCCTTAGAATGACCCAAATAGATCTGAGTGGAGGTAAATAATCCATTTAGCCGATTCTACTTAATATGGGACAATGATTTGTTGTTGTTGTGGAGTACTTGGATTACCATTGTTACTTGTCAATATCCCAACTCGAAAATTTCATTATTTGCATTTTGCAAGCCCCAAGTTTATTTTGGTTTTTTAGATTCTAATTTTCTAAATTGCCGATTGTATCCATTTATTACACTTAAAATGATCATAATTGCTCGGGGGTTATGATCATAATTGCTCGGGGCTTTCTCCACTCGCAAGGCATTCAGGGCCTTGCTCTCTCCCACCCCTGCTTTGTCTGCACCCCTGGTGCGTGATTGTGCCTTCTTCTGGGGGTTACGCTTACCGGAGCGCATCGCCTTCTTCTTATGGGTGCTTCGTCATCGGCGTTTGCTGACCCGGGATCGGTGCGCCAAATTCCTTCCCCACACTAGCGTCACTTGCCAGCTTTGCGGCGATGCCGATGAAACTGCCGACCACTTGTTCTTTCAATGTATCACGGTTGCGGGGGTCTGGGACAACGTTGCTTGGGCTCGCGCGGACAATATTGAAGACTTCTGCGGCATCCTTTGGTCTAACAGGACGAGGGTTAGATCTGATGTTTTGGGCCCCATCGCGCGGCTTTGGTCCATTTGGCGCGCAAGGAACGAGGCTACCTTCTCGAGCATGCGATTCTATAGGGAGAACGTGAGCATTCTCGGTAATTTATAAATTACCGACTGGTGTTGTTAATTGGGTCACGGCATTTGTTTGCCGTTTGTCTACTTTGTATTATTATTCTCCTTTCGCGTATTTCTCCCCCTTTACCCCCTGTAAGTATCCCTCGCTTTCTCCTTTTTAGTTAATATAATTATGGGGCGAGCACCAACGAGTGCATCCCCTTTTTTTTGAGTCAAAAAAATGATCATAATTGTCATTACCAACAAAAAAAAGTTTTGGAAGGGAATTTCTTGCATTCTTCATTTTTTTTGTTCCTTTCCTTTCTAATTGTTCTGGAGGCGGCTGAAGTTCGATGGTAGGTGTGAAAGATGTTTTGCACTGTCGGTACTTAATAGGAATCTGTGACAAGTCTCATGGACAACTGGTGTCAGTGCCTCGACCTCCATTTTCCTGGCTAATCTTTGGGAACTAATATTTGAAATTTTGAACATGTATAGTTTGTTTAGTGACTGTTTGCAGAATTGAGAAATGGGGTTCCTTTAGGCAATTTTTGGTTCATTGATAAAATTTGAAATGTTGGAAGATTATGAATTGGAAGGTGGGCAAAGGCTGAGGTTAATCCATGCATGTCATTTGAGTGTTCAATTTTTTGTTGGGATAAGTTGTGGACTATCCCTTAATGACCACAATGAAACAGGAGCAACAAAAACAACCTGCCAACTAAAATTATTCTTTCATAGGCCCTGCTTATTTTCATGTCTGAATAAACCATGCATTCAATATCAAACTATTTGCATACGTGTATTTTGTGGTTGCAAGATTTTTCTGCAGTTGAAATGCTAGCAATTAGAGTGATTGCACCTCATATTTAGTTACTTGACGATGACAAGGTGCTCAATTAGAACATCATTTATTAAATGTGCACCGTAAACTCTCAAAAAAACCTGAAAAAAAATCAGATGATACAAACTGCTAGGCTATTGAATGTTTGGTTACGAAATGTGCGATTCCAAACTCTAAAATAAGCAAGCCTTTACAAAGCTTGTTACAACAACAACAAAGCCTTTTCCCATAGTTAAGTAGGGTCGGCTACATGGATTCTTTGCCTCCATTCAGATCTATCTTGGGTCAAGCTCAGGCTTATATCCAAAAAATTAAGATCCCTATGTATAGTCTCTTTCCAACATTTCTTGGGTCGTCCCCACCCTCTCTCAGTCGACTTAACATCCCAAAATCATCTTAAGCAGTTTTCTCGCATCTTATCCTCGATCGGAGCTACTTCAACTTTCTTTCTAATTGCATCATTCCAAATCCGAGGCTGGCGGCGATGCCATGGCAGATGGTGCTGGGCCATGGTGTATGGGAGATTGTAGTCGAAGGATGGGAAGGAAGCGACCGTGGGGTATTCGGAGGTGGCCGGCTCGTGGCAGATGGCAGTGGTGCTGGGGAATCAACAAGGGGAGTCACGAGAGGCAATGCCACGGTTGGCGACGATGCAGAGATTTGAGGCGGGGCAGAGTCAGAGGGACACCTTGAGGGGCTGGAGAAGGAAGTTCTGGACTGTCTGGGATTGAGGCCGCCGAAGGGGTGTGCGTTGAAGACTCAATGAATATTGTAACATGTAATGTTTGGGGGTTGGGGCAAGCAAAGAAAAGATGAGCAGTGAATCAGGTGCTAAGTGAGCAAAGGGCATACGTAGCTATGTTACAAGAAAGGAAGATATCGAGGGAAATGAACGACATTTGGAAGGACATTGGGGGGTAGCAAGTTGGGGGAGTTCAGAGCGATTGCATCAGATGGGGATGCAGGTGGAATGGTGATGAGTTGGGATGGGGACAAACTTGAGCTTCAAGAGGAGTTCATGAGGGGACAATTTTCACTCACTCTCTTGATGTGCCGCAAGTCGGACGGGTCTGGGTTGTTGCTCACCAATGTGTATGGCCCCTGCAACGCGTTAAACAATGATAGTATTGTGGAGGAGTTATTCTTGGCTAGGGTGCAATTCCAAGATACTACTTGGATCATCGCTGGGGATTTCAACATTATGCTGCGATTAGAGGATAGACCATGCGATCCTGGCAGGAGGGATAACGGTTCGGAGCTGATGCGTGGAAGGGTCGAGGAGCTGGGCCTGCAGGTGCTTGACACTATTGGCTGCATGTACACTTGGAGGAGCTTACAGGTCTTGGTTGGATAGATTCATGATGTCCACTGAGGCACTTGATTTTTTTTCCTTTGATGGGTGCACGAGCATTGCCAAGACAACATTTGGATTAACACGTTGCTTTTGTGGTTCTCTGGGGAGGAGCGCCCACACTCGGGTTTCAGATTCGAAAAGGTTTGGCTATTGGAGGATGGATTCCGAGAAGTAGTAGAGAATTTTTGGGATGGATGCGGGCATGAGGGTTCGGCCGCTAGATTTCTGGTTTGCAAGCTAGAAGAGCTTAGAAGGTTTCTTATTACATACAACAAGGAGACCCGCACTCAGAGGAGAGAGAGGAGGAGGTCAACATACTCGACAGGATGGAGGACGTGCAGAGCTTGCTAGAGGAAGAGATTTTGGAAAGAAGTGCTCATCTGAATGAGATCCTATGTGAAGATAAGGACAAGGTGGCATGGAGGCAGCACGCCAGGCATAAGATGTTGAAGGATGGATACACGAATATACGCTTCTTTCATGCAATGGCAAGTGGTAGGAGGCACAGAAACATGATTCACTCGTTCTACGTTGGGGCCAACATGGTTGAGGAAGAAAGGGCAATGGGAGAGGCCATACGGTCTCATTTTCAGGCCTTTGGTAGGCGACGTGCTCCGACATGTTGGGGATGGCATGGAAGGGGCGTCTCACAGCTTTCGACCGGGGAGGTAGAGGCGCTGGTGAATGGTTTCACGGAGGGGGAGGCGAAAGCAACATGTTTTCAGTTGAATGCAGATGGGGCACCTGACCCGGATGATTTTCCTGTTGGCTTTTACAGAGAATTTTGGGGTATGGGAGGAAAAGGACCTTTCCGCTTCACAAAAAAACATGCAAGGATGGAAGGAGACGCTTCACAACTTGGGGAAGCGATGCGGAGCGATTGGCGGGGCGAGGGTTTGGCGTGAGGTTTGCCGGAGGGAGGTGCGAGGAGGTCTCCCTGCCCATTCAGATGCGTCGAGCGGGCGCGGTGGTCTCTATGGCCGTTCTATGTAGGGGTGCACATGGATCGGATCGGATCGGATTTTGGCTTAATCCATGTCCAATCCACACTTAACAGATTTTTATTTTTCCAATCCAATCCAATCCATTAAACATGCAAATCCAATCCGATCCGATCCACCAGATTACGTATTGGATCGGATTGGTTCGGATTTTTAATACTCGTTTAATCTATGATTAAGTTTGTAGCACACTAAACCTCAACATTTAAATCATGGTTCTAAAATTGAGATTATAGATAAATATAAAGAAAATGATAGATAATTTTTGGAAGGCAAATACAAATATGCTTGTTATGAATTTAGTTAGAACAATCATTGTATAACTAAATATAAATATCATGTATGTAATCCATAGATTCCATAGAAGCAACTTGAGTTTGAATAAATTTCAAGTTTGTATCAAATAGGAAGTAGAACTAACATGCTTAGTGACGTGGTGCGAGAGGGAGGACCGTGCACGAAGGAGGTTTGGGACAAGAACCATGCACAATTGCACAGTGCGGGAGGGAGTCCGAGGTTCATGGATGTGTGTGTGCAAAGGAGGTCTGTGAGAGCTAAAGATGAGGTGTGTCTACATAGGCGCGAGGGAGGTCTAGCTAAACATGCGCATGACTGGGGACAAGGAGGGCATTGTTGATGACGAGACGGTAGCTGGTTGAGAAGATCTGGATACATGTGCATGAGGGAGGGCTAGGGGAGCCGAGGAACAGGTATGGTTGCACATGTGCGAGGGAGATATGGTTGTGCATGCGCACAACTGGGGACGAAGACGACATCTTGTGGAGATGTGTGCGCCTAAGGTGCAACATGGGTGGATGTTTGTTTGGAATGGTGCCAAGGGGGTTTAGGCTTTGGTATTTTTTTAAGAAGGATATTTCATTTATAAAATTGGAAGGGCTTGAAGGACATTGTGGGTAGGTATTGCTTTTTCCTAAACCAACAAGTGAGATGGGATAAGGGGGTTTACAACAAGTGTTGCGGGGTAAAGCTTGAGTTGGAATGGGTTTAAACTCTAAAAAGAGTAGCTTGGATATTTACACATAGCTTTCGAGTACAATTAAATATATAATATGCTTTAACGATAAGAAATAGATTATTATATATTATTTTTTATTAACGGATTAACGGATTGGATTGGATCGAATTTTGACAATAATCCAATCCAATCCATAAATGAATGGATTTATAAACTCTCAATCCAATCCGATTTATTAAACTTATAAATCCAAACCGATCCAATCCAATGACAACAGATTGGATCGGATTGCGGATTTTATCCGATCCATGTGCACCCCTAGTTCCATGGCGTCTGGAGCGGCGAGGCTTTCGTAGGAAGCTGTTGCGAGGATTGGGTTTGGGGGTGGGGATGATGGCTGGCGCGTGGTTTCCCATAGGAAGCCAGGAAGGAGGTGTTTCTGCTGTACGGATCGGGGGCATCTCACCTCGGGTTGCCGTCTTCCTCCAAGGTGCTTCGCATGCGGCTCCACTAGACACCGTCGACTCTTGTGCCCTTTGAGGGTTGTTGGCGACGCTTTGAGTGGTACTGGCGGGTTGAAAGACCGGGCGTCTGGGGCCTGCAATGCCGGTTTTGCTGATGGGTTGGGCAGCCTGGCGTCGGTTGGCTCCGGGTCTCCTGATGGCGGGCGTGGCATCGGTCGGACGATGGAGGTTCTGTCTGGGGATCGCGAGGTTGCGGGTCCTGTGCTGGGCGGTTTTGGCGGGGCGCTGATCGGGATATTGTCGGATAATCTGCCGCTTGGTTTCTCTTTGGAGGCTGAGGTCTCTCGGAGTCTTGGATGCCGGTTCACAGGCGATGTCGTGGGGCTGGTGGCTGGTAGAGTCTGCGCCCACGGCCTATCGACTCAGCAGAAGTTGACGCTTTTGTCCTCGGGGGCATCCGAGGCGGTTCGGTGGAGGCCTCCGAGGTTCGTTGACGGCCATCTCGATCGGTCAGTGGTCCGCCTAGCGCATATCCGCGGGGTTCCCTTTCTTTCCTGCTCGGCGAGGGTCTTGGGCCCGGCCCTGCGGAATGTCGGCTCGGTCATTAGGATCATGGCTGACGGTAGCCTTCCGGGGTCTGATCCGGATCTTACGGCAGTTTTGATGGAGTGCTCGATTGGAGTGGGACCGGAGGCGGAGGCTGTGCTTCAGGTGGGGCGCTTCTCCTTCATTTTGCAGATCCTGCTGCTTGCTCCTCCTCCTCTGCTGGGTGTTGGAGGGCGTGCTGATGCGGCGAGTGCGGGCACAGATCGGCTTGCTGAGATGGCGGGGCTTTCGGGAGACGGTCTGCCTTCCCTTCGGGATGGGGGTGACTCTTCGCTTATGGGGCCTCCTCGTCCCTCGAGCACACACATGGCGGTTCTTGAGTTTTCCTCTCCTGGTGCGACGGATCCACAGGGCTTCCCTTCGCTCGGGGAGCTGCTCGGGTCGGATCCTCCTTTGCGAGCCCTGGAGACGGAGCCTCCTTTCCAGATTTTGAAGGCGGATCTCGTCTTAGCGCCGCGGGGTGATCATGACCCTGTTCTCTCCCGGATCTCATACTTCGGGCTCCCCGGTCGGACTTCTCTCCCTTGCGAGTTTGGGGTTAGGCGTTGCTTCGCTGATCTTGGTTCTGAGTCCCTCTGCGCTTCGCCTCCTCGGGAGGTCGTGGAGGGACAACACTCCGGGTTCTGTGATGTTGGTGGCTGGGGGTGTGGGGATGCTGAGGGTGGGCCTGCTCCACCTTTGAGCGCGGCTCCGATTGTTCAGATTGTTGTGCGGATGGGATCCCTGTCGTTGGCCTCCGCTGGGGAGGGTTCTTCAAAGAAGAGATCGGGAAAGAGGTACCGTAGGAGGCAGCGTGCCAGGACCGCAGTGGTGGCCCCTGCTTCTGTTCCTGAGCGGCTGGCGTGCGGGCGGCTGGGGTCGTAATTGTGGAAGGGGAAAGCAAGGTTGGTTTTTAATGAAGATCCTCTCCTGGAACGTCAGGGGTCTAGGGGACCCAGTCAAGAGGAGTGCGATGGGGTCAAGATTTTTTGAATGGGGTTGTGATATAGTCTTGCTGCAGGAGGCCAAGCTGGCTTCGCTCTCAGATCTGATTTGGCGATCCTTTGGGGCATGCCCGATCTCGGAATTTTGTTCGTTGGATACGATTGGTTCTGCGGGCGGTTTGCTTGTGGCCTGGAGGGGATCTTCTTTCTCCTTGCGGGCTGAGTTGAGGGGTCCTCACCTGCTAACGGTTCTTCTGGAATGTCTGAGTTCGGGGCTCACTTTTGCCCTATCCTGCATGTATGGCCTGTGTTCTGCTTCTTCGCGGGATCAGCTTTGGTTGGATCTGAGAGCCGCTCGGGACTCTTTCCCGGCCATCCCCTTGTTGGTGGGGGGTGACTTTAACGTTACGCTGCTTTCCTCGGACCGGCCTGGGGTGGGGGTGGGGGCAGGACCCTGGCTCGGCTGGTTTTTGGGAGATCGTCGATTCTTTAGGGCTGGAGGTGCTGGACGCTTCGGATGTTAAGTATACCTGGAGGAGCCCTGGTTCCAGATCTCGGCTGGACCGCTTCTTGGCGTCGGCGGAGTTCTCGGAGGCGTTCCCGCTCTCTTCTGTGGTTGCCAGTCCTCGCTCCTAGTTGGATCACTCGCCCATTCTTTGGGACTGGTGAGGCATCGCTTCCTCGGGGCCTCTTTCGGTACGAGAAGGCTTGGTTGCTGGAGGACTCCTTCCGGGGGCTGGTGGAGGCCCATTGGAACTCGGTTGTGGTCTCTGGATCAACGGTTGCTAGGTTCGCCAGAAGTTGGGCTCCCTCCGGCTTGGCTTTGTATCTTCAAGCGAGAATCGAGGGCGGCTTGCCGGGCGAGTCGGGCTGAGGTGGAGGCGGAGATTGGCCTTTTGGACGACTTGGAGGATGGGCGGCCTCTTTATCTGGATGAGTTGCTTCTTCGGGCTGAGGCACAGAGGAAAATAATTTTAGAAGATAAGAAGAAAGTGACGGACAAAGGTCCAGGCACAGGTGGCTCAAAGAGGGAGACACGAACTCGGCTTTTTTCCATAGGGTCGCTAGTGGCAAGCAGAGGACCAACATTATTAGATCTATGCTCTTCGGCGATGTGCGGGTGGAGGGTAATAGGGAGCTTTGTAGTGCTATTGCGGACCATTTTTGGGAGTTCTCGGTGAGAGGGTCGGTTAGGCACTAGCGCTGGTCTGGGGAGGGGGTAGTGCGGCTCTCGGACACGTATGCGTCCATCTTGACTCAGGAAGTGACTTATGAGGAGCTGAGGATGGTGGTTTAGAATCTCAACAGTGATGGGGCACCAGGTCCTTCCGTCTCCTTCTACAGAGACTTCTGGGATCTCATTGGCAATGAGGTACTTGAGGTGGTTCAGGAGTGCTGCCGCTGCTGCAATGCGGGGTCTCAGCGGGTGAATAGAGCTCTCGTTATTCTGCTTCCAAAGTTTGATGGGGCCAACATGATTGAAGACTACAGACCCATTGCTATATCCAATGCCATCTACCTGTTCGTTGCTAAGGTCTTCGCGACGAGGCTCAACAGGGTCCTGGAGCACATCATTTCTCCTTTTCAGTCGGCTTTCGTCCCCGGTAGGCAAATTGCGGATTCCTTAGTCATGGCAGCTGAGATTGTGGCAGACTGGAAGAGATGCGGTACTAAAGCTTTGCTTTGTAAGGTGGACTTCTCGAAGGCCTTTGATACCCTCGACTGACGCTTTCTTTGGGCGGCGATACACATGAGAGGTTTCCCGATCGATTGGATTTCTTGGATGAGGCGGTGCGTTACGACGGCGTCGATGACGATGCTCGTTAATGGTCGTCCAGAGGGTGGGTTTTTCTAGCCGCAGAGGGGGGTGAGGCAGGGTTGCCCCCTGCCCCCCTTCTGTTCATTATTGTTGCAGACGTTTTGGCTTGCATGGTGGAAAGGGTGCAGAGCGGGGGGCTCACGAGGGGCTTCTTGAAGGGTGACGTGCAGATCCCCTTGCTTCAATATGCAGTTGACACCATCTTCTTTGTCGAGGGTGATCTTGAGAGCGCCAGGAGGATGTCGGCGATGCTTGAGCTCTTCAGTGAGATGTCTGGGTTGAGACAGAATGCTGGTAAATCGAAGCTCGTGCCTTTCTCTTTCAGTGACGATGTCGTGGACCTTTGCTGCTCGGTGCTGGACACGCCTCGGGCCTGTCTTCCTATTCACTACTTGGCAGTGTTGCAATAGTCGGCCGACTATCCCGAATAGTCGGTCCGACTATGAGGTGCGGTGGGGTACCCGACTGAACAAACCTCCAGTCGGGCAATAGTCGGCCCGACCGAATAGTCGGTCGACTATTCGGCCGACTGGCCCGACTATGAGGCCGACTGGAGTCTGACTCTTCATATTTTTATTTTTTTATTTTTAATTTTCAATATTTATGGGTTACATTTTACCATGGTATTGCCGCAAATGTCAAATTCTATATATCTATTATATTTATTGGTACTTTTATCTTGGATTCACGTTAAATAATGACCATATATGTATAAAAATATAAGAATATATGTATTATAAATAATTTTTATATTAAAAAATACAAAACCGAATAATTCCGAATAGTCGCCCGAATACCGATTATTCTCTATTCAGTGACCCCTCCGACTGAATACCGAATACCGTCTTCTGCAGCACTGCTACTTGGGGCTCCCTCTCACCACCGGGAGATCGAGGCTGTCTGACTGGCTTCCCTTGGTGGAGAGGGTTGAGGGAAGACTTGCGGGTTGGAAGGCGAAGATCCTCTCGAAGGGTGGGATGTTGGTTCTCTTGAAGTCTATGCTGTCCGCGATGCCTGTTTACTACTCCACGAGGTTGATTCCGGTTGGAATTAGGAAGAGGATGGAGAGGCTGATGCGGAGATTCCTTGAACAAGAGCGACCAGGGACAGTCAGGTATGCACCTGGTTAATTGGGAGGACATCACGAGGCAGAAGTGCGAGGGTGTGCTTGGTGTGCACCGTCTGGGCGCTCTGAACGAGGCTCTCCTGCTGAAGTGAGTTGCACGGATCTGGGGTGATGGGGATGAGCTTAGCATCAGGCTCATTCGTCGGATTTACTCGCTTGGTGGTGGGGGCGCCGGAGCCCGTTTTGGGGGGGAGGGCGGCGGGGCACTCCCACTTTTGGAGAGGGATCCTCAAGGTCTCGAGCAACTTTCCGGAGCGCTTTAGGCCGGTGCTGAGAAACGGGGAGAGCTTTGCTTTTTGGAGGGATAACTGGGCGGACGGGGGGGGGGGGGGGATCTTGCTTCTCGCTTCCCTCGCCTCTTTGCTCTCACGGTGGATCTGGACGTGAGTGTGGTCTCGTGCTGGGCTGATGGGAATTGGATGCTGCTATTTTCGCTCGAGTTTCTCCGATCAACGGCTGGAGGAGTTCATGAGGTTGCTGGACGTGCTGAGGGACATGCCAGGCCCCTCCTCTGGGAGAGATCATTGGGTTTGGTGGGACAAGGATTTCACGGTCCGTAGGGCATACTTTGCTATCTCTAGACCGCTGCCTTTTCTCTCGGCGGCTTTGACGAGAGACTGTACATTCCTTTGGGGACTGGGCCTTCCTGAGAGAATCGGGTTCTTTTTATGGCTGTTCAGGAGGAAGAGGCTGATGACGCGGGACAGATGTGCTAGGCTTCTGGGGACTATCTCGGACAGATGCCTTATTTGTGATACGGAGATTGAGACGACTGAGCATCTTTTCTTCTCATGTCAAGGGGTGGCGCCACTTTGGGAGGACCCGTCCCTGCGTTGGGTCAGCACTTCGGACGTGGAGGCATTTTGGGGCAATCTGATGGCGGCAGGACGGCGGGAAAGGAGGGATCTGTTGCGGCCGCTGGCTACGATTTGGGCAATCTGGCTTGCCATGAATGCTCTTCTTTTCACGCGTCAGAGATTTTATTTGGAAAATGTAAATTTACAGGTGTCAGGTTTCTTAAGCTCCTGGAGCACGTAGCGCGTTTGCTTGTACTTCCCTCTTCCTCTTCTTCCTTTAATAAATTCTAGGGGTGAACGCCATTGAGTGTTTCCTCCTTTCTTGGCTTCAAAAAAAGGAATTTTGGGGTATGGTGAAGCATTACGTCATGGGGGTGCTGGAGGAATTTCAGGAAGGAAATCGGTGGGTTTGTCCGTTTGAACAAGGCATCTATCATCCTTTTACCAAAGAGGGACTCTCCCACCAGGGTCGAGGGCTTTAGACCCATCGCATTATCTAATGCTATTTACCTTATTATCTCTAAGATTCTGGCAAATCGGCTCAGGGGGGTGATTGGGTGATTAATCTTACCGGAGTAGGTGGTTTTATACTCGGAAGAGACATGGCAAACGAGCTGGTATTGGCTGCAGACAGTGTTGTAAAAGTCACCCGATTAGCCCGACTAGTCTAGTCAGTGGGGTGACCGACTGAGTACCAATTATTTCCGACTAGGCACATTAGTCGACCAAATTTTGCTTGGAGATACCATATTTTTATATGTTTTGCTTTTCTTATAAGCAAACTCATTATAACATGCTTAGTGTTTTATTTAATTCAATTACTTTTTTATTTTATTATGATAGTATACAAATGTACAGAAAATATGTAAATATATGTATAAAATGAGTTATATATATAAAATAATCATAAAATTCAAAGCTGATTAAAGTCCGACTAGATTCGATTAGTCGCCCGACTACTGATTAATCCTTAGTCAGTGACCCGACCGACCGAATACCGACTACCGACTTTTGCAACCTTGGATGCGGAGATGGTGTCGAACCAAAAGAGATGCATTGCCAGAGGTGTACTTTTGAAGGTGGATTTCTTAAAGTTCTATGACTGTGTGGATTGGAGGTTCCTATGGGCATCGTTAGAGGGGGATTCTCGGGCTTATGGCTCGCGTGGATGAAGCGATGCGTGACGATGGCAACACATGTGATGTGGTTCAATGGTCGGCCGGAAGGGGGGTATTTTCAACCTCAGAGGGGTATCAGGCAGAGTTATCCCTTAGCCCCTCCATTATTTATCATTGCAGATGATGCTTTGGCAGTGTTGGTGAGGAGGGCGACGGATGGTGGTTGGTACTTGGGGTACAAGAGGTATGACATTTTCCTCCCTTTACTGCAATATGCGGATGCCACCATTATCTTTTTGGGTGGAGAAGAAGAGAAGATCCAGAGAACGTCATTGATCATGAACATTTTCGACGACAATTCAGGGCTTCAGATTAATAGAGACGAATCTGTTTTGGTTCCGTTCGGCCTATCGAAATAGGGCACGCTCAGGGTGGCAAAAATGTTGGGGTATCCCATTGATTCCTTGTCGATCAAGTATATGGGATTACCGTTGATGGCGGGGCTATCTAAGAAGACGGACTGGGAGGTTTTTTGGAGAAGCTTGAGAGAAAGCTCGTAGGTTGGAAGGCTGGGATACTCTCAAGAGGGGGAAGCTGATTCTGCTGAAGCATGTTCTTTCGGATATCCCTATCTTTTTTTGGTGTACGAGGCTAATACCTAAGGGGGTGCTTGCGAGAATAGATGTGATGATGCGCAGATTCCTTTAGGCGGAGAGAAGGCAATCTAGGCAAGGGATTCACCTAGTGGATTGGAATAGGGTGACCTTGTAGAAGAGGCAGGGGACTGGGTGTGTTGAGGCTCGGAGAAATGAACAAGGCTTTCGTCGCAAAGTGGGTGTTACGCTTATGAAGGAGCTCGAAGGATTTAGTTTGAAAGGTGATGAGGAAAATATATGTGATTTATATGTCATAGGATGTGGTCGTGGGACAGCTTCCGTCGTCTTTGTGGAGGGGCATTTCTCAGGTATTTCCCGAGTTGGCCTATCAGTTGAGGTCGGTGCTTGGGGATGGAATGACTTCTCGATTTTGGCAGGATGACTTGTCAGGGGAAGGGATTCTAGGGATGCGATTTCCTCGGTTGATGCATCTAGCTCAAAGATAAGGATGTGACGATACGGAAGGTCTGGGAGTGGGAGCAGGTGGCTTGGTCACCAACATTCTCCTCTGGATTGGCGGATCAAAGGGTGGAGGACTTTATGGCATTGCAGGCTGATTTGGCACGATCTGATAGTGATCATTTGGTTTGGGGGTGATGGAAGATTCTCGGTTAAGAAAGCTTACAGATTATTTGTGGGGGATGTGGAGGAGGTGGAGGAGCTGACTGGAGTGGATCTGCGCATGATTTGGAGGTGCAAGGTGCCGTACCAAATCAAAATTTTCTTATGGCCCGTTCAGGATCGGGAGGCTCCTCACCAAGGAGCGCAGGGGTAAGATTTGGGCGTAGGGAATGTGATGTCCAACATATGAGGTTTGGCTGTGGAGGATGCATACTATTTGTTCTTCTCTTGGCAATACTCAGACCAGGTGTGGAAACGGGTGAATGTATCTTGGCTGCATGGTACAGACTAAAACTTTTGGAGGGATATTAGGATGGTATGCAGTTATGGTCACGAGGACTGTGCTTGTCTGTTTGCTTTGATATGGATTATTTGCTGCATGAGAAATCATGTCATTTTTGGGGGAGCGAGATTCTACTCGGAGAATGTGATTGAACATTGTAGGGCTCTTGTTGGTTCATGGAGATTATAACTCAGTCTAACCTTGTATATTAGTTTTTTAAGTACACATATATAGGTTTTGGTGGTGGGTCCCAAACTGGGATACCACACGGTGTTCATTAAAAAAAAATCATTCTGAATCCGATCTTTATATGTGTGTCCATACATCCACATTAGCATTTTCGTTTCTGTTGGAAGAAATGAGTGCGTTATTATTTCTGTGAACCCTAGGCTTTCTTATATAGAGGAGAGTCCTATGGGTAAATTAAATAAGATGGATACATAGAAAATAAAATAAGAAAGCAGTACACATAGAATACGTAAACATATAAATATCTCTACACTCCCCCTCAAGATGGAGCATAGATGTCAATCATGCTCAACTTGGATGAACACTTCTGAAATGGTCCTCTGAGCAATGCGTTGGTAAAGATATCTGCTGTTTGTTTACCCGAGCTGACATGTGAGGTAGAAATCAAACCCTTCTGAATCATATCCTCAATATGTTTTGTTCTCTCATGGAACACATGCTTGTTTGCAATGAATATGGCAGCCTGATTATCACATTGTAACTGCACGAGTAGAGGAATGCAAATCTACTAACACTGCTCGAACCCACATCATTTCTGTACTTGCTTGTGCCATAGCACTGTATTCAGATTTGACACTTGATCTAGCCACAACTGTTTGTTTCTTGCTTCTCCAAGAAACAAGAGAACTGTCGATGAACACTGCGAAGCCCGAAATAGACTTCCTATCCTTAAGACACCATGCGTAGTCAGCATCAACGCACGTGGATACAAAGAGATCTGCTCCTTTCTTGAAAAATAGTCCTGCACATGGAGAAGATTTTAGATATTTCAATATCATGTATATAGCATCCATATGTACTTGTTGAGGTTGCTCCATGAACTAACTCAATCGACTCACAACAAAAGAGATATCCGGTCTGGTAATAGTAACATAAAGGAGCTTCCCACCATCTCTCTGTATCTCCTCTTATCGACCTCATCTGTATCATCGTCGTATAACTTCATGCTAGGATCCATAGGAGTAGTAGAAGGTTGACACCCAAGCATGCTCGTCTCAACAAGCATGTCTGTTACATTACTTACATATTGTCTTTGGGTCATCACAAGACATTGTGCATTCCTCGCAAACTTCAATCCTAAGAAATACCTTAGGGTGCCCAGATCCTTGGTAACAAATTGATGACCCGGAAATTCTTTTGCCATCTTTATTCCCTGCACATCATCTCCTGTAACAACTATATCATTAACATACACCATGATAACAACTGTACCTCTAGGTGTTCTATGCACAAATAGAGAATGATCTGCGTTTGACCTCTTGAACCCCTGTCGTTCAATCAGATCCGAGAGCTTCTAAAACCATGCCCTTGGACTTTGTTTAATGTCATATATTGCCTTATGGAGTCTACATACCTGTTGACATTCCCCCTCAGCAGCAAACCCCGAAGGCTGCTGCATGTATGCCTCCTCCTGTAGATCTCCATACAAAAATGTATTTTTAATATCCAGCTGAAATAAGGGCCAGTCACGTACCACTGCAACTGAAAGAAGAACATGTAACGTGGAGTGGCGAGCAACATGAGAGAACGTGTCCAGATAATCTACACCGTAGTTCTGGGTAAAATCACGTGCCACTAATCTTGCCTTGTAACGATCAAGGCTCCCATTTGCATGATGTTTAACAGTAAACACCCATTTGCAACTGACAATAGAGGCACCAGAAGGGACAAACACCAAACTCCATGTACCACGAGATTGCAAGGCAACCATCTCTTCCTCCATAGCTAAATGCCATCGACTATCTTTCAAGGCCTCATGGTAATTTCGTGGAATGTCCACAGCATGACCTCAAATTTCAGCGAAATTTGGTCGATTTTTTGTCGAATTTCGATATCCTGTCGAAATTGAAATTCGACCGAAATGATTAAAATGACCGCAATATGGGGTCCCTAGTACAAAAAATGACCGAAATGATCGAAATTTCGATCGCATTTCGATCGAAATTCCACCGAATTTCTGTTTTGGTCAGTCACCAAAGTGGTGACCGAAACCGATATTTAGGGCCTTGGTCCACAGCAGATAGAGCTACTGTAAATTTTTGAAAATCCCCTGTCAAGCGATGGAAAGACACATGGGAAGCAAGCGGATATGACATGCATGCATGCTTTTGCTTCCAAACAACAATGGGTATGTCCAAGTCATCTGGAACTTCCTCCTGTAATGATTTCTGCACAAAAATATCTCCAGACCCATCATTAGAAATCATGTTATTAGAACAAACCTGGGGCGTGCTGGATGACAGGCAATGACCATGAGCAGAAACTGGATGACAGGTATAGAAGTTGGGTAGTGGTGGAACAATGGTCACATGCAGCTGTGACGGAGGAAGTAGTGGTGGTGGCGGCAGTGGTGTAACATGTAGGGGAGACAATTGACTCAGAGGAGGAGGTGGCATGTAGGTTTCAGTATCAGACTTCTGAAGCGACCAACTTGTCACCAGAAGGAGAGAAATACATTACAGACTCAAAAAATGTGACATCAATACTTATATAGTATTTTCTGTGTAATGGATCATAGCATTGATATTCCTTCTAGGTTCTGGAGTACCCAACAAACACACATTTGACAGCTCTAGGAGAGAGCTTGTTAAGACCTGGAGCCAACTGATGAATAAATGCAATAGATCCAAAGACACGAGGAGGAAGAGAGAACAACTCCTTCTCAGGAAGGCTATAGTGAAAGGAATTTGCTCACCCAAAACAGACGAAGGCATGCGATTCACAAGCATGGAAGGCTATATCGATTTCGATATCGTGTCGATTCTCGATATTTCGACGGTATATCGTCGAAATATCGCCCATATCGACGCTCTTTTGTGAAGGAAATGTCTGAAAAGGAGGAAATATCACCATATCGGTCTCGTCTCGATATCGATATATCGCCGATATATCGCGATACGACCTTCCATGTTCACAAGATAACATGCCGTAAGAACAACATCACCCCAAAACGAGTGTGGGACACGACTCTGAATAAGAAGGGTGCGAGTCACAACAACAACAACAAAGCCTTTTCCCACAATTAAGTAGGGTCGGCTACATGGATTCTTCGCCTCCATTCAGATCTATCTTGGGTCAATCTCGGACTTATATCCAAAAAACTAAGATCCCTTCGTATAGTCTCTTTCCAATACTTCTTGGGCCGTCCTCGCCCTCTCTTAGCCGGCTCAACATCCCAACACTCGCATCTCCTAACCGGTGCATCAGTTGACCTTCTTTGCAAATGACCAAACCATCTTAAGCGGTTTTCTCGCATCTTATCCTCGATCGGAGCTACACCAACTTTCTTTTTGATTGCATCATTCCGAATCCGATCTTTACGTGTATGTCCACACATCCATCTTAGCATTTTCATTTCTGCTACAGCCATTCTCTGCACATGTCTATAGTTCACAGGCTAACATTCAGAACCATAAAGCATAGCAGGTCTCACGGCTGCTTTGTAAAACTTTCCTTTAATTTTTAAAGGAATTTTCTTATCACAGAGAACAACAGAGGCTCCTCTCCACTTTAGCCAGCCTGCATTTATTCTATTAGTAACATCTCCATCAATTTCCCCATCATGTTGCAAAATAGATCCCAGATATCTAAATGTCGATGCTTCCTTTCTGCAACACCATTTTGCTGAGACGTGTAAGCACATGATGTTTGATGTATTGTACCACAGGAGGAGAAGAAATAGGATAGCGCACGAGTACAAAATTCCAAAGCATTATCAGTCCTCACAAATTTCATAGAAGAAGAAAAAAGATTTTGCACTTCATTGATAAAAATTTTGATAACATCTCCTGCTTCAGATTTATTTTTCAATAGAAAGACCCATGGAAAACGGGAAGAATCATCTACTGCAATAAGATAAAACCTATGTTCCTGGTGATCAGGAACACGACTTGGACCCCAAATATTGACATGGATTAACTCTAAAAGGGAGCTACTACTTGACTCTGGCGGCTGAGAATGCTGACCGATGATGCTTTCCCAACTGACACGCTTCGCAGTGGAAGGAAGAACCCGGAGAAATTTGCGGCAAAATGGGACACAGTTTCTGTAGAGGGAGGTGACCAAAACGTAGATGCCAAGTGTAAGAAGAGACTGGTCCAGTTGAATGAAGGGATGCACCTGCATAGGGAGTGCGGGCCAGGCCATAAAGGTCACCCTGTTCACGACCACAATCAATCACTTTGCCCATAAAAATGTCCTGAAAAACTAGAGACGATGGGTCAAAAATAGCACGACTGTGCAAATCCTTCGTAATATGACTAATAAATAACAACTTCATTGAGAAATCTGGAGCATGTAACATATTCTGCAGATGTATCGAAAGCGTCAGACTAATCTCCCCCTATCCAGTGATCGGGGAATGAGTTCCACCGGCTATCATCACAGTTCTCCCCGGGGGAACCTGTCTATATGCAGTATGCTGTTCTCTGTCGCTACATAAATGGTGGGTCGCCCAGGAGTCCGTAATCCAATATGTAAATGCAGGTCCATGACAAGAGGTAAAAGCATAAGGACTACCTGAGGTGCTGGCTGTAGCGGATGTACTAGCAGAGGCAGAAGCGGCCACATCTGAATGTCCTCCTGTAGTTGAGCCATGAGGTATGATATCCCTAAGTTTGGCCACGAGATCGTCAAATCTCTGATCTGAAGTAGAAGGTGCTGGAGACTCAACTTGTTTCGCTACACGTGCTGAGGCTGGGAAACCATGCTTATAATAGCATGCATCCTCTGAATTACCAGGACAATGACAAAACATGCAGCGCTGACGGATTCGATCTCCTCGGCTACGGGGTCTACATCCACGAAAAGTAGATGAACTGCCTCTACCCCTGGAGACTGCCATCACTGAAGAGCTCTGGTTAGAAGTAGTAGTTGGGACGATTATCCTGCTAAGTCGATGAAAAACTTCCTCCATAGGAGGAATAGTAGCATCCACAAGAATCTGAGAGCGAGCGGCATCATATTTAGGATCAAGTGCGGTATGGAATATACCCACCATGGTAGCATTCCTGTATGTCTTCTGCTGCTCAGGAGTAACCGTCAGAGGCTTCCAGTTGTGGAGCTTCTCAAACATCCTACGTAACGATGTGTACAGTGAGTAAAGAGGCTGTCCATTCTACTTGATCATGAATATTGCAGTTGAAGAATCTTGGTCTCATTCCGTGCCTGAGAGTAGGTTGCTGCGAGAATCATGGAAGGCCGTATCGATATCGATATCGTTTCGATATCGTATCGATACGATATTTCGACGATATATCGACGATATATCGTCCAAATATCGCCCATATCGATGAGCTTTTGTGAAGAAAATGCTTGAAAATCGGGATATATCGCCTTATCGGTACCCATATCGGTCCCATGTCGATATCGATATATCGGCAATATATCGCCGATATATTCCGATATTTCCTTCCATGGCGAGAATATCCCACATTGTCGTAGCAGTGGGCTGATGCAACTCGTCATTGGTGATCTCTATCATCAATGTACCTGCTAACCAGACTCTGGCATATGTGTCATCTGCCTCCCACGAGGCGTGAATCCCTATTTTCTCCACCGGTTCATCTTCGGTAAGAATATGTTTCTTACCATTAGACTTCATAAGACTCATGAACTGCATCGCCCATAGCTCATAATTCGTCCCGTCCATCTTGACAATCGGTGCCGGACTTCTGAAGGCACTTGTGACGGGTACGTCGACTTTGTTTTCTGACATGATGCCAGATGAAGATCACATGGGTTTGTAGACCGATAGATAGATGTCTACACTGACATGTGAGGAATCGATTGCATATGCAGACTTATGCAATCAAATCCATCAACCGAAGCGAACGAAGAGAGAGAGAGAGAGAGGGCAGAAGCAGTGGCCTACGACAATGGAGGCCGATGACCGGGGCTGCGGGCTAGAGGTGCCCGGGAGGCAGCGATGGGCTCAAGGAGGAGAGGTACGACGTCGAGGGAAAGGGGGGCTGCAGGCGACGCCGAGGGAGAGCGAGGGGGGGCTGCGGGCGACACCGAGGGAGATGTTGGACATGTGAGCCCACGGCGAGCCATTATGCAATAAATGTTATTGCAAATATCATTCCCTGATCTGAAATGAAGAATAAATAATTTGCATAATAGGTCCCCTTGTACAATTAGGGTTATGTACCATGGCTATCTTAATGATCATACAGCTGTTGATTCAATTATTGAATCATAGAGGCTGGTGCTTGGATGAATATCTAAAGGGTTAGATTGAGGACTCATCAAGCACCGTCAAATGATTGTTAAGATGTGATCTCCAGCCTGAGTAGGAGATGGCAATCCTTTCTCACATAGGCTGATATCTGACCGACCTCTTGATGCAGGTCCTCTGCATAGGAATAGAGATTCGGAGGTGTCAGATTAATTAAGTCAAAGAGTTGACTTAACGAGATCGAGATAACCTAAGTCCTATGTTGAATGCTGTCACAGCATAGGCACGCATCCTCTGACCGGAGACAGATGTATTGCTATATGTCTGAGTATGCACATTTGACAGACCAATAGGTTGATGACCTAACCAAGGTCTATACACCGGCGCGTTGGTGTGCATATAAGGGCATATGAGTAATATGATCTCTCAAAGGGATCATACAGGTTCACTACTGAACCGGAAGACATGAGCTCACTCATGAGATATTGGGAAGAATCAAATTCCGTGCACGGTCGTCTTGCTTTGGAAGCTTGACTGAATTTGTAGGTTTGATATATACTTTTGGAAAGTATATGATCAAGACCTAGGTATGATATATGCTTTTGGAAAGTATATGATCGATACCAAATCCCAATGATCAAATGAGAAACTTGGTGATCAAACCCTGAAGAAGACAGTGTAAAATAGATCTTGATCTTCGGGTTGACCATGGGTCTTCCAGTATGCAGGATGTACAGGTATTGGGAATACCTGAAGGGTGATGTGATCATAAACGATTGTATATCCATGACGCTTCCATTCCGAGGGAGTGATGAAACAGGTCTGGATTTTAGTGACTCCTTTCAGTAGAGAAGCAATCTGATCTTAGTCCAAGTGTTGGACATTGGTCTGAATGAGATTCAGATACAATGAGAAGATTAGATTTGCGGTCTTGATTTAATCAAGCATCTGTGGGAGGTCCGTAAGATCTGGATTTGAGATGAGATCTCAACATCCAAGTCACTATACGTGGAATAATACAATCGCCCTGTCCTTATCTCCAAGTATCTGCGGAGAAAGCACATTATTCTTGAAAGGGTTCAAGAATAATTCTTTTGATGAAATATCCAAGCAAGGACTTGATGATTAAATGTGATTTGATTATCAAGCTTAAATATGAATATGATTTCATATTGTGAAAATGATTATCTAAGATAATTAAATGAGATTAATTATCAAGGATTGAGAGAATGTGGATAACACTATCCATGATATATGTGTGTTATAAATATGATTTATAATATACATATATAAGAGAGAGAATTTATGTAAATAGCATTTGTTAATTAATAATGTGGATTGGATTCACATTTATTAATTAATTGGAAATGCAATTTACTAATTAGTTTGTGTTGTGAATATGATTCACATAATGATCAATGGCATGATTGAAATATTCACAAATTAATTTGGAATTAATTTGGTGGGATATTATTGCAATAATAGTTATTGCAATTTATTAAGAAATAATAAGATAAAATAAAAGGAGACAAAATAAACCCCATTTTTAGGGAGGTTGGTTGACTCCATTTTTATTTATCACATTATCTCTTAATTAGTTAATGTTAAATTAAATTATGTTGCAACATTTTTTAATTTAAATTAATGTTGTTGGTTTTAACCAACAACAATCATAGCCATTGATTTAGCATGGACCAAGCATAGCCCTTGGATCCATGTGTCCCATGGATTGAGATCCATTGGATCCCTAAACTAATATAAATAGAGGGCTAGGGTAGCCTTCCATGGTACATCATTAAGAGTTGTACAAGGTGACAACTCTCTCCCTCTCTCTTTCTCATTCTCGCCCTCTCTCTCTTTCTCTTCTCCATTAAGTTGGCCGTCCACTTTATATTGAGAAAGGAGACTCTCGGCTTCTTCTTCGACGACTCGTGGATCTCCATCTTCTTTGGAGTTGCTTACTCTAAAGGAAGACGACGGATTTCGCTTGACGAAATCGGGGGAGCCATCGCTTGGATCTTCATCGAGGATTGCGGGAAGGAACGTGACTCATCATCACGCCCGCAAGTGCGTTCTTCGTGGATCGGACTTAAGATAGGAGGATCTCTACTTTGGGATCTCGCGATCACAACCACGCTTCAAGAGTATTCCTTATACTTTGTGGTTTGATGAAACGATCCGAGAAATGTTCTCGTGATCATGTGGTTTTCATCTTTAAAGTTAAAAATTTTAATTTCCGCTGCATCTAGCATCTAGTACGACTAGTTGCTTCGATCGCATACGATGCGATCAACACGCTTCCGTGATGCGCTTAAGGATTCTCGATATCCTTCAGGAGAAGGGTGGTCGGCGGCACCGAGAGGTGGAAAAAAGGGGGGGCTAGCGGGTAGGGATTAGGATTAGTGTATACGAGCTCCGGTCTAGGACCGGTGCTCTGATACCATTTTGGAAGAAATGAGTGCGTTTGTTATTTCTGTGAACCCTAGCTCTCTTATATAGAGGAAAATCCTATAGGTAAATTATATAAGATGGATACAAAGAAAATAAAATAAGAAAAGCAGGTACACATAGAATACGTAAACATATAAATATTTCTACAGTTTCTGCTACAACTATTCTTTTGCACATGTCTATGGTTCTTAGGCTAACATTGGGATCAATAGAGCATAACAGGTCTCACAACTACTTTGTAAAACTTTTTTTTAATTTTTAATGGATTTTCCTTATTACAGAGAACAACAAAGGCTCCTCTCCACTTTAGCCAGCCTGCATTTTTTCTATTAGTAAAATTTCCATCAATTTCCCATCTTGTTGCAAAATAGATCCATGTATCTAAATGAATCTCTCTTTCGAATGTTATCGTCACCAATCTTCACCTCGATTCCTTCACCATTGCTTCCATCAAAAGTGCATTCCATATATTCAATCTTAGCCCTACTTATATGGAATCCTTTAGTCTCCAATGCATGTCTCATTGTCTCCAGATCTCAAGCTTCTCATTCACTCCATCTCTAGTCTCATCAATAAACACAATATCATTAACAAATAACATACACCAATGTTTCTCATCCTGAATGTGATTTGTAAACTCGTCCATAATCAAAGTAAAAAGAAATGGACTCAAAGCTGAACCTTGATGTAAACCAATGTTGCTGACAAAATAGTCGATCTTCCGAGACTGGATCCTTAACCAAGATAAAGCGCTATCATACATATCCTTTATGAGGTTAATGTATAGGACACATACTTCTCTCTTCTCCAAAGCTCTGCACAATATCTCTTGGGGGACATAATCATAAGCCTTCTCCAAATCACTAAAAATTATATGGAGGTTCTCCCTTTTAGCTTTATAAATCTCCATTGTTCTCAGTAAATGGATGGCTTCAGTAATTGGGCGACCTGGTATGAATCCGAATTAGTTTTCTTTTATTTTGAAAACTTGCCTCAACCTTCTTTCGATCATACATTCCCAAATTTTCAAAGTGTGACTCATCAGTTTGATATTTCTGTAATTTGAACAATTTTGAATATCTCATTTGTTCCTAAAAAGAGGCACCACAATACTCCTCTTCCAATCTTCTGGCATTTCCTTGCTTCGCCAAATAACATTAAATAGATTCGTAAGCCAAGCCAAGCCACGCTTGCCTAAAACTCTCCATACTTCTATAGGGATGTCATCCGATCCTACACCTTTCCCAAGTCTCATAACCTTCAAGGCCTCCTCTACTTCCTTTCATTGTATTCGTTTATAGCTTGCACGATTCAAGTAACTTTCATTACTAACTAGATCACCCAAAGTGATCTCTCTATTTCCTTCTACAACGAAAAGTTTATGAAAGTACTGTTTTCATCTAGTCTCTATATCCTTCTGAGTATCTAGCACGTGACCTTCCTCATCCTCAATGCATCTCACTTGAGAAAGGTCTTTGGTCCTTCTTTCTCTTGCTTTGACCAACCTGAATATATCCTTCTGGTCCTACGTGGAATCAATATTTTTGTACAAAACTTCATAAGCTTTTGACTTAGATTCGCTTACAGCCTTCTTTGCTTCCTTCATCGATATTTTGTAGTTTATGACAGTTTCCTCTATTCTATCCTTAGACAGCTTCAAAGCATGCTCTTTTAATTTTTAACTTCTCTTGCACCCCTTCACTCCACCACTAAGCTTCCTTTTGACTCGTCTAACATTTCTTTAGCTACCTTTAAATATATAACTCATTTTTATACATATGTTTACATAGATTTTTTTAACATTTTTATAGTGTCATGATAAAATAAAATAAGTAATTGAATTTAAATAAAACATTAACCATATTATAATAAGTTTGCTTGAAAAAAGGCAAACTATAAAAAAATATGGTATCTCTAAGAAAAAATTGGTCGACTATTGTGTCTAGTCAGAATTAGTCGGTTCTCGGTCGGTCACCCCACTGACTAAACTAGTCGGACCTACTAATCGGACTTGTCAGGTGACTTTTACAACACTGGCTGTCGGCTACCTAACGCAACCCTCATTTACAAAGCCTGTTACGAGTTAATAATAACCCGAGGGAAACCTTGTGGTCAATTCTACTAATCTTTCTGATGATAACTCCATCTTTGGGGCAATATGTTGTAACCTTATTATTTCAAAGAGGTCTTTAGGTCCCTCTTGGTTATGGTAAAGGGATAAGAAATTATTTGGAGCAATAAACATCTGGGGGTTCTGTGGGGAGGGGTTATTACCAGTTCCCATAGGCATGGTGGGATTTCTTTGAAGGAATAAGATGGAATTATTCCATTTTTGTTGTTGGTTGTAAGCCTTCCATTTGCTGGAGCTGCTACTTGATTCCACACCCCTAAACTTCCAAGTATCTAATATTCTACAATAACCACATTCATATATTATGATTAACATTTAATATGTAAAACAAGAAAAATAGTGGAATGAATATTCTAATAATATTTTATATTCATGATTCCCGACAATATGTTGTTTGCAATTGTAAAGAGAATCCACAGAATATTGCTCGACTGAAACTTAAACCCGCAGAAGCTACTAGAAGTAACTATAACCACTAGTGAAACGCACCCGAAGTTTGGTACAACCTGTACAAACTTTAGTCTAGTCCGCTACTTAACAACATGTGAACTTGTAAACTGCATGGATTTCCAAAGAAGTACATATTAGAAGGAAGCTCAATACATGTACATGTAGTACTTGCTAATAGTAAAAGAGCAGAGGGTGGTGTTTATGATTCATCAATCATTATTTTCTATTTATGCATCCACCAATCCTAACCTTTATATACTGGATATTATTCCAAGTTGCATGCATATCATCACTCTACAGATCACATGGTTATGCATATTATAATCTCATCATACACTTTATTTCATAATATTAGTTGGGATTCATCCATATACATTCATATTGCCATGTACTGTATTAACCAAAACCCATGAAATAAGCCCAACTCGAACTTTAACCTATCCCCCCTAGCTTACCCGTTACAAAAAGAATACTCGGCAATGAGTATAGCCCAGCCAAATTATGGCAAATTGGGTACACCCTTGTGACAAAGTACAAGTCTTGTAATACGTGTTGTACTACCTTTGACATCCATAGAGAAGCTCAGATATTACCTTATTCTATCGATATGGTTACTGATTACATCGACTTCTCTCGCGGAACTAAGAACTAACACCATTTAGGGCTCGTCCGGACCATGAGATCTGCCCCACTCTGGAGTATGCTAACTTCTCTCATCATACCACAACAAGCGAAGTACTTACACAATGTGGTTCTCATCATTATTTTCATATGCCATCTCTGGGCATCGTGTTTACTTTTCGATTTTGCCAGGATTTTTCTCTCCGACTTGGAACTTAATGGCATTCCATGTCCTGGCTCACCTCTGATTGTCATTATTTTTAACCAAGATCATCTCCCAATAGGTGCCACCATATCTATTTCTCAATCAACCATTGGTCACAGTGCAACTCTTTATCATATCAGTTATCATTACTGTTATGCACACGTAATGCTTTGCTCATGATTTTCACAAGTGCTTTGTTGAGCACACTCGATCTTTGTCACATATAAGCATGACTTCAATCTTTAGTCCAACTTCCCATTTTAGGGTTCGATACAGATCTATCGGTTGATCATCTGGGATGTTGACAATTTTTTACGGCAGTCTATCCATTGTATTTCATAACATTTATGATCATCAGGTTCAGTTCCTAGACTTAGTCCATATCGGGTTTGCTTTGACTCTGAAGTATGCGTACCTCAGGGTCAGGTTGCCTTCATAAGCATGCATTGAAAATTTGAAAAACCTGCATCCTATCTCCTAACAATTCCTTTTGTCATTGATTTATTTATATTCAAGTATAATATACAAACAGGCTCACTGGGATCTAAATGTGTAAACTCACGTTTTCTTTAACTCCTAGATGATATTCAAATATATAAACATGCTCACTGGGGTCTAAACGTGTAAACTCACTTGGGAATGTGGATCTCCTTATCACTTTTCTTTAATTGCATGAAAATGGGTAATTTGATTTTCAAAATTCATTTAAGAATCACTATTGTACTGGGTGATCAATCAAACCTTGAAGGTTGATCAATTACTTAGGTGATCGATCACACCTGACATGTTGATTGATTACTTGGTTCTTTTGTCTCTAACCTAGAAAGGCATGCCGATCAATCAACTTTCGAAGTAATCGGTCATACATTTAAGGTTGATCGATTACTCTTGTTCACAATCCCTGTTTCATTTAGTTTTGAAATCTGTGGAAATATGACCATTTAGGTTCCACATGACCCCTATTACTTAGCATTACTCTAAATACCTTAGGAAAAATTCAAAAACAACCTCATCGTTTAGGTTTTGGTTATTATTTTATCATTTTTTGTGTTTTGTAACCCACTGATCACTCTCTTATTTGACTGATCGATCAATGTTGTGGGTATGCTATATGTGGATATCGTCCCGATTTCTTTTATTGATTCTAGGAGCTACACAATTCTGATTGAGGCAATTTTGGATGCATTGGGAAACTTATTTTATGCTCTATTAAATGGTGTATTTAATTTTACCAAAACACAAGATTAACATTTTGGGAAAAATAAGTAAAACCCCTACGTGTTCGATATGTGCAATGTCTGGTCCAATCAGAGTCATGGATTCCTCTCCGCATAAGCATCCACATACAAGCATATGTACATCCTTTTAAGGTTATAGCGCACATCTAATCCATATTTTACCTGCAAGTTAATTTAACCAAACATCACTTTTAACTATTTTCTTTAGGAACTAGAACACTCGTATAACCACCATGCCAATAGGAAAACTCGTTCAACATGAAGGGCATGGAGGCCTATAGGAAACACATGCGACGAGATCAACCTTGCCCCGTTGGAGCCATAGAATAGAAGAGACCGTAACTTGCACGCAAAACACTCGTGTGAAGCAATGCTGTCCTAGATGTGTTCACATGGTCGTGACAGTTCTTGGATCGCATGAAAACCTTTGGTCAAGCTTTGTCCAAGACAAAATCCAAAAAAAAATGTAGTTGAAAGGGTGATCTTACTTGTTTAATGCGAGATCCTTGTAGAGCACGATGCGAGCAAGCTCCTTTCTAAAAATCATGACTATTCGCTTCTCTGGTGAACTCTAATTGATTTTCGGTGAGTTTGGAGGCGGAGGAATAGAGATAGGCTGCTGATGTTCGCAAATAAGGGAGATGATATCCGACATGTGTTTTTATATGACCTTTTATAGGATTTGGATGGATCCTTCGGCGGTTTTTGTCCAAAATTCGCGTCCCTTAAGTACAGATTGATGCTTCTTAGTTTATCTTCCTTGTACGATATCCAATTTGAGAAATTTTTCATGCGTTGGATTCTGATGACAATAAGGATCTAATAAGCTATCATATGCCTCATTTGGATTTAACGGTTTTATATGATATATTTAGTGCGACGGATGTCTTTTGTCATCGCATAATGTTCTAAAATGCTGGGTTCAAACCTGGGTTTTACATTTGTTCAACGAGGATAAGGGGTAGTTAACGAATTAGTGGCGATCATTACATTGGGGGAGGGGGAGGGATAAGTGGTGGGACACATAGGTTGAGCTCATTCCTCGAAAAATTCATTATTCTGGGGGCTTATTCCCATTTATTCCTCACCTAACAACAAAATGATCTGCATGGTAATTTGGCAGGGGTAGGATCTGTTGAAGGTCTCCTTATAGCTTGTGAGAAGACCACTTCTAAGGCTGTTGTGCAAAATTTTGTGCCAGATTGAGGCATTTTAACTCGTACAATGGGAGCTTGAAGGACTTTTACCTTGTGCTGGATTCAGTCTTTTATTTGAAGACACCTTTGTCTAAAGTGTGTGTCTTTGGTGGGTGGGGGGGATTAAGTGGCGGAGTGACATGGATTGAGCGTATTCCTTTAGAAACCCTTATTCTAGGGTCTTATTCCCACTTATTCCTCAACTTAACAGCAAAATAAGACTGCACGATAATTTGGATGCGGAAGTATCTGTTGAAGGTCTTCGCATAGCTCATGAAGAGAAGAACACTTTTGAGAAAAAAATGTTGTACAAAATTTTGTGCCAGCTTCAGGCTTTTACTTTGTGCAACGAGTGCTTGGAGGTCCTTTACCTTGTGTTGGATTCAGACTTCTCTTTTAAGGCCCCTTTGTTTAATTGTGTGTATTTGGGGGTACACACAATTATTGAGTTGGTGTCATCTTTTTGAGGATATTATTGAGTTGACCCATTCCATGAGCTGAAAATCTGTAGTTTTGTGTTTGGCTTTTTGGTTGAGAATAAACATGGTCATCTTCATGTAACAAAGACCTTGTTTCGTGCTTGCAGTTTTTTTCTGTTGAGCAATTTTGTGTTAGATGCGATTTTCATATACATTCTATGATCCCAAAGATTCATTCGTTTTCTATTCAAAAATACGAGTTCATATGCATGGTTCAACATGCAAATATATTACTGTATGCAAACATATACTTTCTCGGTTTCACTAAAGTATGTTGCTTGGTGGACTCTAGTCATGTTCACCTGCATGAATTTTATTCTTTTTACGTCAACATGTAGTTCTGCAAGTATAGTTGCTGTTTGCTGACATTGCCAATATTGTGATATTTCTGGAAAACTACATTCTCGTATGTTTGGAATCACTTGACAGAACAAAAAGGAACGGAAGAAAGTCAGGGAGGTTGGCATTTTGAAAAAGGATCCTGAAACCATCAGGGAACAGATTGACAAGTTGGAAATGATGAGTAAGGCACTTAATATACATTTTGCTCTGTGAAGCTGTCTATAGATTTTGGCTATACTTGTACTCCGCTGTCACTAATGTGTGTTCATGCATATTAAATAAAGAGTTTAATTTGCTCTCTTCAAAATAGAAGGCAATTTTGCTATTCTTGTAGTCTATCAAAATCGAAACTGTTCTATGCTTTCCTTTTTTTTATATATTTTTTAACATTCCATTCTCTGTTTTAGATAAGTAGTCTACTTGGAAACTGCTGATAATGGTTATTCTGTATAGATAAAAAGGGGGCAAATATTTCTTAGTATTGACATATATGCTACCACACCTGACTTCGATTTATTTTGGGAAAATACAAAATTTCTACCTTTCTCTTGTATTGATCAAATATGAGGGCTAATATAGAGGATAAGGAATAAGTGGGTGTTGTACATCTTTATTTGTTTGCTCTGTGTGATGAATAATGTAATAGGCATGCCTTTTGTTGCCCTATAAAGCTAAGGTATAAGGTCTAGCCGTGAAACAGCAATAGGAGAGGTTGGAGCTGTATGTGGGGGCAGTGTTGTTAATGCTGCTGCCTCGAGCTATTATGCAATCGAACCAAACAAGATCTTGAAGGATCATCTTGCACATATCTGAGTGGTGGGTTCAATAAATCTAGGCACCTTCTCACCTTGTCGTCCTTACCCATACAAGCTCCTTTGAAAGGTCCAATGACAGAAAAACATGCTTCTCTAGGTAACATGCAAACACAAGAAACTACTAAAATTTTCCACTAGGGCAGAAAAATCGTCTGGCCTCAAAAAGCGAATCTTCCTTAAAGAAGAGTGTGCCATCGACATACTGTAAAACTAGGACGAACAAGCTATGATTTGTGTAATCCTTGACGCACCTTCATTGCATTGCGTACTTCGCAGTTGCCCTCAATGTTAGAGCAGCCACCACCAATACAAAAAAGAAGTGTGTTGTCGGATACCCCCTGCATGATATCCTTCTGTGGTTGAAAAAGGCCCTTTCAAGATGCCCATTCACCAACACTAAGTAAAATGCTGTGGTCACACCTCTCCTCATCCATGTAAACCAAGCCTCTGACATCCTTTTTTGTAGATGGAGCTCTAGCTCTAGTAAAAATCCCAATCAACACAATCATAAGCCTTTCAAAACTCCACCTTCCAAAATAGTTTGACGATCTATATCCTCTCCTAGTCAACCATAATCTCCAATGCATCACATTGCTATCTTTCTTTAACCTTCGTGGTAACTTCGTTGCTTTGGCGCCCACGTTAAAGATAGGTGTGGATGAGTTAAATGGCATATCACCCTCTTTCGTAGGTATGCCATGAAGCTTGTGGCACGAATCTGGTGAATAGATAAAGGTACACTGATATTCTAGTTCAATCCTATTTCCTAATGAGGTTACTAGAAATTTGCTGGTAGCCTTAAAAGCAAGAAATTCGATCTTCGATCAGCTTTGATTTGACTGAATATGGAGTTCCTAAAAAAGGTAGGAAAAGATCTTGATCTTAGAGAATCTACTCCTTCATGCACAGAAGATGGGGTGAATGTTGTCTTGAAAGTTAAGCTCGTAGAATGGGGCTTAAGTGGTCTTAGCCTACTGGTCGAGGCTGATGAAAAAGGAATCTATGTTATATGGACTATATGTGGAAGTTTGGGAAGCATAATCTGAAAACTGAAAAAAATCATGATTATGTGATCTATAGAGGGCCAATTAGGCTTCACCACAATCCAGTGGATATCATTGGAAAAGCTATAAGCCTGAAGACGTCCATCCTTTACGCGGCATCCATTTTTGGCGGGATAAAGATCATAGCCTGTTCAACTTGTCAAATCCAATGGCATGTTTCATAGGCTGGATAAATCTAAAAAATATTTGAAAACGGTAAATATTCAAATGTTTTTAAGCCAAAATAACACAAACAAATTAATGATGGAACCAAAACCAAAATAAAAGATGAATACGATGAATAACAAAAATCCCATCGATGAAGGTCTTCCCATTACAAAGTCGACACCAGGTGAATCTGATGAATGCAAAGAACAGAAAGAAAAGTCACCTACCACCATTGTCCATGAGGATACAGACACACCACGAATGACAAATTCACCACCACATCCTATTCACACAGCCGACACCACTCACCTGCCATTGATGTCACCACCTTCCACGATGACAACACCGCTGCCACCGTTGCCATCATTACATGCCTAAACCCCTACCCTAATGCCACCGCAACCACCACCACCTCTACCTTTGGCGAAGCCACCCACCACCCCACCCCGTGTTCGCACCACACGCTACCTCCACCACCATCATATTTGAAGATGGTGATACAACCACGACGCTCAACTATCGCTTAATCCCCGGAGCATCCCCATCAATCGTGGAAGCCGGCTCGCCACCATCGCCCACAAATTCTTGCATTCCACCTCCGCTAAGTCTGCTGTAATCACATCCCTTCTCGTCACTATAGCCGGATTGGAAGAGCCTATTGGTTCACATGATGCATGATCACCGATAACAATTGCTGGGTTGGCAACTTTTCCATTGGCTCATTGGCTGAATTTGAGGCCCCCATTATGGGTGCACCTGAGACCTATTAAAATACTGAGATGATTTATTCCATAGAGCCCTAGGGTCTCTTATATAGGGAGAGAGCCCTTGGGTAAATTACATGAGAGGTACATAAAGAAACTGAAATATAATAAAAGACACATAAAGACGAATAACTATCTCTACACTCCCCCTCAAGATGGAGCATAGATATCTATCATGCTCAGCTTGGAAGAACATCTCTGGAAAGGTCCTCTGAGCAATGGCTTAGTGAATATGTCTGCTGTTTGGTCCTCTGAACTGACGTGAGACGTGGAGATGAAGCCCTTCTGAATCATGTCCCTAGTGTAATGACAATCCACCACTATGTGTTTTGTTCTCTCATGGAAGGCTGGATTGTTGGCAATGAATAACGCTGCCTGATTGTCACATTGCAGGTTCATAGGCAAGGGAACATCAACATTCAGATCTTCTAAGACTGCTTTAACCCACATCATTTCTGTGCTTGCCTGTGCCATGGCTCTGTACTCGGATTCGGCACTGGATCTCGCCACAACTGTCTGCTTCTTGCTTTTCCAAGAGACTAAAGAGCTTCCTATGAATATAGCAAATCCAGAAGTAGACTTACGATCTCGTGGACATCCTGCATAATCTGCATCTGCACAGGCGGAAATAGACAGATCCGTACCTTTCTTGAATAGCAACCCTGTGCCTGGGGAAGACTTCAGATATCTCAGTATCATGTACAAGGCATCCATATGTACTTGCCTCGGCTGCTCCACGAATTGACTCACCCGGTTTACTGCAAGGGCAATATCCGGTCGAGTTATGGTGATGTATAAGAGCTTACCCACCATTTCTCTGTACCTTCTCTTGTCCACCTCCTCGGTATCATCATCATACAGTTTCATACTCGGGTCCATAGGTGTACTTGAAGGTCTGCATTCAGTCATTCCTGTTTCAGCGAGCAAGTCTGTGACATATTTTCTTTGAGTCATCACCATTCCTTGTGCATTTCGTGCAAATTTTATCCCCAGAAAATACCGTATCGTGCCTAGATCCTTTGTAGTGAACTGACTGCCCAACATAGACTTGGTTATCTCAACCCCCTGTGCATCATTTCCAGTAACCAATATGTCATCAACATATACCATAACAACGATGGTACCTCTAGGAGTCTTCCGGACGAACAGTGAGTGGTCCGCATTCGATCTTCTGAACCCCTGTCGTTCAATAAGCTGGGAGAGCTTTTGGAACCATGCTCGAGGACTCTGTTTAAGGCCATAGATAGCCTTATGAAGTCTGCACACCTTCTGAGTCTCCCCCTCAACAGCAAACCCAGGTGGCTGCTGCATGTAGACTTCTTCCTGTAGATCACCATACAAGAAAGCATTCTTAACATCAAGCTGGAATATGGTCCAGTCACGTACCACTGCAACCGATAGAAGGATACGAAGTGTAGAGTGCCTCGCCACTGGTGAAAAAGTGTCCAAGTAATCGACACCATATGTCTGTGTAAACCCTCTTGCTACGAGCCTGGCCTTGTATCTGTCAAGACGACCATCTGCATGATATTTGATCGTAAATACCCATTTGCAACTCACCACAGATGCACCTGGAGGGGCAGGGACAAGAGACCAAGTCCCTCTAGATTGCAAGGCACGCATCTCCTCTTCCATCGCTAGACGCCAGCATTCAATCTTCATAGCATCCTGATAAGTCCGAGGAATCTCTACTAACGACACAGCAGCGGCAAACTTCTGGAAATCCCCAGTGAGACGATGAAAGGAGACCTGAGAGGCCAGGGGATATGAGGCACACTGTCTTCGCTGCTTCCGATGAGCAATAGGCCGGTCCAAGTCATCTAACACAGTGCTGACTGGTTGGTCCTCCTCCTGTGGTAAAAGCTCCTGCACAAGTGCATTATTTAACCCATCATTAGTGTTAACATCAGTATATACCTGAGGCGTGTTGGATGGTTGACACGTAGCTTGAGCAGGGCCAGTCCGTCTCGTGTAGACCTTAGGGAAAGGAACAACTGGAGGTGGTGGCGGAGGAGGTGGTGGTGGTGGTGATTGTGGTGTCGGTTGAGTAGAGGATGGACCCAGGCTTGGAGGTGGTGGAACATAGACATTGGAATCTGATGAAGTGGAGGAGATCAATCTGTCACCTGCAGGGGAGAAATACATGACAGGCTCGAAAAATGTAACATCGGCACTCACATAGTACTTGTTATGGACCGGATCATAGCAACGGTATCCTTTCTGAGTCCTGGAGTAACCCACAAAAACACACTTGATAGCCCTAGGGGATAGCTTATCAAGCCCCGGAGATAAGCGGTGAACAAACGCAACAGTGCCAAAAACCCGTGGTGTCAGTGCAAACAAATCTCTGTCAGGAAAGAGAACAGAGATAGGAGATTTTTCCCCAAGAACAGTTGTAGGCATTCGATTGACCAAATAACATGCAGTAAGTATGGCATCCCCCCAAAACGTTAATGGAGCACAACTCTGGATAAGTAATGTGCGAGCAATATCAAGAAAGTGGCGATGTTTTCGTTCTGCAACCCCATTTTGTTGAGAGGTGTAGGCACATGTGGTTTGGTGAACAATGCCTTTGGAGGAAAGGAAGCTAGCCAGAGAGCGAGTGCAGAACTCCAATGCATTGTCAGTACGCACATACTTAACAGTAGATGAAAAAACATTCTGGACTTCATTAATTAGATTTTGAAGAACATGTCCTGCTTCAGATTTATTCTTAAGAAGAAAAGTCCACGACACTTTAGAGAAATCATCAACGACAACTAAATAGAACCTGTGCCCCTGATGATCCGGGACACGACTTGGACCCCAAATATCTATATGAAATAATTCAAACGGGGAGCTACTGCTCCGACTCTGACGACCGGGGAAGCTAGACCGATGGTGCTTCCCTAACTGACATGCTTCACAACGAAAAGAGGAACTCGGAGATATCTGAGGCAGAAGGTGACGCATCTTTTGAAGCGGCAGATGACCGAACCGAAGATGCCAGGTGTACGGAGAAATGGAGGCCTGGGAATGCAAGGAGACGCCAGCATAGGAGTTACGAACGAGACGATAAAGGCCATTGTGCTCAGAACCACAGCCAATCACCCTGCCCGTCAGTATGTCCTGAAAGATAACAGACGATGGATCAAAAATAGCACGACAGTGCAAATCACGAGTAATCTGGCTAATAGATAAGAGGTTCATAGAGAATTCTGGAGCATGTAGCACATTCTGTAAGTGCATAGATGGTAGTAAAACTGTCTCCCCCTGACCGATGATAGGAGACTGAGTGCCATCAGCAATGAGTACAGAGCGACCTGGCTGAACGACTCTGTATGACTGCATAACATCTTTCTCACGACATAGATGATGGGTAGCTCCAGAGTCGACAATCCATCCTGTTAGATCATGACTATGAAATGAGGCTGAATGACTACCTGAGGCACTGGCAGAGGCTGATGTACTGGCTGATGCCGAAGCCGCAACATCAAAAACGTCTGCACCCTCTGACGATGAAGATTGTGGCATAATATCCCGAAGTCGTGCCACCAACTCTTCGAACCTGTGATCTGTGGCTGGAGCTGAAGGAGCCTGAACATGATCCGCGACACGTGCAGAAGGGGGAAAGCCGTGCTTGGAATAGCACGTATCCTCCGAATGACCAGTACGGCGGCAAAAAGAACACGTGGACCGTATACGACCTCCACGTCCGCGTCCACCACTTCCTCTGCCACGAAACGAGGACGAACCACCACGTCCCCTGGAAACTGCCATTGCAGACGGAGGTGCATTTGCTGTAGCGGATGGAACAGGTACACGACTGAGTCTCCTGTATACCTCTTCCATCGGCGGAATAGTGGCATCTGCTAGGATCTGAGAGCGTGCTGCCTCGTACTCCAGGTCTAGGGCAGCGAGTAATACGCCAACCATAGTGGCGTTGCGGAACGTCTTCTGCTGTTCCGGTGTGGCTGTAAGCGGAATGGTGCTATAGAGCTTCTCGAACATGCCACGAAGCGACGTGTACAGTGAATGGAGAGGCCTCCCATTCTGCTTCGTGGTAAATATGTCATGCTGCAACTGGAGCATCTTCGTCTCGTTGCGTACTTGAGAGTACGTCATAGCCAAAATGTCCCACATCGCCTTAGCGGTGGGCTGGTGAAGGACATCATTCGCTATCTCCGTCGTAAGCGTACCTGAGAGCCACACCTTGGCGTACGCGTCGTCAGCCTCCCATGAGGCATAAATCCCTGTCTTCTCCAGCGGTTCATCCTCGGTAAGAATATGCTTCTTACCACACGACTTCATAAGGTTGAGGAACTGCATCGCCCACAGCTCGTAGTTAGTCCCGTCCATTTTGACGATTGGTGCCGAACCTTTGAAGGCACCAATGGCGGGCATCTCAAGCTTCTGTTCTGACATAATTCCGGAGAAGAACAAGTACTAATAGACCAAGAAAGTATTGTCTACCGAGACCTTGTAAGGATTCAAGTGCATAGGTAGACGATTATGCACTTGAATCGACCATGACGCCGAGTCCTAGCGAGGATGCGGTTCCCCGGCCACGAGTAGAGGCTCTGGGAGCCCCTACAACTGGATTACGGCGGCTGAAGGACTGTTGGCAGCGAGCAGGAGGCCAGGGACTGGAGACCGGAGGGGTTGGGCGGCGGTGTAGGGGCTGGGCGGCGTATATCAGGGAGCCGCAAGGTGCTGGGGAGCCCGCTGGGGGCTGGGGAGCCCGCTGGGGAGGGCTGGGGAGGCCGCTGCGGAGGTCTGGAGAAGCCGCTGGGAGGGGCGGCGAGCCCCTGGGAGGGAGGGTTCGAAACCCTAGGCGGCGGGAGAGAGAGGGGGTGGGGGGGGGGTGGCGGTGGAGAACCCTAGGGTTAGGGTTATGGCTCTGATACCATATTAAAATACTGAGATGATTTATTCCATAGAGCCCTAGGGTCTCTTATATAGGGAGAGAGCCCTTGGGTAAATTACATGAGAGGTACATAAAGAAACTGAAATATAATAAAAGACACATAAAGACGAATAACTATCTCTACAAGACCGACGCCACTTGCTCCTCCCAATCTATCGCTCCCTCCCTAAGACCATGGAGCACCATTGTCAGGGTTGGAATGGAGAAAATAATTACTAGCTTAGGTTGGTTGTTTCTCTCAAGGAGAAGGGTTTATTTAAGTGAAGGGGTAAAAAATTGCAATTTCACCCCTTGCGGAAAAACATTACAAATACGGAAAATGATAACAAGATCCTAATCCTATTAGATCTTATGGTCTTAGACCATCTTATTAAAGGATGCAAAGACCAAGGATGCATCCCATACTTTGCATCACAATGATTTTGTGGTCTTTGCTCCTACCGATTCTTTAAATTCCATAGCGCATCGGTTGAAGATGCCCCATCAATTCTTCCGCCATGTTTCCATGGACGTTGACAATATATTTTAGGAAGATCACACCGATGACCTAGGTCTTGCCTTACTCTCCTCAACTATTCTTCAACCATGAATGCATATACCGTACGAAACAAGCATCGATCACGGAATCTGCGAATCAAGCAACTCATTAGGAAATGAGCTTTTGAAGCATCATATAGCTGATGTAACATAGAATTGAGAATTCGAGCAAAATTAGTATCGATTGTCACTCTCATCCTATTATAGTTTTAATTAAATTAGGATACTTGTTTTACTTGGTTTAATTTGAGCCCTTGCAGTTTTAATTTGAATAGATGACATCGTACGTGATCTCCAATTCATTTTAGGTTGAATAATTTAGGGTGTCAAATTAGGGTTTTTAAGGCTTGTGTAATTTCGTATTATTTTTGTAATTCCACTCATATATATAAAGGGGTATGAGTCATTACAAGGGGACATTTCTGTTGAGATATTAGTTATCTTCTATCCTTTTTATGTATTATCTTTTCTTTTTGTCTACACTATGTAATTTACCCAACATGATTCCCCTCTATATAAGAGAACCTTAGGGCCTCATGATTAGATAACTTATTGCATTATCTCACCTCTCTCTCCACATGGTATCAGAGCAACGATCCTAGACTAGGGCTTATACCTAAATTACACTGCCACCACCAGCCTTCGTCCTCCTTGACCCTTGCACGGACCCTTCTTCCTCGACTAAGAGTCACGCGCAAGGCTGTAGTGGATTCCCCAAGCTTACCAGAGCGCTACCCATCGCTAACCTAGCGCCGCCTAAGCATCGCTCTTGCATTATCCAAGAACTGCCTAGGCGCCACTTAGGCGCTTCTCAACGTCCCCCAGGTGCTACCCAGCTCCGCCCTAGCGCTACCCAATTTACCCAGGCGCTACCCAGCATCGCCCATGCGCTACACAACGCTACCCATACCACGTCTGAGTTTGCTTAGGGTTGGTTGTGTCAAGGTTGCAGAAAGCTGTAGTCAGTACTCGGTCGGCGGACCAAGGATTAATCGACAGTCGAGCGCTTAATCAGATTTAGTCGGTTATTAGTTGGTTTTGAATTTTTATTATTTTAAATATCTAAATCATTTTTATACATAGATTTGTACATTTTCTATACTTTCATAATGAAATAAAAGAAGTAATTGACTTTAAATATTACATTATTGCATATTGGAATAAGTTTGCTTATGTATTAACATAGATTTGCATATTTTCTATACTTATATAATGAAACAAAAGAAGTAATTGACTTTAAATATAACATTAAGCATATTGGAATAAGTTTGCTTTTTAAAAAAAGCAAAAAACAAAAAAATATAAAATCTTGATGTAAAAGTCGGTCGTTAGTTGGCCCGACTAGTCAGGTTGACCGACTAGTGGCCGACTAGGCCTAGTCGAGTCTGCTACCCCCTCGACTCGATTAGTCAGACCGACTAGTCGGCCTAGTCGGTCGATTTTTACAAGCTTGGTTGTGGTATGATCATACACCTACAACTACCCCCCTTGATGTTCTTGTTGACACCATATTACATGTCTATGGTCCCAATCGTGTACCAATATGACACTATGTCAGAAAAGCGAGTTGATGCTCCATCCATAGGTCCCTTTTAGGGTCCATCACCTATTGTCAAGAATAAAGATGGATGGCACAAACTACGAGTTGTAGGTGATGCAATTCATGAATCTTTTGCGAAACCATGTTAGGAAGTATATTCTGACGCATGATGAGATGACCGACAAGATTGGGACTAATGCATCATGGGAGGCTGATGATGCTTTGGCTATTTGGTATTGTTTCTGTGGAAATAGCCAATGATATATAGAGTCAGTCTATAACAATGACAATGTAGGACATCCTCGCATCGATGTACTCTTAAGCGGGTAATGAGTCGAAGATCTTGCAATTCCAACATGATGTTTTTACTACCAAACATGGTGATTGTCCTCTTCATGCATTGTATACATGTCTTAGGGCTATGTTTGAGAGACTCCATATCTATATTTTTAGAGTATTTAGTTGTGCGTCACTTATGTAATAGGAGGGTAAATGGATCCCTCCAGGATTCATTTACCCCATCCACGTGTTTAGTCCCATATCTACCAATGGTGGGACTTGGAGGTTCTGTGGAGGCTCTATAAGGAGCCCCATACCTCCTGTATCCATTTAGAAAATGCAATGCATATATCAGCCCTTTAAGGCATTCTCCCGTGGTTTCATCCCATTTCTTAGGGAGTAGGGTTCCACGTAAAAATCTCTGAGTTCATGTTTATCTTTCTCTATTCATGCTCTCTTTATCATTTTCACTTCCTCATTCCTATTTTCGAACATGGTATCAGAGCGGGACGATTCTTGAGGAATTTAAATTCTTTATTTTTTATTCTAGATTCGTTTTTTGGAGTTCATATTCGACAAATTTTTTTCATGGGTTCTTTGCAACCCTAATATATGGAATGTTTGGTTATATGCCTCTTCATCAAGAATCTAGGGTTTCCAATGAAACCCTAGTTTTACACATCGCCATCAAGTCCTATTTCCAACAACTCCGTATCTAGGCAGCTGTGCCCCTTTCTAGCACATGCAGCGACTCCCGCTCCGCCTTCTCATTGCCGCAACATCTGTTCGGTTCGGCAGGACATCATGATCAGCAACCTAATCACCATTGCGCGGAACTCCTTCAGAACCGCAGCTCCCAGCGTGCGCATTAGCAACATTGACCAAGGCTGCTGTGCGATCTCTCCAACAACGCCTCTCCATGGCAGGCTTCGTTCTGGGAGAATCCCCGCAGGCGGCAACTCCTCCTACGCCCTACAACTTGCGCCATCGGTGGTGCGATCTCGAGGCCACATCCTCCATCTCCAAGCTCGGTCGATCGTGAACCCCTAGAGCATCTATCGCAACGACATCGCACCTCTCGCGCGCCTCCAGGTGGAGGCAAATCCTCTCGATCTCGTGCGACATCCAGCCCCCAGGCGACGAGCCGTAAAGCCTCTAGGCAGAGGTTCTCTAGACGACTCACTCCAAAGGCTCTGCATCTCCGCGTGCTTCTTCATTTCCATCTCGGCAGCATCGCTTCAGCTCCAACAACCAGGTGTCGACGGCGCCCAGGCAGCTGTGCCGCTCCAAGCTTTAGGAGGCACCACCTCCTCATATGAGATCAACCAGCAGCAGTCGCCGCCAGAAGGGCGACATCCTTTGCAATCGGGGCAGAGCCCCATCGGGGCGGCGTGCTTTTGTGTCGAGGATTCCCAGGCAGGGAAACCTAGGGTCATTTATTTTTAAAAAATTCATGTTATTTGTAAGGGTCCACTAGTAGGGGAATCGGGTTTACTTGTAAGAAGCTCAAATGTGGGCTGCAGAATATTTAAAAAGAAGGGAGAGGGGGAAAGAGAAAGAAAGAAAAGGGGGCCCATTCAAAAAAAAATTATGAGAAGAGGAGAGATGGGTCGAGAGTTTACAGAAAAAAGAGAGAAAGAAGATTGGACCCTTTGGGCTGTGTGGTTAAAAAATATGAAAAAGGTGCATACAATAAAAAGCCGTGCGTAAAATATTTGCTTCAAAAAAATGTTAAAAAAAATCGTACAAAAAAGAAATATCCGTATAAAAAATATATGATGAATGAAAGGCTGAAAAAAGTGTGTGATCGGCTTATTTGGTTTTTTGTTTCCCTATTTTATTGTCTTCTCCCAATGTTGTCGATATCTTCATTCCGACCAGTATGAGAGAAAGGGGGAGTATATGTAGAGTCACAGGTCTTCTCTGGATTTTATATTTGTCAGACCAGTCGGATTGCTCAGACTCTGCAGTTGTTAGATGTTCAGACTCGATGTCAGGTTCCGAGTCTGCAGTTCAAGACGCACGAATATCTTCAATTTCGCGGTCCCCATCATTCTTGTTCTTTCGGCTAGAGTTTTCATGTGAGCCATAGAGACTCCAGAGTAGAGGACCATTCCCTATGCCATGTGGGCAAGGGTTTTCATGTGGTATCATAGGGAGTCCAGAGTACCATTCTCTGAGCCAGATGGGAGAGATCCAGTTCTCCGACGATGAGACTTCTCCAGACTCACACTCCAACCCGTTCGTCCTCCTCACATGCTCATCATGAGAAGCAACATCCTCGACAACAACCGACAATTGTGCACGTTGAGTTGATATTATCTATAGTGTCATGTATTGTGAGTCGAGTTTCTTTCTGTTTGTCCAAGCTGAGCATTGCATGCTCCAGCTCGAGGGGGAGTGTTGGAGTATTTAGTTGTGCGTCACTTATGTATTAGGAGGGTAAATGGATCCCTCCAGGATCCATTTACCCCATCCATGTGTTTAGTCCCACATCTAACAGTGGTGGGACTTGAAGGCTCTGTGGAGGCTATTTAAGGAGCCCCATACCTCCTGTATCCATTGAGAAAATGCAATGCATATATCAGCCTTTTGAGGCGTTCTCCTGTGGTTTCATCCCGCTCCTTAGAGAGTAGGGTTCCACGTAAAAATGTCTGAGTTCGTGTTTATCTTTCACTCCTTATTTCTAACATATATACCTATGACAGCCTCATCAGAGCAACACAAGGACTTCGTGATTCTGTTATGATTGGGGTCTGTCTGGCAGCAGAGTATGACTCATCCCGCTCTCAGTTACTCATAGATATTACTATTCTGCCTATGGAGGAGGTGTACCGTACGTTGAGCAAACTGAGCATGTTCCATCTGTTGCATTTTCTCAGACATCATTGGCTATGGCAACTTCCCGTGGTAGAGGCGGTTTGCCTTTATTCAGAGGACAAGGCACCCACGACAGAGGAGGCTTGCATCTACACCAACCCTGCTCATATTGTCATCGGTTCGCTCATTCAGAGGACACACACTATCCCAAGCATGGCTTTCCACCATTAGCCCGTGTTGCTAAGCAGGTCTAGATTGTCCCTGATTCTATCGATCATCGTTTTGATGACTTTGTTGCTCGATTGGGAGAGATCACACCCTCAGCTGCGGGATCTTCTAGTGTTTTTACTGACCCATCATATCTTGCTGCTTCTACCTCCACCGTCACTTCATGTATTGCTCATGCATTTATTAGTCGCACTCGACCATATACTTCAGAATGTATCATGGACTTTGGAGCTTCTCATCATTTATGTGGAGATCGCTTACGCTTTAGTTATTATAGCCATGTACAACTGGGTATATCAGTGGTCATTGCTGATGGGACATGTTCTCCCATTATCGGACAAGAAAGGTCCATTTGACTCCATCCATGCGCCTATAAAATGATATTCATGCACTTGAATCTCAATGATTTTATTGTCTATCAGTCAAATTACAAAAAATTTACGTTGCCTTGCTAAATTACAAAAAAATTATTGTCTATCTCAATGAATTTATTCTTCATGATATATTCATTTTTTTAGAAGAGAAAGGGTGGCATACCAAGATTGGGACCTACCACACTTTTATTTCATCGAAACAGAGAAAATACTAGGCGCTATGATACAAGATGCAAGATACAAAATTCGTATTATGCTACATGATTCCAGGATTCACGCATCATTCAAGAACCTTTTCACAGTACAATGGTTGCCTACGAAATATTGTCTCATTTGTACCCTGCCAAATTGCCCACAAAATGGCGAATGGGTATGAACTATCAGCCTGACTATTACCACACATTGCTCTAATGCAACTCCAGAAGCTGGAAGCATCGTTCACCATAAGCCACAAAATATTCGCCCTGCTCCAGACCTGTGTCGAGCGCATACAAGAGAAGAACAAACGGTCTGAGTTTTCCACCCCATATCTACATCTTTCGCGGCTGTGGCTTTCAACACAGAGAAGTTGTCTCCGACGGCTCTCCGTAAGAACCTTGCCAAGACCGGACAACAATAGGAAGATCTTGACTCTGTTAGGTACCTTGTTCCTTTATATGATCCCCGCATCCAGCATGATATAACTGTGCACTTTCTCATCATCATCGTTGAAGAAACGATAGGCCTTCCTCACTGTGAATCTACCATTAACCCAAGTGAAATGATCTTTGCCATCTGCAGGCTCTTGAACCTTTCCTAACTCCCTCTGCATTCTGAGTAGGTCCTCCACCCTACCATCAGAGAGATTGGAGGCAAACTTGAAGTTCCACGCACCATACTCCCACATATTGCACACCTGCGCATCCCTCCCATACGCGAGGCTCAAGAGTCTTGGGAACCTTTCCTTTAAGACCCCGTCTGCCTTCCAATTTTGTCATGCCAGAATCTAACCTCTCCCCATCTCCCATGACAGACTGCATCCTTATCACCATCTCAAGTAGGGTCTTTGTGATTGCCTGCCACATCACCGAGGGGGTTCACATTCGTGTGATCTCCAAGGCCATAGAAATGTTATAAATCCTTTCCATGAGTCAACACACCAAGTCCTCCGAGCTCCCCCATAATCGAACCACCTACTTTGCCACCAATGCTTTGTCCATCACCTCAAATCTCACTACCCTCAAGCCACCCTTCTTCTTCGCAATTGTGATCTTGTCTTAGTCCACCAAGTGCACCCCTTTCCTTGCTTGCTTCCCATTCGACCAAAAAACTACCTCATCAATGCCTCCATCTTTGAGTGAACTCCGGTCGATAAAAACCTCGTGGAACAGAAAAAATAGGGATGACCGAAAGGACATACTTCAAGGGAATCACTTTTCCTATAACATATTTGCCTTCCATCTCGCTAGTCTTCCCTTAAGTCTTGCAATCAGGGGTCTCCAATCACAAGTGCGCAATTGCCCTGCCACCAGTGTCCCCCCGGATATGTGATAGGCAAACCACCGATAGGGCATCCTAAAATGATCGACGTCGCTTGTGCATACTGCTTCGATACCCCAAAATGTACCACAACCGATTTCTCTCCGTTGAATCGCAAGCCCAAGATGTCCCAAAAATGTAAACTATACATGTTGTTCGTCGGATCTTATCCAAGTCCGCCTCAAAAACAACATAGTATCATCCGCATACTGGATCAGAGGAATTGAGATATTGCCATTAGCATAACCATCACACCAGTCCGCATCCATCGCCTGTCGCATCAGAACTGCCAACACATCCGCCACAATGACAAAGAGCAGACGAGCAAGGGGGATTCCCCGCCTAATCCTCCTTAGTGGTTGAAAATAACCTCTCTTTGGCTTGCCATTGGCGAGCACCGGTATAGGAGGCCGTTGTAACGACCCCGGGATCCGAGTTACCTGTTTACACATCATTCACATATAAAATTTATGATTGATCGTACTAAGTTACGAAAATGAGGAAAGTGTTACATGTATCAACAAGAAACTATCATTATGTACATGTATCTCAAAAACACAATATAAGAGAAGGTCGGCACAAGAGAGTTACAAATTTTCTGTACAGTGGTTATAATATGTGTACTGTCAAAAGAAAACGTTTAAATCTTAGAAGCTAGGAGTCCAGCTATGAGACTGCTGTGTCGCAGGCGTCTTACTTGCCATCCATGTAAGGAACAAAAGGATGTCCATAATAGTTGAGTACAACCAAATTTATTAATAAGTTTTTACAAAAGAAAGCAAGTAGATAGGTGATGGCATTGAAATTAATTAAGCTATTTGCATGGAAAGTTGATTTTCTAGATGTTCCATATATGAATCCTCTTTTTCACTTACCACACCTCATCTATCAACACTTAGTACTTTCCTTATTTCATTATTAGATCATGATGGAATAAGTGATCTAGATCTAAACTTTATCGTTTCATTGTTTTTTTAGACCAAAAAGGGGGGAATCACGCATAGGTGCCCACACAATTTTATTAGAAGAAAAAGGTTACAAGTTACACCTTACAAAAGCCATGAGTCAATCAAGTGTTTATAGTGGATGCTAACATTCTCAACATAGAAACGATGACCAGAAAAAAGAACATCGTTACGAGCTAGCCAAGTGGCCCACGTGATTGCCACGGGAATCGAAATCTCTTTCCTTTCCTATCGTGCGCCCCCGACATAGAAGCCCAGAAGGTCTCGACCAAGTGGGTGTAGCGCCATTCCACCCCGGCCTCAACCCAGATTGGCGAGGAAGACGGACATTGGAAGAAAAGGTGGTCCAAAGACTCAATGGCATTCCCTCACAGAGGACTGTTATCCGAAACTGTCGGGAAAATCTTAGCACAACAATCCCTCGTTATGATGCGCTTCCTGCGAAATAACCACAAGAAAAAGCCAATACTCTCCGGAAGACCAATCGACCAGATAAAGTTGCAGTCTCGGATAACATCCTCCGAGAGTGCGGTCAGTGGTCTACATATAGCTCCATAGGCCTTCCTAATGGTAAAAGTCCCATCCTTCCACACCCAATGATTAGGGCCAGATGAGGGTCTGCCAGCCTGACCCAACGAGTCCAAGAAGCGAAAGAAATCCTCAAGGTGTTGATCAGACCGTACTGCAGGCAAGGGCCAGGAAGGGCAATGAGCCTCGTGGCCAGCTCCGTACTGCAGGCAAGGGCCGCATCCTCTGTCATCCCTTATGTAACCCCAGTGGACTCGTTATGATTCAACTCCAGACCCGACAACTCTCCGAATATGTCCATCGCGATGGCAATGGCACCTGCCTCATCTTTACCACCTTCCACAAAGAGGATAGTGTCATCCGCATACTGGAGCAGGGGAATGCGCATATTCCCACAATTGTAGCCCACAACCAAGCCGTTACTTTGAAACCGTTCAATCATACATGCCAGAGCATCAGCTGCCAGGACAAAAAGCATGGGCGCAAGGGGACAACCCTGTCTAACCCCTCTCTCGTGGTGATGCACCACTTCATCCAAGATATCCATAAGTTCAAAAAACTTCTTCTGTATAGAGCCGACCACAGAAACCGCCAATCCAAAGTGTCGTATGCCTTAGCAAGGTCAACTTTCCACAGCATATCCCATTTGCCATTACGTTTCCAGTTAGAAATGATCTCCATTGCCACCACCAGACTATCAACAATTTGTCTCCCAGGGATGAAAGCCGACTGGAAAGGAGAAACAATATGATCAATAACTCTATTAAGGCGCATGGCCAATATTTTCGCAATTATGAGGTAAATGCCATTTGAGAGAGCAATGGGTCTGTAAACTTCAATCCTTTTTGCTCCCTCTCGTTTCGGAAGAAGAAACAAAAGCGCCTTGTTAATCCTTTCGAATCCTCCATTGCACTGACAAAATTCCTCCACAACCTCCAAAATCTCACCACTCAACAGATCCCAGAATTCCTTATAAAAGAGAACGGGGATGCCATCCGGACCCGGCATACCATTCACATTTAAGCTCCAAACCGCCGCCTAATCTCTTCCAGCACAACAGGAGGGATCAAACTATTCGCGTGCACCTCCGATATCTGAGCCGCCCCCAAGACCCTTCCACCTCCAAGGCCTAGATGCAGCCTTCCTCGAGAAATCATGAGAGTGATCCGCAGTCGCATTCCCCAGCTCTTTGTCTCCCTCAATTCTGTTGTCCCCAGCCGCCATAGATCTGATTGAATTAAGTCGACGTTTGCCACTAGCAACCCTGTGGAAAAAAGTCGTATTTGCATCACCCTCTTTTAGCCAGCGATTTGAGCTCTCTGCTTCCATTCCGTCACCTGCTTATTGTCTTCTTCTATAATCGTTCTCTGAGCAGCAAGCCTCAGTCCTAATTCTTCAATGTCCAGCACCCGATCATCTTCTAACAAATCAAGTCTTTGTACCTCTTGCTCCACAGACTGCCTCCTAGCGTTCTTGAGCTCCCTGATTTCTTTTTAAAAAGCACAACCTTCGGCGCAAAGAAACCAGTTTCTCCGAGAATCTCATCGCAGCCGAACCAAACGTCACGACAGATGTCCAATGAGAACAAACTTAATCTCTAAAAGAGTCTTCGAGGAGCCAAGAACGCTCAAATCTGAAGAAACCCTGTCCCAGCGATTGACACCCAGAATCCCACAACAAGGGTGAATGATCTGACCAAGTACGGAGTCTCATCGTGGCGAAAGATAGATGGAAGGCATGTGGAAGCTCAAAAGAAGTCAGAAAACGATCAATACGAGAGCGAGAACCAGAATGTCGCCAATTATATTTAGAGTCCACGGTGTCGATGACCTCCAGCTCCAATTCATCAATAAGATCAACAAAATCAGTAGAAACCAGGATCCTGTCCTCCTCGCAGGTGGGGACGATCAGAGGATAGTAGAGTCATGTTGAAATTCTCGCCAATGAGCCGCATACATCCGGGAAAGGCGATCCTCGCTGCCCTCAGCTCCTCCCACACATTTTGTCGCAGAGCCGACGAGCAAGGCCCATACACATAGGAGAGGGCAACAAGCGCCACCGTGCTGGAGTTTTCCAAAAGAACAGTGAGTACATGAGAACCCTTGACCTCCGCTTTAAACTGAAGCACAATATCCTTCCTTGCCAAACAAAGACCACCCACACTCCCATCAGCATCAATTGTTGCAAATTTAGTCATAGAGTTCAAGCCAAAAGATTTCCAAACCTCTACATTGCAAGAGTCAAGTTTCATTTCATGCAGTAAAACGACATCTCAATCCCATTCCACAAATCTATTTCCCAAAGCCCTCGTTTTCACTGGGTCACCTAGACTTCTAACGTTCCAGGTTAGAATCTTCATTTGACAACGATTTGTACACCCACCGTGCTTACTGCACCCGCAAGAGAGGCCACCAGAGCCTTTCACTCGGACACAACCGCCCCCCTCACGCGAACTCTTTTGCTTTCGCCTTCCTCTGTACTTTTTGGGTACTCCCCTCTCAACACCAGGGTTAGAGGGACCGTCTTCAGCCATCTGTATGTCATCTGAGATTGGCATCTCCACGACATCTGCCAAGACATGTTCCGCATCCGAGATTGGCATCTCCATGACATTAGTCAAGTCATGATCCGCAGAACTCGCATCCAAAAAAATGGGAGTTCACGGTCAGGCAGTGATGATTGGCCTCGAAGCGGCAAATCAGAGACCAGAGGCACCTCCCATGTTCCATGCCTCGACTCGAGGCACCTCCCATTGCCCGCTAAAGGGTGTATGTTTTCTAGCAAATTCAGCGGAGTACCTCGAGTGTAAAGCACCTCAAAACGGTTCAGCGGAAGGACCCTGAGTGGATCCACATCAATCCGGGCCCATTTCAAACCCGTGTTCACCATATATGAATATGTTAGGGGTCTGATAAGAGGAGAGTTGTTGCGGACCATGCATTGACTCGTCCGTTGCGCTTCTCACCAAAAGCGACACTTGAAAAAGAGAGGTGATTGGCGCGTCCCGAGATTTCTCCTCAGCTTTCGGTGGCACACGTCATCGCGACGATTGCGTTCTCCTCCGGACACCCTCCCAGTATCACCTGTGGCGGCGTCGACGGTGCCAAGAAACCCACGGTTATCGGGAAATTGGCATGGCCTTCCTTAAGTGTCACCACCGGCCTCACTGGCGCCGCGTCAAGCAGCCCAACTCGACAATCCATTAGGACCAAGGTGGCTCCTGGGTCTGCTCCCGGCGCGCATCCATCAGATAGTATCTTCACCACCACACCTATCTCTCTGAGAGCTGGGCCAAGGTTCTGCACATTTCTGGATAGAAAGGGGACACAACCCAACTGCACCACCCTCCTGTCAAAGGACTCTTCCGCCGCCATCTGTCGAGCGCGGATATCTCCAGACAATATCACCACTGCCTCTCAGGTTCAAAAGGCGCTCCACCTGAACTTGTGACAAACCTCGGACGCAACACTTTCTGATCCCCTGCGTCACAACATCTCCGGTAAAATCCTTACCAAACAACAGAATCCCATCCCTGATCGAGTTGACGGTTAAGGATTCCTTTTGCCATGTACCGATCAGCAACCTCGATCATAGAGTTTCGCCCGCCTCTCCGGATACCACACTCACGAATGAAATACCTTCAACAACCGCACCTCCACCACCCTGTGTGGTTGACGCGCTAACACCTGCTCCGCCGTGCGAGTTTGAAGTGTCCAAACCTCCCCATCGCCTAGTGTTGACCACGTTCTTTGGCTTGAACTCCCTAGAAGGACAATCTGCCCGGATATGATCGGAACTCCGACACCCAAAACACTGGCTGCCGCTGTAAACACGACGAGGCAAGGTGGCCTGATTCGCCACAATGATAGCATCTTCTACCGGGCTTGCGGTGAGAAACAATGGTCCAAGCAATGTCTTTGACCTTGCGGCCTTATGGAGCCGCGTCTCCTACCTTCCGTTAAAAGCGTAACACCGCTGCTATCTTCCGACACAGATTACCCCTCCGACTCCCTCCCCGCTCCCGCTCCATCCCACCTCGATATCTGTGGAAAAAAATAAAAATAAAAAAATCCTTTTCATTGTTGTTAATTGTAAGATGTGATGATAGATCTTAATGAATGCAGATGCTTGATGAAGATTTTCGTTGTCTGATCTTTCTCCTCACCAGAGCCTACTGGAGAAACAATAACAAAACTCAAACGGTGAAGAAGCATCCTAAGAGATTGTTCTGTCTCGCCTTCCCAGTTGAAGTTCGGTCCAGGAGAAGGCCAGCCAAACTCCAACTATGCCCCTGAGATGGGTGGGAGAGATCCTTCTATCTGAGTCACTCCAGTCCTGCCTGATTGGTGTAGGTTCTGGCTAAACGAGCTCGAAGAAAACTAGGGGTCCTCCAACCTATGCACCTTAACAGAACACAGGGTCAACAGAACTGGTCAAAAAGAAAATACTTGAATCCCTGTTGGGAGAAGAGAATGAATTGTTTATTCCAGAGAATCCTAGGCTCTCTTATATAGAGAAGGCCTATGGGTAAATTACATAAGATGGAAACAAGAAAGTAAGATATGAGAAAAGGTACATAGAACATATAAATATCTCTACACTCCCCCTCAAGATGGAGTGTAGATGTCAATGATGCTCATCTTGGAAGAACACTTATGAAATGACCCTCTGAGCAATGGCTTGGTAAAATGTCAGCAGTCTGCTCTCTTGAATTAACATGAGAAGTAGAGATCAAGCCCTTTTGAATCATATCTCTAGTATAGTGGCAGTCTACTTCAATATGCTTTGTTCTTTCATGGAATGCAAGATTATTAGCAATGAATATCGCTGCTTGACTATTACATTGTAACTGCATGGGTAGATATACATCTATATACAAATCTTCTAGCACAACTCAAACCCACATCATCTCCGTACTTGCTTGTGCCATGGCCCGATACTCGGATTTTGCACTAGATCTAGCCACCACTATTTGTTTCTCGCTTTTCCAAGAAACTAAAGAACTACCAACAAGCACTGCAAAGCCTGAAGTAGACTTCCGATCCTTAGGGCATCCTGCATAGTCGGCATCAGGACATGCGGAAACCGAATGTCTGTATCTTTCCTGAATAGTAGTCCTGCACCTGGAGAAGACTTTAGATATCTCAATATCATGTATATGGCATCCATATGTACGTGTCTGGGGTGCTCCATGAACTGACTCACCCGACTTACTACAAAAGCGATATCAGGTCTAGTGATATAGAGATGTTTTCCCACCATTTTCCTATATCTTCTCCTATCAACCTCATCTGTATTATCATCATATAACTTCATGTTGGGATCCATAGGAGTAGCTGAGGGTCGACACCCGATCATGCCTGTCTCAGCAAGCATTTATGTAATGTACTTCATTTGAGTCATCACAAGACCCTGTGCATTCCTAGCAAACTCCAACCTTAGAAAATATCGTAGGGTGCCAAGATCTTTAGTAACAAACTGATGGCCCATAAATGCTTTTGCCATATTTATCCCCTGGATATCATCTCCCGTAACAAGTATATCATCAACATAAACCATGATAACAACAATACCTCTGGAAGTCTTCTGCACAAACAAAGAATGATCCGCATTTGATCTTTTGAATCCTTGACTTTCAATTAGCTCAGAAAGCTTCTGAAACCATGCCCGCGGGATTTGCTTAAGGGCATATATTGCCTTATGAAGTCTACACACCATTTGACTCTCCCCCTCAGCAGCAAACCCTGGAGCTGCTTCATGTAGACTTCTTCCTGCATATCCCCATATAAAAAGGCATTCTTAACATCAAGCTTAAACAAGGGCCAATCTTGTACCACAACAACTGAAAGAAAGGCACATAAAGTCGAGTGACGTACAACATGAGAGAATGTGTCCATATAATCCACGTCGTATGTTTGAGTGAACTGTTGCGCCGCCAACCTTTCCTTGTAATGGTCAATGCTGCCATCTGCATGATATTTGACAGTAAATACCCACTTACAACTAACAATAGATGCACTTGGGGAGCAGAGACCAATCTCCCAGTACCCCGTGACTTCAAAGCAGACATTTCCTCCTCCATGGCTGAGCGCCAACAACCATTCTTCAATACATCATGATAAGTCCGTGGTATGTCCACGATAGATAGGGCAACAACAAACCTCTGAACTCTCCTATGAGACGATGAAAGGAAACCTGTGAAGCAAGCAGATATGAATCACATATATGCTTATGCTTCTGTAAGGCAATAGATACATTCAGATCATCAGAAACAGTACTCGCCGGTATGTTAACCTCTTGCAAAGATCCCTGCACTAGCACATCGTCAGATCCATCTTTAGTAATTTTATCCGGACAAACCTGAGGTGTGCTGGATGATGGACTAGTAGCATAAGCAGGGACAGACCGATATGTATAGAATTTTGGTAAAGGTGAAACTGGTGGTGGTGGTGGAGGTGGTGGATGTAGTGATGGTAGTGGTGAAACAATAGGAACTGGTATAGTATAAGACGGACGTAGAGGAGGAGGTGACACATATACCTCATCATCTGATGTAGATGAAGCCAACCTGTCACCTGTAGGAGAGAAATACATCACAAACTCAAAAAAGGTGACATCAACATTGACGTCATATTTTAGGCTCAAAGGATCATAGCATCAGTAACCCTTCTGAGTTCGAGAGTACCCAACAAACACATATTTGACAACCCTAGGTGAGAGCTTGTCAAGTCGGAGTCAGCTGGTGGACGAAAGACATGAGGAGGGAGCTAGAACAACTCCTTGTCAAGAAAAACAATGGAAAGTGAAATTTTTTCACCTAAGACAGAGGATGGCATACGATTCACCAGATAACATGCCGTAAGGACTGCATCACCCAAAAGGAATGTGGAGAACAACTCTGAATAAGTAGAGTTCGAGTGATATCAAGAAGGTGATGATGCTTTCTCTCTCTGCAACGCCATTCTGTTGAGACGTGTAAGCACAAGTTGTTTGGTGGATAATAAGTCGAGAGGAGAGGAAATGTGAAAGAGCACGAGCACAAAATTCCAAATCATTATCCATTCTCACAAATTTGATAGTAGACGAAAAAATATTCTACACTTCATTTATAAGATTTTTGATCATATCCCCTACTTCAGAGTTATTCTTCAACAAAAACACCCATGACAACCGAGAAAAGTCATCAACAACAACAAGGTAAAACTGGTGTTCCTGGTGATCAGGGACACGACTCGGGCCCCAAATGTCAACATGAAATAATTCAAAAGGGGATCCACTGCTCCGACACCGATGACTAGGAAATGGAGATTTCTGATGCTTTCCCAACTGACATGCTTCGTACTGAAAGGAAGAACACGATGAAATCTGCGGCAAGATATGACATGTCTTTTAAAGATGGAGGTGGCCAAAGCATAGGTGTCATGCAAAGGGAGAGACTGGTCCACTTAACTGAAAGGAGACACCATCATAGGGAGTTCGGACCATGCGATAGAGACCATCCTACTTACGGCTACAACCAATCACCCTGCCCATAGATTGTCCTGAAAAATAAGAGACGATGAATCGAAAATAGCGCGACATTGCAAATCCTTCATAATCTGACTGTAGATAATAAATTCGTAGAAATATCTGGAGCATGCAACACATTTTGTAGGCCCATAGAAGGCGTCAAACTAATCTCGCCCTGTCTGATGATGGGGGAATGAGTCCCATTTGCTATCTACAGTCCTCCCTGGTGGAAGTGTTATGTAGGAATTAAGTCTATCTTTGTCCCCGTAAAGATGATGTGCTACACCGGAGTCCATAATCCATCCTAAAATGTCAGATCCATGACATGAAGTAAAAGCATAAGTACTACATGAGATGTTAGCATTGGCTGACGTACTGGCAAATGCTGAAGCAACTATATCGGAGTTGCCTCTTGGAGATGCTGTAGAGTCGGAAGGCATGATATCTCGCAATCTGATAGCAAGTTCCTCAAATCTCTGGTCTGAAGCAGGTGCATGTGGAGATGCAACGAGCTCGGCTATATGCTCTGATGTCGGAAAAACATGCTTAGAGTAGCATGTATCCTCCGTGTGACCTGGGCGATGACAGGATATGCATGGCTGACGGATGCGGTCACCTCTATCACGAGGTCCACGGCCATGAAACGAAGAAGAGGCTCCTCTGCCTCGGGAGGCCGCCATCGCCGATGGAGGCTGAGCAATAGCAGTAGATGCGACTGTGATCCGGCTGATCCTGCGGTACACTTCCTCCATTGGAGGAATAGTAGCATCCGCAAGAATCTGCGAGTGAGCAGTAACATATTCAGGGTCAAGTACTGCTAGTAAGACCCCCACCATGGTAGCATTATGAAAAGCCTTCTGCTGCTCAGGTGTCGTCGTAAGGGGAATGATGCTGTAGAGCTTCTCAAACATCTCCGGTAAAGATGTATACAAGGAATGAAGAGGCCGTCTGTTCTGATTGACAGTAAATATGTCATGGTGGAGTTGAAGAATCTTGGTCTCGTTTCGCACCTACGAGTAGGTTGTGGCAAGGATGTCCTTCATCGCCTCAGGAGTGGGTTGATGGAGTACATCATTAGCAATCTCCATCGTCAGAGTTCCTAAAAGTCAGACTTTGGCATACGAATCGTTGGCCTCCCATGAGGCATAAACCCCAGTCTTCTTCGCCGGCTCTTCTTCTGTAAGAGTGTGCTTCTTACCATTTGACTTCAAGAGACTCATGAACTGCATAGCCCGGAGCTCATAGTTCGTCTCATCCATCTTGACAATGGGCGCTGGACCTTTGAAAGCGCCTATGGAGGGTATGTCGACCTTGTTGTCTGATATCTTGTCGGAGATAGAACTAGGGTTAGTAGACCGAGAAATGAATGTCTACACAAACATTTGAGGATTTGAGTGCATATGTAGTATGTAGACCTATGCACTCAAACCCATAGGCGATGAGGGAGAAGGAGGGAGGGGGGTGGCGAGAGAGGAAGGGAGGGGGGCGATGACGAGAGAGGAAGGGAGGAGGTGTGTGGCGGCGACGAGGGAGGGAGGGGTTTGGTGGCGGCGACCACGAGAGAGAGGAAGGGGGTGGGTGGCGACGATTGAGAGAGGGATGGAGGGGGTGTGCGGCGAATAGGGTTTTGGGTTTTAGGTTGGCTCTGATACCATGTTGGGAGAAGAGAATGAATTGTTTATTCCAGAGAACCCTATGCTCTCTTATATAGAGAAGGCCTATGGGTAAATTACATAAAATGAAAACAAGAAAGTAAAAATAGCAGAAAAAGTACATAGAACATATAAATATCTCTACAATCCCATAGAAGTGTAAAAACCCTCGAGCTTGTGAAAGACCATCGAAGAAACTGTGATCCTAGACCCCACACTAGGTGGCCACTGCCCGATTTGGGCATCCTATTTCTAGCCCAGTTGAAGGTCATCGTGCCCTCACATAGTCAGGTGTAAGGGGCACCATGACTGGCACAAATAACATTCATCACTGATTCATGACAACTAATTATCTCAAAGATTTTCAGAGTAGTGTAGTTCACTTATGCCCTTGGTCTGTTAAAAAGCACTGGGTTTCCTGGATAATTTAATCATTGATCAGTTTAAACCACTAATTATCTGGGAGTAGGTAAATTGGATCGTAATGTCAAAATACCAATCATTATGCCATATACATATATATTTGATTCATACCTAGGATTATTATGATAATACCCAACGTGTGAGGTGGAATAAAATATTTCTTAGCACTTTTAATCCAATTATTGATGTCAGTTTTAGGGTCCAAGTTTTAGAAATCAATTCATGCAAAATCCTAAATTCTTTCATCTTTAAGACATGAGATTAAAGGCCTAGTAATTGATCTGAAATTTAGTTCAGATTCACGCCAAATTCCCCCAATATTTCATCTTTAACACATGAGATCTGTGGCCAGTAATTGGTCTATAATTTAGTTCAAATTCATTCCAAATTCCCTCAATATTTCATCTTTAAAACATGAGATTAGTTTAATAAGTGGTTTGAACTTAGAGTCAGTTATATATATATTAATCAATTTTTGAATAGTAACAGATCTTAATTCAAATTTTCAAATTAAATTTTTTGATAAGTAGTACATATATTCAATTTTCTATATTCTTTTCAAATCAAAATTAACATATTCTAATTCAAATTTTCAAATTAAATATTTTGATAACCATTACAAACATTCAAATCTTTTATTCTTTTCAAATCAATTTTTTGAAAACAAATTCAAATTAAAATTAAAATTTTGAGAAGCAGACATTTAATTTTCTATATTCTTTTCAAATCAAAATTTTGAACAATAATTGATCCTAATTCAAAATTTCAAATTGAATTTTGTGATAAGACATTCAATTTTTTTAGATTCTTTTCAAATCAAAATTTTGAATAATAATAGATCCAAATTCAAAATTTTAAATTAAATTTTTTGAGAAGCAGTACATACATTCAATTTTCTATATTCTTTTCAATTTTTTTTTGAACAATAACACATCCTAATTCAAATTTTCAAATTAAAATTTTTGATAAGCAGTACAAACATTTAATTTTTTATATTCTTTTCAAATCAATAGGTCTGAAAATAGGATCAATTGCATGCAAAAACCTTGTAGGACTGCGTCTGATCGGTACCACCAGATCTGGCCAAGGTTAGGGTTTCACGAGATCGGCTGGGGTTACACCTGCTGCTCTTCTTGCTAACATATTGGCAAGGATCTTCGGAGCACCGAAAAAAACCAGAATTCCGGGAACAATGGAACCGCTGAGCAAAAATTAGGGTTTCAAGAAACCCTAGATATAAATCTCGAACTTGATCATGAACTTGAATGATGCATAATAATCTTCAAACAACAATCATACATGCTCATGATAATTGAATCTCGAACATAATATAAAAATAAATCTTTAAGAGTAAACCCATGAGAATCAAACCTGGCTTTGATACCATGTTAGAAAATATGAATGCGGATGCGAATATCAGAGATAGAAAATAACCAATAAGGAACACCGAGATTTTACGTGGAACCCTTCTCCCTAAGGAGCGGAATGAAACCACGAAAGAACGCCTCGAAGGACTAATTCTTCTATTTGAAGTTTCTCATTGTTACAAGAGGGTGAGGAGCTTCTTATATAGCCCTTACCGAGTCTCCACATCCCACAGACGGTTGATGTGGGACTAAACAACTGGATGTCGTAAATACCACATCAGTGACACATATACTAATATATACTCCAACAAACTCCAATTCCGTTAATGGACACTATGAATCTCGTTTTTTATTCTAGGTTCCACGGATCTTATAATCGTGCCTAACATGCCCTGGGATGCTGCAACGGAAGTACATTATTGAACGCAAAATCTACCTCTATAAAAATATATAATTGTCGTAGTACATGAGGCAAATTTTGGTGATGCAAAGACCCGACCTTCGAATACGTGGAAATTATTTTCCTTGGCAAGCGTACCAAGATCGAACACAGGGACATGAGCCTCTTTGTCTATTTATCAAATTTGATTGTTTTTATTAATGATTGATTCTTTTCAATCATAGGTCTTCATGCAAATATGAGGCAAATGAAATATGTAGACAAAATAGCAGAATGATGCATGAAAGGGATGCAATTTTTATTTGATTTTTCATTGAGATTAATGCAATACAAATGAGTATGCAAGACAAGATGTACTAATATGTTCTGAATTAACAAATTGATGAGCAATGAATAATGATCAACTTCAGAGTCAAATTATGCAACAATGATAGTTAATGGAAATTAACATGTAAAGAGACATGGTGCACATAAAAATAAAACCTACTTAATACAGTGTCCAATCATCAATTAATAGTGCCATTGGATAGAGGATGAAACAAGTAATAAAATGAAATTGAAATCGTTCAAGTTGGACTTAATATGCTCAAGATAGGCTAAAACCAGTGCAAGGACATAAATGTAATTAAAATACGAGAAAAATAAAGATAAATATTGCAAATAAGTCCCTGGAGGGACCCAATTGCAAATAATGAAAATTGATAGCGTCCTGGTGCAATTTTTCCTTTTGCATGTAGGGGCCTCTTTGTAATTTCATAAAACCTCAAGGGCCTCCCTGTAAATAACCCAGGCGTGCACACGTGCCTGGGGACCTAAATGTAATATTCAAAAGCTGTAGGATCCTTCATGCAATTTACCCAGCCCCTAACGTCCGAGACACGCGAGGGACCGGGCTCGAGAGGGATTCGAGCTCGGATGGCACGTGGCATCATCGGGGTGCTCTGGTGTTTGGTTCGGTCAGCTCGAGCCTAGCGGTTTGTACTGAGACGCGTGGTGATATAAGGACTGTCCGATCGTATAGATCAGACAATATTTGTACTCCCTTCTCCCTCCTCTACCACCGCGCGATGGGAGATGATTTCTAGGCTCCGTGCGAAGGGGGTACTCCTCCTCCGTGCTCCTCCTATGCCGGTGAAGTTCCAGGAAGCTTCCTGGGGGCTTTGCGATGATGATCGTGATGAGAGGGTGTGAGGAGGCCGGTCATGGTAGAGCATCCATGTTTGCTCATCGGAGAAGAAGTCCTAGAATGGAGCCTTTCACTAGAATCCGACCATTGATGATTCAACCTGCAAGAGAAGTTAGGGAATAGCCGAAGCGTGTGATGTGAGTGAAGTGAGGTTCCAAAGGGTGGAGAAAAGGGGGACCCAATGGTTCTTCTCCGGCATGCTGGAGAAGAAACAACGCGGTGTGATGGAGGTTCTGGAGGAGGAAGACGGTGAGCAGAATGTGTGGCGAGGGAGGTGTTGATGTAGTAAAGGTGGGAGGATGGCCAGGTAGTAGGGGGGATCATCGTGTATGGTGATAAAATTGAAAGAAAAAATGGGGAAGAACCAGGAGGAAATGTACCTGGAGGTAAAAAGAAGAATGGCGTATGAGGGCTTGTGCTGAGGTTCTAATGGACCTCGGGGTCGTCGCTCATCATGCTCAGCTACAGGCACTGAGCTCAACGGCAATGGAGTCGGCCGTGACATGGTCGATTTGACCATGGGTCAACACCTGGACGATCGGGCGTTATAGCCTCAACAATCCGCCCCTCCGCTATCATCGGAGGGGTGGGCGAAGCTGGGCCTTACCCATGGAATGGTGGACAAGGGTTACGGGAGGCGGGACTTGGGTTTTATAGGGGTGGAGTACAGTGGCTTCGTAGTGTAATGGCGACGTTCATAACAACGGGTGGAGTGATGGGAGAAGGTACTAGGGTTACACGAGGGAGTCAAATGAAACGGCTACACGGGGCAGCCGTTAGGCTGTGCATAGGTGGTCGGAATTAGAGACTATAATTGGAAGGAGGCGGGGTGGACACGAGGCGTAACGTATGAAGAGACATACGTTTGGAGGAGGACGATGAATCGGGGCCGTTGAATCATGTGATCCAACGGCCCAGATGAGGGCACGAAGGAGAGGCTAAGATTTGATCGCCTGATAAGATCCTAGGGTCTAGGGAAAGGCATGAGTGTTCGGCAAGGATGAGATCAGGGAATTTCATCTGACCGTGAGGGTAGTGTGGGTGACGTGGAGGGTGGTTAGCCTTTGGATCAGGAGGAGATCTGTGGCTGAGGTTAAGGCGCGAAGGTGCGATGCATATCTCATCAGGAGCGGAAATCTGACGGTTGGGGGCAAGGCGGTGAGCGACGGTGGAGATGGATGATGGGGGAAAGGGATCCAAGGGTGGAGAAGGGTGACGAGAGATGGTGCGGCCACGTGGGCGGCCCAGAGGGCGCCACGCGGCTGCACCATAACATTCGAAAAATAGTAAAAAAGAAAAATCCAAAAGAAATGGAAGGAAGCAAAATTAAGAAAAGTCAAAACATGAAAGCTGTAGATCTCGACAAAAAGTCAAAAGAGGTCATTTGTACAAAGATGATTTTTTGAGAGTATTTTTAATGGGATAAAAACATTGATATTAAGGGGTTTGAGATTTTTTGTGTTTTTTTAGTTCTTTAATAGGTCAAGATAAAAATAGACAATATTTAACCTAATTTTAATGGGTTTTTAATAAAATATAAAAATAAGAAAAATGATAGTAATTTAATGCAATAAATAGGGTCAGAAAATATGTTATTTACACAGGTAGGCTCATTCTTAAAGATGCGGAATTAAGGAAGATTTTTAGGAAAGTTCTTATTAATCGAGGATAAAAATAGCGAATAATGATGATCCAGTAGGGATTCATCACACACATGTTCTTTAGAAGGACAAGACTTCTTTAAGTGACCCTTTTCACCACACCAGGAACACCACATGCCTACTGCATTGCTGTAGGCATGCACAGCCTCCTTCACATGGGAAACTACCACTCGCTTTCTTCTAATGACTCCTCATGCACCTCCTCCACAACCACTTCATCCTCCACCCTCCCCTCCTCTTCCAGGAAATCTCCCTCACTAGCGGTGGCCCTCTTTTTCCCCTTGGTCCTCCTTGCTGGAGATTTCAGCATCAAGTCATGCCTCAGATTTCAGCATCAAGTCACGACTCCGTTCATCCTCCAGCCCTCTCTATTCTCGCCCGTCTTGCCGCTCCCTCGAGTATCCTCTAAATTCCTATGGCAATTCCAAGAAAAATACATGTCCATAGATGGGTGTTACTTGACATGAAGATTCTTTTAGTTACTGATTCTTTCTATCTTGTCATTCTATTGGTATGGTAGAGGAATGAAACCTAATCTTTGTTATGAATTATAAATTGTGTTGGTGGGCCTATGTTTTGGGATCATTATATGTTGTAAATAAGTAATGGGAGCCAATGATATCGAGATTACTACAAATTGAGTTACAATATAAGTTTGTGCTCCCGGTTTCGACATCCGCATAACTGCACCTGTTCCTGCTTAGGCTGAAATCTATTATATCTTGGGCTAATAATTATAAAAAATAATCAAAAAAATCAGGATGCATTTCACGTCAAATGATCCTTTTTCATTCCAAAAAAATGTCAGAGCAATATGCCTTTTAGAACCTCTTTTTTGAGTATCATGTCGCCCATTTTTTGGCATTTACCTGTTTCTTTTCACCCACATTAATCTATTGGGCTAGAAAGCCACATTTAAGCTGAATGTTACGAAAACTCGGTCTAATGCAATATTCCCTTGGCATAGCTCTTTCTAGAAAAGGTGTTTCAATATCGTATGACATCTAGAATTTGCATCTTTTTGGTTGCAGAGGCAGATGGAGCATTGGATAAAGCAAGAAAGCACAAAAAACGCCAACTTGAGGATACCTTATCTTTGGTTCTGAAAAAACGAAAGGTGAGGGATATTCCTCTGTTAAAGGAAGAAATGTAATTTATTCTGGGAGCTACATTTGTGATGCTTGTGCTTTTTTTGTAAATTTCTATTTGCTGTAGAAAATGGCAATGGAGAAACATACAGAATGCATTTTATATAGTATTTTTCTTCCAAGTAAATATTGGCCTTTGAGAAGAGACGTGACAACAATCATTCTATCATGGAAGAAAGCTTTTATAAAATATATTTTTTTACATAGGATGAAGCATCTAATAAGGTTGATCTGCTATAAGAAATATAACATAAGATCAATATCATAAGAGATTTGTTTTAAACTGTTGCATGCTTCACCTGTACATATTTTCTAAGCTATCGATGAACCATTCTTCACCCACCGAACCATTTATTGTCTTGATCAACATATATCCCTCTTGCGTCAATATCTCTAAAACAAATTGTGCTCGATTAGTGCAATGTGTTTTTTATCTGATTAGCCTAATGATGACGTGTATTGCTTATCAACATGTTTATTTGAAGCTTACATTTGCTTAAAAAAGCTTTTAATTCTAATACAATGTGGCCTACTAAACAGAATAGTAGGCCGTTGGCTTATAAAATATATTTTTTTACATAGGATGAAGCATCTAATAAGGTTGATCTGCTATAAGAAATATAACATAAGATCAATATCATAAGAGATTTGTTTTAAACTGTTGCATGCTTCACATGTACATATTTTCTAAGATATCGATGAACCGTTCTTCACCCACCGAACCATTTATTGTCTTGATCAACATATATCCCTCTTTCTCACATCTCCCCCTATCCCTCTGATTCTCGATGCGAGAGCCGCACCGCTTCCTCAAGGTGTTCCTTCCCCTTCCCCGCACCACTTCTCCCATTCTTCAGTCAGTTGTTTTACTATGTCCGACATGTTAGAAACTAGAATGCAGAAGAGCAATTAGAGATAAAGAATAAGAATAATGAAGAACACCGTGATTTTTACGTGGAATCCTGCCCCCTAAAGACTTAAGAGCGGGATGGAATCATGGGAGAACGCCTTAAATGGTTGATTCTTCTATTGAAGTTTCTCATCTTACATGTAGTGTAGGGCTTCTTATATAGCCCCACCGACTGACTGGAGTCCCACTAACAGATGTGAGACTAAATATGTGGATGTGGTAATTGGACCTTAGAGGGATCCGGTTATCCATCTAAACATGACACACATACTCCAACACTCCCCTCAAGCTGGAGCATGCAATGCTCATCCTGGATACATAGAATGAAATCTCAAACTCACAATTCAATGAAATACAGACAATATCAACTCAATGCATACTCTATTGTCAATTGCTGTCGAGGACATTGCTTCTTATGTTGTGCTGGTGAGAAGAAAAAAAGGACTGGAGTAGGAGTTGAGATGGATCTCCTCATCGGAGAACATGTGCTCTGTATCGTGCTTGTCCGAATTTGGAATGAGAATCCTCGTCGGAGTACTCTGACTCGCCACATGTTGAAGATTGTGTATCTTGTGGACAGCAACTGCTAGGATCAGATCCTTGTCGGTTTCGGTCACCATTTCGGTATCGACCAAAACAGAATTTCGACGGAATTTCGGTGGAATTTCGACCGAAATTTCGATCATTTCGGTCATTTTTTGTACTAGGACCCCCATATTTCGGTCATTTCGGTCATTTCGGACGAATTTCGGTTTCGACTGGATATCGATATTCGACAGATATTCGATCGAATTTCGCTGAAATTTGAGGCCATGGTGCCGACTACCGATTTTTGCAACCTTGGCATCGGAGAACTGGCTCTCTCCCTTACTGGCTCAGAAAATGGGGTCTTTGCTTTGGAGTCCCTATGAAACCACATGAAAACCCCTAAGCCTACAATGGCATAAAGAATGATATGTTTACTCTAGAGTCTTTGTGGATCACATGAAAACTTTGAGACCAAAAACAAAGATGGGGACCGCACAAATAATGATCGCATACACTAGTGCATTATACTGAAGACGTGGAACCAATCTAAACGTCGAGTCTGAATCTGAACTGTAGAGTCTGACAACTGGCATTGCATCTAGACTGGAGAATCTGAATATGAGCCATAGAACTCTACACAATACTCCCCCTTTCTTCCATACTTTTCGGAAAAACGACATCGACAAAGTTAAGAGAAGACATGAAAAGATGGGGGAGAAACGAAAATAAATAAACTGTCACAATTTTTTCTTCTGGCTTTTCTTTTTTCTTTCAAATCTTTTTTTCGTACGGATTCTTTTTGTGCGATCCCTTTTTTCTGGTTATTTTTTAGTCGTCTTCCTTTTTTTCTGCATTCGGTTTTTTGTACTCACCTTTTACAAAGCATGCCCCTTGTTTTTGAAACACGACCCAACTTGAGCTCGAAATACCTATCCCCTTCTATTTTTTAAACTGTAGACCACAATTAGTCCCAAAAGAATGATGCACCCCTCCTTTTTCTGTTGCAACAGTCCATTGTTGGGCCCCTTTCCCTTGGGCCCAATATAAGCACCTCCCCTTTTTTGTTTATTGCAAGAGCAACAGAATGGGGGACCCTCTTTTTATTTAAAAGGTGTAACGAGCCCCCTTTTCACTCACACAAATGCTAGGATTCCCACGATGGGAACCCTTTCTTTGCTGGTGCCATCAACACGAGGGGGAAGATCGCCACGACAAGGATCTGATCGTAGAGGAGGGCTCACTAGTGCCGCCCAATGTGTCGATGAGGGTTTTTCGTGAGGTGATGTGCGCCAGAGGATGGTGCCTTGGTGGTGGTGCCTGCACTTGGATGAGGTACCGCCTGTGAGGCAATGCTACCCTAGAGGGCCCAAAGACTGGAGATGGCCGCCACTAGGACTCGTCACATGGACTGGAGAGACTATGTCAGCATCATCACTGCCTGGACCTTATGCATGGAGGTGGTCTCCGCCTAGACTGGAGAGGCGACGATGTTGGAATGATTCGTGTTGCCTGGAGACTTTGCTTCTTGCGTGATTGTTTCCTGGAGCATGGAATCACATGTGTAGATGACACCATCGCTTTGGTGTTTAGAGAATCGGATGTTGGTTGGGTTTCGCTGGACTAGGATGGAGCCTCACGTGCTTGGAGGTTGTACTTCGATGGCGCTACATGAAATTAGACAAACCCTAGTTTTCTTCAGTCCTCACTAGAATTGTTGGTATCTCGTGGAGGCTGCAGATGGCTGCGGGTAAATGAGGAGGGTTGCGTTAAGTAGCCGACGACCAATGTAAAACTGTCGGAGACAACTTCCTAAATAGTATTTTTTTTAAAAATACTATTTAGGAAGTTGTCCAATGACAGTCGGATCTTTTCAACATGGATTTAAGCAAACATACAGATTTCGTTGGGGCGTTCCCTGCTTGTGACACGTTGCATCGCCCGAATGCAATGAAAAATTGGAAAGGGCCGCTACATCGCAGCCTGGATGTAGTTCAAAATTTGCAAGGGTTCTCACATGAGGAACGCATGCGGGTAATTAAGCTAGTTCCGCTGCATTACCGCCCGGCTGCAGTCCAAAGTTTGCAAGGGTTCTCGCATAATGGACACATGAGAGTAAAGAAGCTAGTCCAAAAGAGATTGCATTGGAAGTTGCGAATTGGTAGTTGGAATATTGGTACTTTAACTGGAAAATTGATGGAGATAGTAGATACGATGGAAAGAAGGAAGATTCATATATTATGTCTTCAAGAGACTAAGTGGGTTGGAGAGAAAGCACGGGAGATCGAGAAGACATGCTTTAAACTTTGGTATTTAAGTAAATATAAGGGTAGAAACGATGTTGGAGTGGTTGTTCATAAGGATTTGGAAGATTGTGTGGTTGAGGTGCAAAGATTCGGGGATCAGATTATTTTGCTAAAGTTGGTGCTTGAAGAAGAAATTCTGAATATCATCTCAGTTTATGCACCGCAAATTGGTTTAGATGAAAGGACTAAACACATTTTTTGGGAGGATCTGGATAAGATTTTACAAGGAATCCCAAAAAGAGAGATGATTTGCATAGGTGGAGATCTTAATGGACATGTGGGAAAAGATTCTTTAGGGTATGGTAGTATTCATGGAGGACATGGTTTTGGGGATAGAAATGAAGAGGGAAAAGTCATTCTGGATTTTGTAATGGCATATGATCTTTTCATAGCAAACACTCTCTTCAAGAAGGAGGAGCATTTAGTTACTCATAAGAGTGGGCCAACTTGAACACATATAGATTACTTTGCATTGAGAAGAAGAGATCGGTAGTGTTGTAAAGACTGCAAAGTAATCCTAGGAGAGAGTTTGACAACCCAACATCGCTTGTTAGTCTTGGATGTACAAATAAAAGGATTGGTCAATAAAAGGAGGGTTCCGAAGATCACTAGAACTAGATAGTGGAATATGTCACTGAAGTAGTCGAGCTTCAGGGAGAAGTTTTTAGAAGACTTATCTTGGAATTGTAGCGGAAGTGCAGACAAGATGTGAGAGGCAGTGGCATCTTGTATTTGTCAAAGAAATGCTGGGCGAGTCAAAGGGAGGAGCTTCAGGTCAAAAGGAGGCTTTGTGGTGGAGTGAAGGGGTGTAAGAGAAGCTAAAACTTAAAAGAGCATGCTTCAAAGCTATGCCTAAGGATAGAACCGAGGAAACTGTCACAAACTACAAAATAGCGAAGAAGGAAGCAAAGAAGGGTGTAAGCGAAGCTAAGTCAAAAGCTTATGAAGTTTTTTTTATAAAAATCCCGACTCTAAGGAGGGCCAGAAGGATATATTCAGGTTGGCCAAAGAAAGAGAAAGATCAAAGACCTTTCTCAAGTGAGATGCATTAAGGACGAGGAAGGTCACGTGCTTGTTACTCAGAAGGATATAGAGACTAGATGGGAGCAGTACTTCCATAAACGTTTCAATGGGGAAGGAAATAGAGAGATCACTTTGGGTGATCTAGCTAGTAGCGAAAGTTACTTGAATCGTGCAAGTAATAGATGGATACAAAGAAAGGAAGTAGAGGAGGTTCTGAAGGTTATGAGACCTGGGAAAGGTGTAGGACCGGATGACAACACTTGTAGAAGTATGGAGAGTTTTAAGTGAGCACGGTTTGACTTGGCTTATGAATCTATTCAATGTTATTTGGCGAAGCAAGAAAATGCCTGAAGATTGGAGGAGTATCGTGGTGCCTTTCTATAAGAATAAATGAGACATTCAAAATTGTCCAAATTATAGAGGTATCAAGCTGACGAGGCATAGTATGAAAATTTGGGAACGTGTGATCGAAAGAAGGTTGAGGCATGTTTCCAACGTAAAAGAAAACCAATTCGGATTCATGCTAGGTCGCTCAACTATTGAATCCATCCATTTGCTGAGGAGAACAATGGAGATTTATAGAGCTAAAAGGAAGAACCTCCATACGATCTTTATTGATTTGGAGAAGGCTTATGATTCTGTCCCACAAGAGATATTGTGGAGAGTTTTGGAGAAGAGACAAGTACATGTCTTATACGTTAACCTCATAAAGGACATGTATGATAGGGCTTTATCTTGTGTAATGAACCCGTCTAGGAAGATTGGCTATTTAATATCAACATTGGTTTACATCAAGGTTCAGCTTTGAGTCCATTTCTTTTTACTTTGATTATAAACGGGTTGACAAGTCACATTCATGATGAGTTACCTTGGTGTATGTTATTTGCTGATGATATGATGTTGATTGACGAGATTAGAGATGGAGTAAATAAGAAGCTTGAGGTCTGGAGACATGAATTGGAGACTAAAGGATTTCGTATAAGTAGGGCTAAGACAAAATATATGGAGTGCACCTTTAATGGAAGCAGTGGTGAAGGAATCGAGGTGAAGATTGGTGATGATAACATTCAGAAGAGAGATTCTTTTAGATATCTGGGATCTATTTTGCAACATGATGGGGAAATTGATGGAGATGTTACTAATAGAATAAATGCAGGCTGGCTAAAGTGGAGAGGAGCCTCTGTTGTTCTCTGTGATAAGAAAATTCCTTTAAAAATTAAAGGAAAGTTTTATAAAGCAGCTGTCAGACTTGCTATACTCTATGGATCTGAATGTTAGCCTTTGAATTGTAGACATGTGCAGAGAATGGCTGTAGCAGAAATGAAAATGCTAAGGTGGATGTGTGGACACACACATAAAGATCGAATTCGGAATGATGCAATCAGAAAGAAAGTTGGTGTAGCTCCGATCGAGGATAAGATGCGAGAAAATCGCTTAAGATGGTTTGGTCATTTGCATACAAGATCAGTTGATGCACCAGTTAGGAGATGCAAGTATTGGGATGTTGAGCCGGTTAAGAGAGGGAGGGGACGACCCAAGAAGTGTTGGAAATAGACTATACGAAGGGATCTTAGCTTTGTGGATATAAGCTTGGGATTGATCCATAATAGATCTGAATGGAGGCAAAGAATCCATGTACCCGACCCTACTTAATTGTGGGAAAAGGCTTTATTGTTGTTGTTGTTGTCGTGGAGGTTGCACATACTTCGGGTTTCATAAAAAAATCGTAGATTGTTAATGTGGATCATCAGACTTGGATCGAAACTCGTGCAAAATTGAGACTGCTTGCGTTGTTGATGATGTCGAAGTATTTGGGTTTCAAGAAACCCTAGATCTGAATCTTGAACTTCATCACTGTAGACGTTTACGTTATGTTGTGATGTACCGTTGAGTATTTCTTATTTATCTTATGTACATCTATGTAATTTACCCAAGGGTTTTCTCTCTATATAAGAGACCCTAGGACTCCATGGAATAACATAACAAAGTCTCGGCTCTAACATGGTATCATAGCCAAAACCCTAGTCTAGGGTTTTCTCCATCCGCCCCCACCCCCCCACCCGTTCGGCCGCCGCCTCTCTCCAGCCCTACCGCCGCCGCTCCTCCCCAGCCCTCCAGCCGTCGCCGAGGGCACCTCCTACCGCCCCTCTACTGCCGGGTCCCCTCCCATCGCCGGGACTCCTCTCTCTCGCCGCAGGGCCCCACCGTCATCGCCGGGTCCCCTAGCCTCACCGCCGGGACCCCCCCTCGCCGTCGGGCCCCTCTTCTCTCGCCGTCGGGCCTCTCTTCTCTCGCCGTCGGGCCCCTCCCACCGCTAATGGATACAAGTGCATAAGTCTACATATGCACTTGGATCCTAACGTGTCTTTGTAGACACCGGTTCTTTTGTCTCTCATCCCTTGGTCTTCTTCTCCGGCGATATGTCAGAACAAAAGATTGATATGCCCGTCATAGGTGCCTTCAAAGGTTCGGCACCAATAGTCAAAATGGACGGGACGAACTACGAACTCTGGGCTATGCAGTTCCTGAGTCTTATGAAGTCGTGTGGTAAGAAACATATTCTTACCGAAGAGGAGCCGACAGAGAAGATGGGGATATATGCCTCATGGGAGGTTGATGATGTGTATGCCAAGATATCGCTGTCAGGGACGCTCACGATGGAGATAGCCAACGATGTCCTCCATCAACCCACTGCCAAGGCGATGTGGGATATTCTGGCTACAACATACTCTCAAGTGTGGAATGAGATGAAGATGCTGCAGTTGCATCATGATATTTTTACCACGAAGCAAAATGGCCGGCCCCTTCATTCTCTATACACGTCCCTACGTGGGATGTTCGAGAAATTATACAGCACCATACCCCTCACCGGCACCCCCGAGCAGCACAAGACATTTCGCAATGCCACTATGGTAGGAGTTCTACTTGCTGCCCTTGATCCGGAATACGAGGCAGCCCGGTCTCAGATCCTCGCCGATGCTACTATTCCTCCTATGGAGGAAGTCTACAGGAGGCTCAGTCGGATCTCCGTTCCTTCTAGTGCCGTAACTCCATCTCCGTCAGCAATGGCGGTCTCTAGAGGACGAGGCAGTTCGTCTTCCTTTCGTGGCCGAGGAGGTAGCGGACGTGGCCGAGGAGGTCGTGTACGTTCCACATGCTCTTTTTGTCGCCGAACCGGTCATTCCGAGGATACATGCTATTCCAAGAATGGATTTCCTCCTTCTGCACGTGTAGCTGATCATGTTCAGGTTCCATCCACGCCTACTTCCGATCACAGGTTCGAAGATCTAGTGGCACGACTTCGAGACATTATGCCACAAACATCATCAGAGGGTGCTGATACACCTAACGTTGCGGCTTCTGCGTCCGCTAGTACATCTGCTGCTGCCAGTACCTCAGGTAGTGCTTCTTGTCATAACCATGATCTCTCAGGTTGGATTGTTGACTCCGGAGCCACACATCATCTCTGCCGTGATAGAGATCACCTGCAGTCCTACAGAGCTATTCAGTCTGGTCGCTTCGTATTCGTAGCTGATGGCACTCATTCCCCTATCATCGGTCAGGGGGAGACTGTGTTATTGCCGTCCATGCACTTACAGAACGTTCTACATGCACCCGAATTCTCTATGAATTTATTATCAATCAGTCAGATTACAAAAGATTTGCACTGTCGTGCTATATTTGACCCATCTTCTGTCATTTTTTAGGACATACTAACGAGAGGGTGATTGGCTGTGGTTCTGAGCACAATGGCCTCTACTGTCTGGTACGGCGGCTGTGGTTCTGAGCACAATGGCCTCTACCGTCTGGTACAGCATTTCTATGCTGGTATCTCGTTACACTCTCAGGGATCCGTTTCTCCATACACATGGCACCTCCGCTTTGGTCACCTACCGCTGCAGAAAATGCGTCACCTCCTGCCTCAGATATCTCCTTCTTCCTCATTTCATTGTGAAGCATGTCAGTTAGGGAAGCACCATCGTTCGAGCTTTCCTAGTCGTCAGGGTCGGAGCAGTCGCTCCCCGTTCAAGTTATTTCATATAGACATTTGGGGTCCGAGTCGTGTCCCAGATCATCAGGGACACATGTTTTATCTTGTTGTAGTTGATGATTTTTCCCGTGTTTCTTGGACTTTTCTTCTTAAAAATAAATCTGAAGCAGGAAGTGTTATCCAAAATCTTATTAATGAAGTGCAGAATGTTTTTTCATCTACTGTCAAGTATGTGCGCACGGATAATGCATTGGAGTTCTGCACTCGTTCTCTTGCTCGGTTCCTTTCCTCGAAGGGGATTATCCACCAAACAACATGTGCATACACATCTCAACAAAATGGTGTTGTGGAACGAAAACATCGACACTTTCTTGACATTGCTCGCACATTACTTATTCAAAGTTGTGCACCGTTAGCCTTTTGGGGGGATGCCATACTCACAACATGCTATCTGGTCAATCGCATGCCATCTACCGTTCTTGGGGAAAAGGCCCCTATCTCTGTTCTTTTCCCTGACAAAGACTTGTTTTCACTTTCTCCTCGTGTCTTTGGGACTGTCGCCTTTATTCATCGCTTATCTCCAGGACTTGACAAGCTCTCTCCTAGAGCTGTTAAGTATGTTTTTGTGGGTTACTCCAAGACACAGAAAGGATATCGGTGCTATGATCCTATTTGTGGCAAGTATTATGTCAGTGCTGATGTTACATTTTTTGAACCAGTTATGTACTTCTCACCTGCAGGTGTCAGATTAGTTTCCTCCACATCCACGGATACTAATGTCTATGTACCCCTACCTCCAAGTCTGGGTCAATCTGAGTCCGCCACACCACCACCACCACCAGTTCTACCATTTCCTAAGGTCTACACAAGGCGGCCAGGGCCTGCTCAAGCTACACGCCAACCATCCAGCACGCCTCAGGTATGTTCCGATATTAACACTAATGATGGGTTCGATAATGCACCTGTGCAGGAACCTTTGCTACAGGAGGAGGATCCGCCAGCTACTACTGTGGCAGATGACCTTGATCACCCTATTGCTCATAGAAAGCAGAAGAGGCAATGTGCATCATATCCCCTTGCGTCTCAAGTTTCCTTTCATCATCTCACGGGTGATTTTGAGAGGTTTGCAGCAGCTGTCTCGTCCGTGGACATCCCACGGACTTATCAAGAAGCCATGAAGATTGACTGCTGGCGTCTAGCTATGGAGGAGGAGATGCATGCCTTACAGTCCAGAGGGACTTGGTCTTTAGTCCCTATTCCTCCGGGCGCAGCTATGGTGAGTTGCAAATGGATTTTTACAGTTAAATATCATGCAGACGGGCGTCTCAACCGATACAAGGCCAGACCTGTCGCACGGGGATTCACCCAAACCTATGGGGTGGATTATTTGGACACTTTTTCACCAGTGGCTCGACACTCGACTCTTCGCATTCTACTATCTGTTGTTGTGGTACGTGACTGGACTATTTTCCAACTTGATGTGAAGAATGCTTTCTTGTATGGTGATCTACAAGAGGAAGTCTACATGCAGCAGCCACTGGGGTTTGCTGCTGAGGGGGAGACTCAGATGGTGTGTAGACTTCATAAGGCTATCTATGGCCTTAAACAAAGCCCACGGGCATGGTTTCAGAGACTTTCCCAGCTGATTGAACGACAGGGGTTCAAGAGGTCAAATGCGGATCATTCGTTGTTTATCCAGAAGACCCCTAAAGGTACGGTCGTTGTCATGGTATATGTTGATGACATTCTGGTTACAAGAGATGATGCTCAGGGGATTGAGATGATCAAAGCTCTTTTGGGAAGCCAGTTTATTACAAAGGATCTAGGCACGATACGATATTTTCTGGGGACAGAGTTTGCAAGAAATGCACAAGGAATGATGATGACCCAAAGAAAATATGTCACCGACTTGCTTGTGGAAACAGGAATGGATGGATGCAGACCGTCGAGCAAGCCTATGGACCCAAGTATGAGGCTTTATGACAATGATACCGAAGAGGTGGACAAAAGAAGATACAGAGAGATGGTGGGTAAGCTTCTATACATCACCATAACTCGTCCGGATATTGCCTACGCAGTAAACCGGGTGAGTCAATTTATGGAGCAGCCCAGGAAAGTTCATATGGAAGTCGTGTATATGATATTGAGATATCTGAAGTCTTCCCCAGACACAGGTTTGTTATTTAGAAAAGACACAGACCTGTCTATTTCAGCTTGTGCAGACGCAGACTATGCGGGATGTCCAAAGGATCGTAAATCTACTTCAGGATTTGCTATCTTCATAGGAAGCTCTTTGGTTTCTTGGAAAAGCAAGAAGCAGGCAGTTGTGGCAAGATCCAGTGCTGAATCCGAATATAGAGCCATGGCACAAGCGAGCGCAGAAATGATGTGGGTTCGAGCGGTCTTGGAAGATTTGACTGTAAATGTCCCTTTACCCATGCAGCTTCAAGGTGACAACCAGGCAGCATTGTTCATTGCAAATAACCCAGCTTTTCATGAAAGAACAAAACACATCGAGGTAGATTGTCACTACACTAGAGACATGATTCAGAAGGGCTTGATTTCCACTTACATGTCAGTTCAGAAAACCAGACCGTTGATATATTTACCAAGCCATTGCTCAGAAGACCTTTCCAGAGATGTTCTTCCAAGCTGAGCATGATTGATATCTATGCTCCATCTTGAGGGGGAGTGTAGACGTTTACGTTATGTTGTGATGTACCGTTGAGTATTTCTTATTTATCTTATGTACATCTATGTAATTTACCCAAGGGTTTTTCTCTCTATATAAGAGACCCTAGGGCTCCATGGAATAACATAACAAAGTATTCTCGGCTCTAACAATCACGAACTTGAATGATACATAACAATAATCTTCAAATATAAATATTCAAGAACTACAAAGAACTGAATATGCTTTGTCAATTGAATAGCGAATAAAACAAGAACATGAAATAAATCCTCGAGAATCGAAAATGCTTTAATACCATGTTAGAAAATCAGAATACGGAAGCGTAATTAGAGATAAAGAATAAGAACAATGAAGAACACCGAGATTTATGTGGAACCTTGCTCTCTAAGGAGAATGATGAAACCACGGGAAAATGCTTCAAATGGCATATTCTTCTATTGAAGTTTCTCATTGATACGAGTGGTGTGGGCTTCTTATATAGCCCCACCAACTGATCGGAGTCCCACTAACAGTAGATGTGGTACTAAACATGTGGATGTAGTAATTAAATATAGCTTAGAATAAGAGATTTCATTTCATATATATATATATATTATTGATTGAATTTCATGTTCGTAAGTATTTGATCTCGGCTGCTCTACAGGGAGTCTCGCACCTGGCTATCAGGGGAATGTCGAGGGCCTCAATGATCTTTTTCGTCGAGGGGGCTTTTTCCGGCTAGGAGGTTTGGATTCCCAAGGGTGGTTCAACTAGAGAAGAGAAAGCTCAAAACATTTCGGAGATAGAGCTGCTTTGATAGAAACATGGGAATTTATGGATTATCCATCTCGTGCTCATGGAAATTCTGTCCGCTTCTTGATATATTCGGATTTAGCGAGAATCTGATAGAAGTTGCTATTTGATTTGTGTTGGGAAAAATGAGCAAGTTGTTTATTCCATAAGCCCTAGGCTCTCTTATATAGGAGAGTAGCCTATGGGTAAATTACATAAGGCATACAACTGAAAATAAAAATAACAGAGGGATACAGAAGCTACTATATGCGTTAACACTCCCCCTCAAGATGGAGCATAGATATCAATCATGCTCAGCTTCGACGCACACTTCTGGAATGGGCCTCGTAGTAACGCCTTGGTGAATATATCAGCAGTTTGATTCTCTGAGGTAACATGAGATGTAGCAATGAACCCCTTCTGAATCATGTCACGTATGTAGTGACAGTCAACCTCAATATGCTTGGTCCTCTCATGGAATGCTGGGTTGTTTGCAATGAACAGGGTTGCCTGATTATCACATTCCAAGTTCATAGGGAGTGGTACATCAAGACGTAGATCTGTAAGAACAGCCTTCACCCACATCATCTCTGTGCTAGCCTGGGCCATAGCCCTATATAGGGATTCAACACTGGATCTAGCTACCACTGTTTGTTTCTTGCTCCTCCATAAGACTAGAGCATCTCCAACATAGACTGCAAATCCTGAGGTGGACTTCCTGTCCTTGGGACATCCTGCATAGTCTGCATTCGCACATGCTTAGATAGAAATCTCCTTTCCCTTCTTGAATAGCAAACCTGCACCTGGAGATGATTTGAGATATCTAAGAATCATGTGTATTGCATCCATATGGACCTGACATGGTTGCTCCATGAACTGGCTCACACGACTCACTGCAAATGATATATCAAATCTAGTGATCATGACATACAACAGTTTGCCTACCAGTTCTCTGTATCTTCTCCTGTCCACCTCCTCTGTGTCATCATCATAGAGCTTCATGCTGGGATCCATTGGTGTCGTAGCAGGCCGACACCCAAGCATACTTGTTTCACTCAACAGATCTATAACATATTTCCTCTGTGACATTACTAATCCATACAGATTTCTAGCAAATTCCAACCCCAGAAAATATCTAAGGACTCCAAGATCCTTAGTGACGAACTCGCTTCCCAGCTTTTCTTTCGCCTGCTTTATGTCTTGCTCATCATCTCCTGTAATCAAGATGTCATCTACATAAACCATAATTGCAATAATACCTCTAGAAGTCTTCTGTACAAACAAGGAATGATCAGCATTGGAGCGTTTGTATCCTTGTTTTTCAAAGAGATCTGAAAGCTTCTGAAACCATGCTCTGGGGCTCTGCTTAAGGCCATAGATAGTCTTATGAAGTCTGCACACCTTGGAACACTCCCCCTCAACAGCAAAACCTGGTGGTTGTTGCATATAGACTTCCTCCTGCAAATCTCCATACAGGAACACGTTCTTCACATCCAACTGATACAGCGGCCACTCTCGATTAACTGCAACTGACAACAAAATCCGGAGAGTGGAATGACGGGCAACTGGCGAGAATGTATCAAGGTAGTCCACCCCGTATGTCTGTGTAAAACCACGTGCAACAAGGCGTGCCTTATATCTGTCAATAGAACCATCTGCATTGTGCTTCACCGTAAACACCCACTTGCAGCTCACCGGGGTCACATCTGGAGGTATAGGAACTAGACTCCAAGTTCCTCTAGATTGAAGTGCCGCCATTTCTTCCTCCATTGCTAGCCGCCATCTACTGTCCTGCAGAGCATCTTGATAATTCCGTGGAATGTCTACAGCTGATAGGGCCACCACAAAGTTCCTGAAGTCCCCAGATAGTCGCTCAAATGACACAGAAGCTGACAAGGGATATGTAACGTAACTCCTCTTCGATTTGCGTATAGCAATAGGAACATCTAAATCAGCTGTGTCCTCATCTGGCCCCTGCAACATATCCTGCTTATGAATATCATTAGATCCATCAGTAGAAGTATCCTCATTACATACCATAGGCGGGCTAGGAGACGAGCCATGACCATGAGCAGGAGGATGCCTGCGGGTGTAATGGAAAGGTAGTGGTGAGACGGGGATTAGTGGTGGTGGTGGTGACGGTGGTGGTGGCAGTGCTGCAGTAGGTGGTGGTGTCATGTATATGGCATCGGTAGGCAGTGGAGGTAGCTGCTGATCACCTGAGTTTGAAAAATACATTACAGATTCAAAAAATGTAACATCTGCACTGACCATATACCGCCGACGCAGAGGATCAAAACACTTGTACCCCTTTTGAGTTCTGGAGTACCCAACGAAGGCACACTTGACAGCCCTAGGAGAGAGCTTGTAAGCACCAGGAGACAACTGATGGACAAAGGCGACTGAACCAAACACTCGGGGGATAAGAGAGAACAGATCCTTCCCAGGATAGATAAGGGAAAATGGAATCTGTTCATCCAAGACAGAGGACGGCATACAATTGATTAGGTAACATGCAGTGAGAACTGCATCACCCCAGTAGGAGTAGGGAACATGACTCTGTATAAGAAGTGATCTTGTGACATCAATAAGGTGGCGATGTTTCCTTTCAGCAATTCCATTTTGTTGAGATGTATGAGCACAGGATGTTTGGTGGACAATCCCTTTTGAGGAGTAATAATTGGCAAGGACATGAGTGCGCAGTTCTAGAGCATTATCACGTCTCACAAACTTCACAGATGTGGAGAAAATATTTTGAATTTCATTCAGAAAATGGATAATGATATTGCCTGCTTCAGATTTATTTTTCATCAAAAATACCCATGACACACGAGAAAAATCATCCACAAACACTATATAAAATCTGTGTCCCTGATGATCAGGTACACGACTCGGACCCCAGACATCAATATGAAATAACTCGAACATGGAGGTACTACTCCGACCTGGACGACTGGGAAAGGTCGACCTGTGATGCTTTCCCAACTGACACGCCTCACATTGGATAGGTGTGTGAGGAAGACCCTGAGGTAACACGCGACACAACTTCTGAAGCGGTAGATGTCCAAAGCGCAGATGCCACAATAAAGGAGATACTGGTCTAGTGGGAAGGGATGAGGTTCCAACGAATAGGGTCTGATTCAGGCGGTAGAGGCCGCCTTGCTCATAGCCACGACCGATCACGTTGCCCGTATGGATGTCCTGAAAAATCAAAGAAGATGGATCAAAAATTGCCCGACAATGTAGATCCTTCGTAATCTGACTAATTGACAACAAATTCATTGAAAAGTCAGGTGCATGTAGCACATTCTTGAGATGCATAGAAGATGTCAATCGAATCTCCCCCTGACCAGTGATGGGGGAATGTGTACCATTGGCGATTACTACTGTTCGGCCTGGAGGAATCTGAGTGTATCCTGTAAGTAAATTCTGGTCGCCACATAGGTGATGTGTAGCGCCCGAGTCCATAATCCATGGTAATGTATCTGATCTACTACTGGTGAATGCAAGTATGCTACCTGAAGTACTGGTCGACGCAGAGGCAGAAGCAACAGCATCCGATTGACTCTCAGTAGTCGGTGCTGGACCAGATGGGGGAATAATGCCCCTCAGACGGGCAACTAGATCGTCGAACCGCTGATCCAAAGTAGCAGCAGATGGAGGCTCTATCTGCTCAGCGACTCGTGCAAATGCAGGAAATCCATGCTTCGAGTAGCATGTGTCTTCATTGTGTCCAACACGATGACAGTAGGTACATGTTGGCCTAGTACGGCCACCTCTTCCACGGGGTCCACGTCCACGACCCTGATGATGAAATCCGCGACCCCTGTTGGCTGCCATGGCTGAAGTATTCTGACTTGTGGCCGTAGAAGGAACTGTGATCCGACTCAGTCTATGGAAAGCTTCCTTCATGGGAGAAATAGTAGAGTCGGCCAAAATCTGTGATCGTGCCGCCTCATACTCTGGATCGAGTGCAGTAAGGAACACCCCCACCATAGTCACGTTCCTATATGTCTTCTGCTGTTCTGGTGTGGCTGTCAAGGGCATGAAGCTGTAGAGCTTCTCGAACATCCCTCTCAGTGATGTATAGAGAGAATGTAGAGGGCGAACATTCTGCTTGATAGTGAATATATCATGCTGGAGTTGCAAAATCTTTGTCTCGTTCTTCGCCTGTGAATATGTAGCCGTCAGAATGTCCCACATATCCTTCGCCGTGGGTTGATGTAGAATGTCATTTGCAATCTCAATTGCCAACGTACCGGATAGCCAAACTTTGGCGTATGCGTCATCAGCCTCCCAAGAGGCATTAGTTCCAGTCTTCTCAGCAGGCTCTGGTTCGGTAAGAATGTGCTTCTTATCCGTTGACTTCATCATGCTCATGAACTGCATTGCCCACAGTTCATAGTTGGTACCGTCCATCTTTACAATAGGCGCTGGACCACAAAAGGCGCCAATAGATGGGATATCTGCCTTGCTTTCTGACATACTGGGGACTGAAGACTGGAACGATTGACAGAAGATGAGATTTGTCTGCAATGACATAGACGGGTTTAGTTGCACGTGTAGACCTCAAGCAACTAAACCCATGTAGATGGAGGTGCGCGCTTAAGGGCTTAGTACACGCACACGCGCGCAGGGAACACGCGCACGCGCAACTTGGAGCACGCACAACTGAGATCACGCGCGGGAGGACTACAGGCTAGCGCGCACCCGAGGATACAGGCGCGCATGCGATGTAGGACACGGCGCACGGAAGGGCTACAGGCAAGTGCGCAGGAGAGGATGCGCGCTCGCGCCGAGGATGCGCACAGCCGATGCTACAGGTGCAGGGGGCTACAACGCTCAGAAGATGTGCACTCGCGCAGTAGGCGGAGGAGGCACTTCGCGCAGTGCGTGGAGGAGACTTGCGCACTTGCACATGAGTGCTAGCGCACACGCGCAGGGAGCGTAGGAGCAACAGCTATGGCACACGATGGTGCTGGTGCGGCTGCGATGAGCCCCGACGGCGGCGCCGATGAGAGGGAGAGAGAAAGAGAGGCCGACGGGTGGGGTAGGTTAGGGTTAGGGTTTCGAGAACTCCGGTCTAGGACCGTCGCTCTGATACCTTGTTGGGAAAAATGAGCAAGTTGTTTATTCCATAAGCCATAGGCTCTCTTATATAGGAGAGTAGCCTATGGGTAAATTACATAAGGCATACAACTGAAAATAAAAATAACAGAGGGATACAGAAACTACTATATGAGTTAACAATTTGTTATTGACTTTAGCAACTATTAGAATCTGACTTGTTAGCAAGATTTGTCTGGAAGAAACCGTCCATCTCAGTACTCCAGTAGCAAGTGACAAAGGCGGAAAGCCCGAGAATATGATCACTTGAAAGCGAGGAAGGTTGAACCCCCAACTTCACAATGTTTTCTCTGTCTCTAGAAGATGATACCCAAACTGTGGGATACCATTAGAGCTATTTGAGATTGACGTTCGAATCGAAGAAGAAATCGATTTTAGCGCATCATCCACGTTAGAACCCGCATTGACTTTCTCGACCCTTTGCTTTAGGATTAGTTAGTTCTATTTATAGGGGGAAGGGATATAACTCAGTGGTACCTTGTTGAAGATTTGGTGGTGCTACCCAAAGACTTGAATGAATAGCCATCGCAGTTAAGAAGAATCGAGATCCAATGATCATTTGCACGGGGATTCTGATCTTTGACATAAAGAAAGAAGGTTGTAATAACGAAAGGGACATGCGATCAGTCTGCGTGGAACAAAAAAGACATGGATGTATATTCAATACGCAATCCGACGTCTCCCGCTTCCATAGGAGAGTGACGTAAGTTTTCACTCCGCTCGTGCGAAAATGCTCGAAGAAAGCTATTCGATAGAGTTAAAGCTATGGTGAAAGCAATAAGTAATGCAACTATGAATCTCATCGATGCAGGTGCGACCCTCGGAGGCTAAGAGGCCGCCCTCATAACCACTATGTGCGTTTCATTTTCTTTGATCTTGTCTTTGATTGCTTTTTATGAAGTCGCACCGGGAGCTAGTGCTTGCTATCTAAGAATTGTTTCATGGGTCTCATCGGAAATGTTTGATGCTTCTTGGGGCTTCTTTGGCGATTGTGAAGTCACCATATGGATTGCCGAGTATACTGATCTGATCCATCGGTTGGTCCTAGAAACGGCGGCAACGACGCAAATAGTATATAAGCTGGCTGGGAAATGATCTCATTACACCCTCCGTAGCTGTGGATGTCACTCTTTGGGAGGAGCGAACAAGTCAACTTGAAAGCTGGGAAGGGCCTTCGCTCCCTTCCTAGAAGATTGATAATCTCGAGAACATTGATGATTGACATTATACGAATACTAGCCCTACCCGGGGTTGGCCCCCCTTCCCCCAGCATGATGTATCAGGAGGGATTAAAAAACGATGCTTCCTTGATCGTTACCGCGAATCACTGACGAATTGCTTACCTCTCTCTGCCATTTTCTAGTCTCTTCCTTGTTGAGTCCCCATCTCCTAGTCTAGTCTTCGAAGGAAAGACCAGATCCTAGCCCTTCAATCCGATCTTCTTGGGGCCTGCCACAATCTTTTCATGGGCCAAGGTTTTCGTAGCGTGTGACCTACGGGAGGATCGAATCATGTGGACTTCTACTTTTTTGGAAGTCTAGATAGACCCTGGAGAGACCCAATTACCCATCTATGCATGACATATATACTCCAACACGACAGTAAGCCCCTTCCCGAGTTTGTTCCTCTCGCGAACTATACACCCCCCCTCCAAAGAAAACATCTTGCCTGATCGTCGCCATTCTTGTGGAGCATTGTCGATCACCGCCTTTTCCTCTACCAGTCGTTGTCTGCTGCTTTGACATATCACCTAACATTTCCTGCCCACAGCGAGACCTCCTTCCCCTTCTCAGGCACTGTTTAGCTTGCATATAACTTGGTTAGGTTTTTTATTTCCTAATTCTTTAGCCTTTTCTATGTTCATTTTCACGCTTAATCTATAATATATGCTACAATAGCTACATTTGGTTACTTCATTGTATTTCTTAAGTTTTTGTATTTCTATCATGTAATTTGACTCTTCTTTGGGTTGTATATTAAGAGGAGAATTGATTCAATATTATTATATTAGTAACTCAATTATACGATTGTTTATGTTGTGCAAGACTGCAAGTTTGCAACTTAGTATCCAATGTTGGTTAGAAGCTAGGTTAGTTTTAGTTATTTGTATTTCATAATTTGTGTTATTACTTGTTTATGGAAATTTAGTTCATGCTATGTTGTGTAGCGTATGTTATGAGTTTGTGACAATGTAGATGGCTACGCCTCTAGCGAATGTTGCTTCCAGTAGTAACTCATCATTTTATGTGCCGCCAGATCAAGTGATCATGCATGACAATACATGTACCTTTCGAACTGTACCGATCCAAACAAGCTTACTTGCTAGCTTTGCAAGATGGTGAAAAGAGAGGTTTGCATGCTTAAGCAACATCTTGCGCACTGTAAAGGCAACATGGCGACATGTCTTAAGTTGGACAAAGAGATGAAGAAGTTGATATTGTACTTGTACGATGTTCTCAGAAAGAAGAGTCAGAAAGCAGTCGACGTTGTTAAGATGAGAGATGAGATTGATATAGGCATCAGCGCATTGCCAAAGATGATGGATCTGTGAAAAACCTTGATCATTAGAATCTTTGGACCAGAACATTATCGTACAAGGATCACATCAATTGAGCATAGAAGATGCATTGTCCGAGGATCATCGTGAAATTGTTGTATCCTACATATGCAACTGGGCATATACATCGACGATCCCTTTCAATGCCTTGACCACAAAGCCCTTCATGCAGATGGTGGAGGCAATTGGGATGTATGGTTAGCGGACCATTTTTGAAGAAGGCGGTGAATAAAATACCAGATGACTTGCAATGTCATTGAAATATATTGAAGAAGATATGATGCTCTGTAATGATTGATGCATGGACGGACATGCGAGGAAGGGCGTCATGAACTTCTGTGTCAATGGCTCCTTGGGTACTTTTTTGAAGTCGACAGATGCATTGATGAGACACACACTGCAGAGTACATTTTTCAGTTGGTGGATGAGTACATCAATGAAGTTGGAGCAGAGAATGTTATTCAAATTGTTGTGAATAATGCTTCGAAAAATGTAGCAGTAGGAAGATTGTTGCGCACATAATATCCCCATATACAATGGACTTCATGTGCAACGTATTCTATTGATCTTGCTTTAGAGGAGATAATCAAAGATTTAAAGGTGAAGAGTGCAATTACAAAGGCAAAGACACTCACAGTTTTCATTTATGCTCACATTAAAAATTTGAGCTTGATATGGAAGCTCACAAAAAAGAGGGGTGTTGCTAGACCACAACAAACGAGGTTTGCAACTACTTTCTCCACGTTGAAAGCATTCTAGAAAAAAAAGACAAGTTGAGGTTGATGTTTTCATAAGATGAGTGGAGGAACTATAATGATACGGTACCAAAAAGGGAGAAAATGTCGTCCATAGTCTTCAAAGCTACTTTCTGGAACCACATTGCACTTGTAATCGAAGTTTTTATGCCTTTGGTATGTTTATTGTGTATGTTTGATGCGGATCGGCGCCCATCCATGAGCTTTGTTTACGGAAGGCTTGAAGAGGTTTAGAGAGAGATGATTGCAACTTTCAATGGCATGGAGTTAATAAGTTTTTGTGGAGCTATTATCTCCAAGACCAAAGGCAGGTGTGGCATTCCGTTGCATCCAGCAGTTTATTTTTTGAAACCATACTTCTACGTGGAGTGTGGTGGTTATGCTGATAGTGCGGCGAAGAGAGGTTTTATGGATTGCATGGAAATATTTTACCCAGGTTTGGATGTACAAGACGTCATCACCACAAAAGAGCTTCCTGAATACAGATATAGTCGTGTGGCGAAAGTTGAGAAATGATGAAAATTACAATCCAGGTATATCAATCATTGTTTTCAGTTTACATTTACACCATTGGAATCATCTTTGATTTTACTGACGTGACTAATTCTCTATTTTGATAGCTAATTAGTGGTATAATTATAGAGATGACATGCCACATTTTATAGGGATGACATGCCACATTTGAAAGTTGTGGCCATCAAGATATTGATCTTGACATCTCATCCTCTAGATATGATCGTAACTGGAATACATTTGACTCAGTAATAACTCTACTGAGCTACCCAATTGGAATGCCAGTAATAAATTAGTAATTGATATAGATTTGTAATTTTACTTGCAATGTTACTTATAGATGATACATACCAAGATTCAAAATATCGATATTGTATCAGTCCACTCAGAAAAGGATATATCATGGATATATTGGGATATATCGACGATATTTGTGGAAATCTCGAAAATGGCATAAAAAAGTGATTTATAACGAATTAAGAACATCGTAGTTATTAAAAAAATAAAGAACATACAAATACACATTTATGTACAAGAATGAGGTGTATTTATAACACTAATACAAATTATATCGTATATATCGCTAGTGTTAATGCTGACTGTTGATCACAATGATATATTTTAGACATGTGATTCTAATTTTATGAACATTAAACTTCTTTTCATCTTTATTGGAAAGAGGACAAACTTCACCAAATCAAGAACCGTCGTATGTACCCGCCCATATCGCACCATACCCTACCAAACGGTGGTCTTGTTATCCAATCAACGAGCCTAGGGGGGTCAAGGGGGAGCAAGTGCACTCCCCCCGCTGCGATGCGGGAGCGATGCCCCCGACCTGAAACAAGATATATAATTCACTATGTGTTCTATTACTAGTAGCAAAATAACTAGTGAAGTCAAGCTTACAAGGGTATCATTGGTGTATGTATATATAGATAGATATCGGTGAAATATCGATGATATCAGTCGATATCCGAGAGGAACTGATCATTTTTTTGTGATATGGCAATATATCATCGATATCGCGCGAGATATCAGTCAATATCTTGGAAAAAGTTATATATATATGTGTGTGTGTATATATATATATATGAATATCGGTGCGCACATCTCGTCGATATCGATATATCACCGATATATTCCGATATTGCTGACCATGATACATACCAAGAAGAGAGGCGGCATGTTGGAGATAAGAGACTGAACGATCTTGTGTACGTGTGTTTCCATTTCAACCTGATGGTACGTCAACTTGAGAAAAGAAGAGGTCTTCTTTCGTCTCGTGATGTTGTATATTTAAAATTAATGGATTATATATGTCAATGTATAAGCTCAAGATGAGGTCTTTCCGGGTTCAGATTGACTTGGGATGTATTGACGTGTACAAGTAGCGTCAAAGATTTGGAGCTGAGAAGAAGCCAATGATGTAAACATGGCAAGGGAGCTTCATTTTCGAACTCAAATGATGTGCCAATAAATGAGGAGAGGAGGAATTGATGGGGAGATAGATGATGTGAAGAGGAGTTTTTGCATATGAAGATGATGAAGAAGCATGGCTTGATTTGGATGATGATATTAATGGGGATTAATGACTTGTGTCGCTTGCTATTTGAATTATTTTTGTTTTGACATGTTGCATTTATTTTTGAACATTAACTCGTGCTATATAGTAAACATTTTGTTCTTAACTTACTTTTTTTTCTTTTTGTACTTTAATTACATATTTTTTAGCTCTTATGAGTATGAAAAATTAATATATGAGAGTATATGTATAAATCTTATGGGTTTTTATCATGTGTGCCCTTAACTTCTCCAATATCAATTATGCCCCTTCCTTTTTGTAATATTAGTTATGCATGACTTCTTACAAAATTCACAATTCCACCCTTTTGTAATATCATTTATGCTCCTACTTTACCTTAATTGAAGGATAGAATTTTGAATATTGTAAGAAGTTAGGGGTACGATTGATCTTAGAAAAGCATAACTTATATTGCATAAGCTAAGAAGGGTGCAAGTGATAAAACCCGAAATATAATTTATATATTTGAAACAACTAAAAAAATTCAAAATCGATTACTGCCTTGATTAAATCTGATTAGTTGCTCGACTTTCGATTAATCCTTAGTTTGTGACCCGACTGACCGAGTACCGACTATCGACTTCTTCAACCTTGCTAGAGTCAATGATTCATTGTAAAATATTTGCATTATGACAAGTGGTAAGTACATAAGTTGTACATGAGGTATTGCCAAATGCTGCATTGTCAGATGAGGTTGGAGAAGCACTAGCAGAACCAATGATAGGAGCTGTAATCTCCCTCAAACGGGAGGTAAAATTGTCATACTTATGCTGAGGAGTTGGCTACAAGCGATGTCATATTGGGAATCAAGAGTCGCAAGAAGCACACCTACCGTCACAATGTTCTTGTATGTTGTGGGAAAATGAGAACCTATTGTTCAATGGTACGTGAGGGCTCTTTATATAGAGTTGAGAGATTATGGGTAAATTACACAAAGAGGACAAAAAATAAAATAACATGATAGCTAGACATAAAAACATAAACACTCAATATTCCCCCTCATGCTAGAGCATAGATGTCTATCATACTCAGCTAACCATATCTCTGAAATAGTCCTCGAGAAAGAGCCTTGGTGAATACATCGATTGTCTGGTCTCTTGAGCTAACATGGGAAGTGGTGATAAACCCCTTTTCGATCATATCACGAGTGTAGTGACAATCTACCTCAATATTTTTTGTTCTCTCGTGAAAAGTTGGACTATTAGCAATAAAGAGAGCTACATGATTGTCACACTGCAACTGCATAAGAAGAGGTACATCGATGCCGAGATCAGAGAGAACATATCCGACCCACATCATTCAACACTGTACGACACCATGGCTCTTTATTCAAATTCATCGCTGGATCTTGTTACCACAATATGTTTCTTTCTTTTTCATAATACGAGGGAGTCTCCCACAAATACAACAGATCCTGAGGTAGATTTCCTTTCCTGAGGACAACCAACACAATATGCATCTGCACAGTCTCTGACATACATGGAAGTTCCTTTGCTAAACAATAGACCTGTGCTTGGAGAAGACTTCAAGTATCTTAAAATTATGTACACCAAGGCCTTAAATATCCTATTTTGGTTTCGTTTCGGTGTTGGACCGAAATGGAATTTCAGTCAAATTTCGGTCACTTCGATCAGTTTTTGAACATGGACCCCCAAATTTCAGTCGATATAGGCCATTTCCGTCGAATTTCGGTCACCCGCCAAAACTGCAATTCGACCGAAATTCGGTCCAATTTCGTCGAAATTTGAGCCATGATGTACACTCCATCCATGTACACCCGTCTTGGTTGCTCCAAAAACTGGCTGACCTTGCTTACTATGAGAGATATATTAGGTCTGGTGATTGTAACATTGAGAAACTTCCCAAACAGCTCTATATACCTTCGTTTATCTACATCGGTGGTATCTTTATGTACCTTTATTTTGGGATCCATAGGCATGGAGGTCGGTCTGCATCCTGATATTCTTGCTTCTAAAAGCAGGTGGTTACATACTTCCTTCGAGTCACTACAAGGCCATGATGGTTTCTAGCAAATTCAAGACCTGTGAAGTAATGTGGCCATTCAAGTCTTTAGTGACAAACTGATGTCCCAGAAAATTCGTGGATGATGCAGTAATACCTTGAATATCATCTCTAGTAACAATCATTAACATACACCAAGATGACAATCGTACCTCGTTGAGTCCTCTTAGTAAAGAGGGAATGATATGCAATCAGCCGTATAAACCCCTTCTGTTAAATCATGTCTAATAGCTTTTGAAACCATGCCTTGGAGCTCTGCTACGAGCCCTAACACATGTCCTCTAAACAAAGAGGTATATAGCCTGCGTACATACACCCCCTCAGCATCAAACCCACGTGGTTGCTTCATATACACCTCTTCCTGAAGATCACCATATAGAAAAGCATTTTTAACATCAAACTGGAAGAGAGGCCAATCACGTACCATAACGGATGATAATAGGATCCACAGAGGAATGTCTAACTACTGGAGAAGTGTCGGGGTAATCAACCCTATATGTTTGTGTCGATCTTTGGGCCACCAAATGTGCCTTGTACTGATCAACGAGCGGTAGCTGGAGTGGCTGAGTGCCACATGAGCGGTTAGCTGGGTGGGTGTCACTAGGGTGGCAACCACGTGGATTGCTATGTGGATTGCTATGTGCCGCTGACGGCAAGCCCAAAGGGGTTGCAGAGAAAGGAGAGAGAGAAAGGAAGTGGGGTCGACGATGTAGAGGAGGCCAACAACTTACGTTCGGGTTGGCGGGTAGGGTGAGATCTAGGGTACATGGCTCCGGTCTAGAATTGTCGCTCTGATACCATGTTGAGGGAAAATGAGAACTTATTATTCAATGGTATTCTAAGATTCTTATATAGAGTTGAGAGACCTGGGTAAATTACACACAGAAGACAGAAGGAAAAATAACATGATAGCTAGATACAGAAATATAAAAACTCTCAAGATACGCCATTTGTTGCTCGGTACTCACATTCAGAGGCATCATCTATGTAACTTCTCGAGACCATCCTAGATGTGAAGATGTTAATTGGAGTTGGAGGATCTTTGTCTCATTCCTCGCATAAGAATATGTAGCGGCGGAAATGTGTCATGTTGCCTTTGACAGTGGGCTGATGTAGAATATTGTTAGTTATCTTTGTTGTAAGGGTACTAGAAAGCTAAACATGCGTCCATGCATTGTCTTGCTTTTATGAAGCATTCACCCCAATCTTGTCGGTCAATTCATGTTAAGTCAAGATATATTCGTTATTTTTGCTCTTCGTGATACTCGTGAACTACACAACTCACAATTCATAGTTGGTCCCTTCCATCTTGACGATGGGCGCATGGTCCGACTCTTTGAAGACCCTAGAAGATGATATGTTGATCTTGTTCTCTGTCATGATGAACGAAGGAGACCGAGAAGGACGTGACTGAGAGATAGATGCATCTAGTTTTTGTCTACACAATCATGTAGGGAACATGTTGTGTGTACAGATTCGGAGCACAACCTTTCCCGTCAACTCCGAAGGTGCTCTACTTTAGGCAGGCTCGATTTAAATGCATTAAATCACTCTGAAAAGCACCAAGATCAGAGTGCAGGGGCCACATGGTGGCCTAGGGAAACAATACGAGATCGCTGGGACCACACGGTGGCATTGGGCAGCAACCAGATGCTGCTGAGCTTCCGCGGCGGTGGCAAGATGTCACGGATCTGCAGCGTTTGGCTGCTATAATGGTGAAGGAGCTGCAGCGAGGATGAGGGCGTGGAGGCAGAGGTGGTGGCATGAGGATTGACCCATGAGCGAGCTTCGGGGAAGAAGTAGAACAGGGGCCAGTGATGGGGGTTGGGGTTTCGAGGGTATCGGGGCTCTGGTCTAGGGCTGCCGCTCCGATATCATGCGGAAGAAATGAGTGAGTTGTTTATTGTAGTCATATGGCTCCTTTATATAGAAGATAAACTCTAAAGCTCAAATAACCAATGGAAAAAGTACATAAGGGAAATAAGAAATACATAAATTATTTTCTGTAGCATTTACTATGAAGAAAACCATGTGAATGATAAAAAAACTTCAATGTAATCAATTAATCTTTGCGCAGTTGATCGATTAATCTGACCAGCTATCCAAGACCCAATTTGAACTAACACACTGTGATCGGTCGAACACAGTTGCCTTATTGATTAACTTTTGAATTGTACCCCCAATCAAATTCAGACTAAAGCGATCGATCAATATGCTCAATCTAACCAATCGGACTAACCTAAGTGATCGATCAAACTCTTTTAAATGATCGATTTTCTAACGATAGTTTGCCCTGTTCAGATGTTCGTTGTTTCCTTATTTGATCCACACGAATATTGATCTTTCTTCTACTGCCTTTGTATTCATACTATGTCCTTCAGTTTATAACACACATGTGGTTCTCAAGCTTCACTCCAATTTCTGATAGGAAAACTCCGGAGTGAGAGTAAAATTCCAGAGTACTGCTGTTTTTGTGCACCATTCAAAGTTGCGTCCATGATTTTGGGTCTGCATTTATTTTTCAATTTTCTTAGGAGCTCGATTGTTGCATATACGTCAGAATATTTAGATTCACATCCTTTGAGAGTTAGTACTTTACGTACTTAATCGATATATGTATTGGGTGCTCGAGGTTGTTAGGAGCCTTTCTTCCATGGGAAGATAAAGTCTGCTCTGATAAGTTTTAGAGTTTGTACTGTGGTTAACTTGCGTGTGTTAAGCAAGCTGTTAGAGTAAGTGACAGGTTGAACTGGTTGTGTAATCCAGAACCCAGGATACTCGTGATTTTTAAGCAGTCTAGTTTTGATGCTAAAAATAACTATCTTGTGCTTGTTTTATTACAACTTATTTGTGATTGGTCTATAGTGTTTGATGTTCTTTCTAGTGTTTGTGCTTGAAGAGATCCAGACAAAGTCAATGAAATCACACCAACCACCTTAAGAGTTTTCTCAGTTTCTGTTTGTCCTTAAAAATTGTAGGCGTGGATTTTTCAAAAGGACATGTAGAAGTGTAGGATAGAGGAAAATGCTTTTCAAAGTGGTAAAAGCATGTGTACATTCACAAATTGTTGACACAATAATTTTAGTTAAAAATGTGAACCGATGACACTTGATTCTGGATGATTGATCTTTTAGATGACTGTTGAATGTAACAAATTTCTTTAGTTGCCTTGGCGATAATATAGGAAATTTTTATTGAACATGGTTTGCCCATTCAGACACTCTACATTACATGTAATGCTAAACTGGTTTATATTTTGTTGCATTTTCTATTATGCCGGGGATATAATTTTTATGCAAACATTTATATTTGGTGCATTGTTTTATGCATGTCATCAAGGGATTTCTATATCAATCTTGGAAGCATACGTCCAAAAGGCTGTTGCAGGCTTTGTTCCCATAACCTTTAGTTTGCAACGCAATCAAAGGCTTGGCTCTTTTTTCTTTTTATAATTTTTTTTCACTGTTTTGATTTGGATGTCTTAGAATTCGTATGTGATTATGATTTTTTTTAAATGAGTTTTTGTTGCATCAAGGTCTTCTAATTTAAAGCTTTGGGAAAATTTTTTGGTCAACCTGGTTGCTAACTTGGAATTTGGTTTTTATTTATAATATAACCTTTATGATTTTGTATATGCACTTTTCAAAGTTTAAATTTCTGTTTAGGAATATGAAGAGAAAATGCGTGACAAGGGTGAGGCACCTGTAATGTTCAGGTGAGCGTGATAACCTTGAAGCAAGTTGCCTTGGTTTAATTGCCTTATCTGTAACATTTTTCTTTGTGACAATATTGTAGTCATTTGGGGCCCCCAAGGAGGCGCACCACAGCTGAGGAGGAAGAGAGAGTGAAGCATCCAAAGCCAGAGGTAGATCTATAGGTTTATCGCTCAAAAATTAAATTGAGTCTAATTTTTCCCAGTGAATGCAGGATTCGGTTTATTATCATCCCACCTTGAATCCCACTGGCGCACCACCACCAGGGAAACCACCAATGTATAAATCATCTATAGGTCACAGTTGCCTCTCTGTTTCTTTCTTTTGTCGTTCTTTGCTTTATATGCCCTCTGATGATATTCCATTTAATGTTTAAGGTCCTAGAATTCCTCTTGGTGCTTCTTCAAGTATCGCATCCTCATCAAATCCAGACGAGGAGGAAGGTCTTACTGCACCTCCACCACCTCCCCTTCCATCTTCAGGGGAGCTAGCAGCCGATGATTCTGATTTGCCCAAGTCTTTACCTTTGCCTCCCCCTCCACCTGCTCCACCCAAGCGAGCTGCAGAGACACCTTCATTGCCTGGAATGCCACCTCCTCCTCCACCCCCACCACCAGGGCCTCCTCCTAATGCACAAGTCAGGATCCAGGCTTTGCCTCCTCCACCTCCTCCTCCTGGAATGGGACAAACTGAAAGAGGAGTCAGCAGTATGGCAGAATCCCTTGATCATGTAAGTTGTTGGCTTCATAAGCTTTTTTGGGATTTTTACTTTGATGATTCTTATGGGTTTATGGTTTTTAAGCATTTGCAGATCGTGTTCTTTTATTTGTTGAACTATATGATTCAACCATCTTTATATGTTCTAATGTGGAATTTTCGATGATATTGATATTTCTAAGTATGATCTACCGCCTTCTTAATACCTCAAGAATTATCTGACGTTTTTGGAGCATTTCTACAGGCACCTGCTAGGCTTCCTCCACCACCACCGCCGCCCGGGTTTCCACCAAAACCTGCAAACCAACAGTCTGAAGTAGGGAATTCTGTGCTGAATGCGGGCAACAGTTCAGGAATAAATGATTATAAAAGTATGATTTCATTGCCCTTGCCTCCTCGACCGCCACCACCACCAGCTCCGCCTGGTGTTCTTGTAGGTGGTTTGCAACATGATGCATTCACATCTGGCATTGCTCGCATCCCACCACCACCACCACCAGATATGAGGCCACCACTTGCTTCTGGGCTCCCTGATCGCCCCCCACCACCACCCCCCGGAATTCTTGCTCCACCAGGTCCAAGGCCAGGTTTCCCCGCTCCTATAGGACTTCCTCCAATGTCATCATTTCCACCCATGATGAGACCACCATTACAGCCTGGTCTTACTCATCAGGAGCATTTTTCCGGCATCAGACCACCTCCACATCCATCCTATGTCAAATCAGCTGCATCTACAGTTGTAAAGCGACCATTGGCACAGCATAATCCTGAACTAACAGCCATGGTAAGTTTATGACCTTTTCAGTTGAGTATATCTGCGAGCATGCATTTTTATATGGAGTTCTGCATTCTATGCTGCATAATTAACTTCCAGTAGCATTTTCTTTAAAAAAAATAATAATTATACCCTTTTGGGGCATGTTTGGAATCATGGTTGCTACATGATGGATTGCCAAAATTGGGTTATCCTAACTAGGACAAGCCTCGAGATGTTGAGCTCCACGGTCGACTTGCTCCGGTCTCATGTGGAAACAAAAAAAGTTAGAATGCTTAGTATCAAAGAACGAGAAAGAATTAACACATTATTTATGTCGTTCCTGATGGTCATGGTAACTGTCCTATTACATGTTAGAGGGGATCCTTATGGGTCATATTTTCATATTAGACTTCTTAATAGGTGTGGGACTCGTTATGTATTGCCACCAATACACTGACCACTTATCATTGTAGGACTAAACTTGAGATAATATTGCCATAACTTTAGAGAGATCCAATAATCCATCTAATACATATGATAAAAATGGGAATATGTGCTATAAGAAGAGTGTAGAGGAGATTTAAGAGAGCTTGAGCAACTAGTACTCACTGTAGTCAAATGATAGTCGAATTAACTCTCGATAGCAGGCATCTAGGCATATCTGGTTCACCATTTGTGGTGGAATCAAAGCTTGTGAACTAATTCGCTACTATGGATCTTTTTTTAAGGATACGTATACAAAACCCTATGGATACAACTGGTTTACAAAATCAACATCCACCATGATCACAACATTGATCACATTTTCTGGGTTCACTCAATAAAACAATCTCGATAATCACTTCTATAGCTCCTTTGAGACATAATAAAGCTAAATTGAAGTGGAAGAGGTGAGTGTACTGGCATAAAAAGGGAAACAAGTACAAATAGATCTGAATTCCCTCAGCTACTACCTATCCTTCCACGAGGTTACGGATGCGAGGGTAGGTAGTCAGACAAGGTGGGCATTCGGGGCAAGTAAACAAGGGACTGGGTAGGCGCTGAACAGAACTTATTCAGTGATTGTTCAAGGATAGAGCGAAAGTGCAAGGTCCATAGTTAGGCGAAGGTAGGGATGGACAGCCTAAGACAACCCTTTTCAGCCTAAGGAGTTCGGGTAAAATGTCGCGAAGTCTTAAGCAGCCTGAAAAAACGGACCCGGAAAACTTATTCACCAAAAATTTGGAAGGTAATAAAATCCATCTGACTGGAATGTTATGCCCCCATCCTCTTTATCGCATTCCTTTGTAGTGAAGCTGTATGCATCAAAAATTTGGAAGGTAATAAAAACCCTCTGACTGGAATTTTATGCCCCCATCCTTTTTATCGCATTCCTCCGTCTTCTCTTGTGATTGTACAGAAGATAGGGAAGTCCTATGAATCTCGACATGGTCGCCGATTAGCGATGATTGGCTTCCAGAGGTGTAGTAAGATGCAAGGAATTTAGTGCCTTAGAAGTAGAGTGCTGACAGTTGAGAGGTTATTCGGGGCAAATGTCCGACTAATAAAATTAACTATGTTGCATGGCTACGCAAGAGAAACTCTTCATACTTAAGTTTGTTTAGTCCTGCTTAAATGTTTCTTCTGAGAAATAACGTTCTCGTCTTTTGTGGAAAAGGTTCCTGCATCCGTTCGGGTGAGAAGAGAAACTGCAATCCCTAAGACCAAGCCCAAGGCACAGGCCTCTTCAGCAGCACCCAGCATGTTGAGGCCAACGACCACTGTGGTGGTAGGGAAAGCTGAGAAGACGAGTGCTTCAGCATCAACGCCGAAGCCAAAGAGCATTGATGATTCATATATGGCCTTCTTAGAGGACATGAAAGCACTAGGTGCGCTTGACAGTTAAATAACTGTTGTGAACTCCGATTTTCAACTGACAGCTCCAAATCCTAGCAGCTATATCTCGAGCAAAGCTAGTTAGCACCGTCTTCAGTGTTTCTCATGTCTATTTGGTTTTAGTGTCATTTCTGTTTTTAGAAAAATTAAGAATTTATATCATCCTCGAAGGAAATTGTTTTCATTGGTTTACATCATTTGTATTATGTTATCTCATATCTAAATTTTTTCAGTGCTTATTGTCATTTGTCCAATTGCAGTGGCCCTTCTGATGCTGTTTTATGTCATCGAGAAACTATATTATTCCCCACATACTGTACTTAACATACTAGTTGTCTTTTTTTGAGGTAGGTAAAGATTTGAACCATGGACATTGCAATGGTAGAGTCGATGTTGTACCACCATATACTTAAATCTAAGTGGGTTGTTTCTCTCAAAATCGCATTATACTGCTTCATTTTCTATTCCATGTATTTGTGTGCTTTTATGGATTTTTTGAACAAGGTTAACATGGATCCACTTATTTAAGAGAACTACAACATTAAGATTTTTGATGCCGATCGATGGAAGTTTAAGTGGGAAGCAATGTTTTTGAAACCAAACTTGACACTGAACCGAAAACCTTAATGAAAAAGGTTGGATTGGGTTAAACCATGGACTCAAGCTGGTTCAATCAGTGATGATGTCATCATTCTTTAAAATCGGATTAAAAATCGAACTAGCATGGAAAATTGGTTGTATTGACTAATTAAATCGGAATGAATCAAAACAAGTGTAAAATAAACATTCGAATTTACTTAAAATAGATATAAAATACATGAAGTCTATATCTTTTCATATAAACAAAAAATATTTTCTTTCTTATGCAATATCAAATGTTATACATATAAAGATGTATAATTGTTACACCAAATAATGTATAGAATAATAATGATTTAATAATATTTAAACCTAGTTTGTGCAAGAAGTTGTGATGGAGTAGTTGGTTAGAAGTTTGAGACAAACAATCAAAGCTCATAATTTTAATTCCTAGCTTCATTTTTCAATATTGAAATTGAATTGCGGTTTAATTTTGTTCCATATGATCATTAAAATCGTATTTGAAATGTGATCCATTTAAACTGACAATTTAACCAAACTGGAGATATTCAAACCATCGGACCAGTCCAGGCTCGATTTACCGTCAAGCTGAGGGTTCCGATCTTGTTTTTAAAACATTAGCAAGAAGGATCCACATGCTACATGTGCTTATAAATTTAGGAAAGGATTTATGGAAATCTTTCCTTGAAATATTATGTGGAGAATTTGGAGAAGACATATAGTTCATTGCAATATGTATTACATCTTTAAGATGTTTATGCCGAAGGTATCATGTGTATTACATCTTTAAGATGTTTATGCCGAAGGTATCATGTTTATTACATCTTTAAGATGTTTATGCCGAAGGTATCATGTGATTTTGATATTATTGTACGCAATGGTACTATTGTACCAATGATTTTGATATTAATTATCAGTCTGTCAAAATGTCGATCCTTGACTCCTTTTGTAGATAATTAATAATAAGTAAATGAAGTGGAGGTGTTTTGATGACTGTTATTTGTAGAGGACATAATAGATCTGGTGGATGAGACTAGAGGAGGATTTAACACAATGTTAGAGCAATGGTTGAAGGCTTTAAAAATGTAACTTCATCGCCAAAGAAGAGGGGATGGGACTGAAGTAAAGATCCAGACATCTTTGGTATGGGACTGAAGTGAAGACAAAACATTTTCCATTACAAAGAAAGAAATCTTCAAATATATTGGACAAATCTTGTAACACTATTATCAATTGATGATGATGTCACTGTTGTAGTTTAAATTGGTTTAGGATCCGTGTTGAGCAACGACTTATATAGTGGGCTTGCCTGCCCAGCCCGCTCAAGGCAGGGCTCGGGTCAAGAAATTTTATAAATGGTATGTTGCCCGATCTTTGATCTGTCTATCAAATGGGTAGTTTATGGATATGTGCCATAAAGCTCATCTTTGTTTGGCCCGGTCCAACTCTCAAAATGAAAAATATGTAGTAAAAATGATATTTTACATGCATTTAATATAATATACTTCAAACTTTCTTTTACATTAGTAATGTAGCGTATTTAGTAGATTACATTAACATATAATAGTTACTTAGATTTAAAAAGTTTGAATGATGCTCTCTAAGTAATTTATTTCTATATAAATAATATAAAAATCAAGGAAAAATAGTTAGAATTGGCCCCTGGGTCGGTCCCATCCGATCCAACCTGGGATAGAGGTAGGCCTTGAAGCATGGCCCATCGGTCAACCGAGCCCGAGCCCTGGATGGGAGAGTTTAGAACCTTAGGCCCATTTGGCTCAGCTCATGGCCTAAGCTAGCCCGTAGTTTGGACATGTCTAGTTGAGAATGCATTTTGTATATTGAAGTATTAAATTCTACATGGTATTAGAGCATTAGACCTTATCTGGTATCCATTATCTTCAAGTTTTCTACTCATTATTGACTCTTATAGCCTTCCTCTTTACTGTAGTCAACTAGTTGATTACAATTACCATTGTGATCCCTCGTCGCCTCAGCATACGTATGCTACTAGCCATGTTGCTAGTGGTTGTCACTTGCCAATCATGGGGCATGTTGCCACAAGTAGCCAGATGATTTTACTGATCTTCCTGATTTTAGTTAGAGAAGAAGGGCAGCTTTATATTCTCACGAAGATACACTTAGGTCCTGTTCGGGTGCTGGGGTAACCCGGTAAGGTCCGGGTTTTTGCCCCAAAACCCGCGGGTGACCAACCGGGTTTCCCCCGCAAACCCGTGATCGAAAGCGCTCCTCAAAGGCCACGCCTTCTTCCCCCTGTTCCTTGACGGGACTGGTCGTACAGGCATCCTTCGCACGGCACGTCTCCTCTTGTGCCCCATCGCCGCCCATTCTTTCTCCTTTGGCATGGTGTCGTCCTCTGAATCGCGCTGCTCGCACATCTCGGGCTGGAGGAGGAAGCAGCGTCGACGGGAGCTGAACTGGAGGTACAAGTTGACGCTCGAGCTCCATCTCTTGTTCCACGATCTAGCCGAGGCGGCCAGCGTTGAGGAGACCTTGGAGGCAACCTCCAACCAAAAAACGAGGTAACCTCTTCGACGATCAGTTTACCATCTGATGTGTGGGGTTGTTCGATGGGTTTTGAGCAAGGTTGTGACGATCTGTCATCCTCGGATATCTCCGGCGCGCCCTAAATCCATGCGTTTTCCTCTCGGGTAGTCGAGTCCAATCCCGATCGTCTGCAACTTCCCTGCAGGGCGATGTACATTTCTAGGGTGGTCTTCAGGATTGTGAGTGCTTTCCGCTTTAGCCTTGTCATCGGGAACTACATGCCGATCTTGTGAACGACTGTCATGGCGGGGTATGATTATTGTAGACCTTGCGAATGTCTTTCCGCTTTGGAGTGGTATTGGGATCTAAACTCCATTTTTTGAATGCTATATCATAAGGATGTCTTTCCGCTTTCGTGTGCAAAGATCCATGCCCAGGTAGCCATCAATACTACGGTTCGCAGGTACTTCACACCTGCAAGGCCGATACATATTGTGAGAAAGGTAGTAGTGGGGTTGCATTGCAGAGATAATATGGGAATGAATTACACCATGAAATTGCAATAAAAGGTAGAATGATTTAACATAGTAATAGGGAGATGGAGAGGGTCGTCTTTTTAACTTCAACATTAACCAACACAATGTTTGAATTTTTTTGGCTATGTCTTCACAATACCCGTACAAAAGACTTGTACTTTCATATCTACTGTAATTTTTGGTGCTACATTACCTGCAATCATTCCCAGTAATTATATGTTTCGAGCTACTTTCATATCTAGAGGTTTATGGCAATTTAAGACCCTCATATGGCTTACAGTAATCACCCTTGCATTGTTCTAGGTTCACTAATATGCACTCCAAATTGTTGTCACGACTGTAATGACGTGAGAATCTACTGCATGTTATGTCGCAGCTGCTATAAGGATCATTACACTACATATATGCGTAGCACATCCCTTAATTTTATTTTTCCGTGATATGAGTATGTTGTTGGATGTATGCTTTGGCTAGGATAACAATGCCACCACGATATAACGGAAAGGCCCCGGTGGATGGGATTGTCAGTGACAACGTCTCCACAACGAGGGCGCCGAACTGGACGCCAACGTACGACCGGATCCTAATCCAATGTATGCTGGAAGCTCGAGATAAGAATCAATGGAGTGAGAAGTCATTCACCACTGCTGGGTGGAATGGAATCGTACGCCAATTCAACGAGCAAGCAGGCCTGTGTTACACAAAAGATCAAATCCAATCTCGTTGGAAGATTTACAAGAAGGAGCATGCAGCGTATTTGTACTTACGTGGAAAGTCTGGTTGGGGATGGGACAATGTCGCAAATCGTCCAATCGCACCGGATGAAATAGCATGGTTGGAGGTATGTTGCCCTTTGCACTGTCATCGAAAATCCAATTGTAGTGGTTAGCAAAGTCTAGTTGTGACGTTGCATTTCACAGGTGGGTGAGGCTTATCGCAAGTACAGTACACGCCCCTTCTTGTATTTCGAAGAGGTGTCATACCTCATCGGTAAGGGGACCGCAACTGGACGTTATGCCAGCTCCTCGCGTGTTCCGATGTCCACACACAATGCCGAGGAGGAGCACATCATAGAGGGTGATGATGGAAATACCGTCAATGAGGATGTGGACGAGGTGCCCACACCTCCCTTTGTTAGTAGGCGTACACAGAGATCATCTGGATCTAAGCGGAAGAGGAGTGGGTCCGAAAAGCAACCAGCACCAGACATGAGCGAGTTCATGGAGCTGATTGAGGAAAGGATAGGGGCACAACGACGACAACAAGATGAGGATGCCCGTTTGGCTTTCAGAGAGTTGAGGGAAGCATGCCCATTCCTCTCCCCAGCCGGGTATATCAAGATGGCTGATACCTTGACTCACCCAGCCAGGAGGGAGCTCTTCCGTTCAGTCAAGGATGACCCAGAGTACCTCCAAGCATGGGTTCACCATGTCCTTGGACAACCATGATCACTTGCAACCATATTCGTAATCACTTGCTAGTTTTTCCGTTCATGCACAAGTTAAAATGTAGAACACTTGGACTATTTAATTTGTACTCGTTGGTAGTTTTGTTTCCGTGTTTGAGTTGACAGTAGGTAAATCGTGTATGGACAACCATGACAGTAGTTTTATTTCCGTATTTAAAAGTACTCGTATTACTTTGATGTCGTGTTATGTATGTATTATGTTTCCTTTTGATGCCGTTATCTGCATGTTTCTTTTCATCATATGTATGTTTGTACAAGTCCTTTTCAACATATGTATGTTTGTATTAGGTAAATCATGCATGTTTCTTTTGATGCCCTGGTATGTATGCATTAAGTTCCTTTGATGCCGTGGTAATTGTCTATTCCTTTTCAGCATATGTATGTTTGTATTATTCTGCATCACCAGCACCCGTGGTAATTGTATTATTTCTTGTAGATGGAAGATCAATTATACAATCCATTTGATGATATTTTGGAGGAGGCCACGGAGTTATCCTACAGTCTGGCGTTGTACATATACGCATGTGCAATGCACGATCAAGAAAGGCCGCATGCCCCCATTCCTCTGAACAACAGGCCTTGGACTGGTCGTATGTGGATTGACGATATGATGGCAGGACATACCAAGCGATCTTACAGATGTTTCCGGATGGAGCCTGCCACGCTGTTGAAGTTTGTAGAGTTATTGGAGCAAAGAGCGGGGTTGTGTAACACAAGGTCCATGGATACGATCGAGCAAGTTTGTATTTTCTTATTTGCATTTGGACATGGCTTATCAAACCGTGTCCTGCAAGAGTGGTTTCAACACTCGGGATCCACAATATCTGCGCACATCCATAGGGTCCTGGAAAAAGTTCTTCTTCTGGAGGACCTACTTGTTCGTCTTCCTTCCATGGAAACGCCAACGCGCATATCGATGGATGATCATTTTGCAAATTACTTTCAGGTACGTGTCCACGCAAATTACGTGAAGGTGAGCCACATCCATTGGATTTAAATAATTTACTTGATTCACATCTTATGTAGGGAGTCATTGGTGCCATCGATGGTACACACATAAAGGCTTCGGTTCCAAAAGGTATGGAGGGTGCATACCGCAACAGGAAACAGTTCATATCCCAGAATGTGATGGCAGTTGCATCTTTCGACTATCTATTCACATTCATTCTTGCCGGTTGGGAGGGCTCCGCTTCGGATATGTCTATTCTTAGGGATGCCATTGAAAGAGGTGGCTTCGTAGTTCCTAGCGGCTGCAGGTATCTGGTCGACTGTGGTTACACGAATACCGACTCATTCATCGCTCCATATCGAGGCATTACGTACCATCTACCAGAGTGGCGTGCGCTAGACAAATCTGAGCGGTACATCTCGCACAAGCACTTGTTTAATCACAGACATTCACAGCTTCGGAGCGATGTGGAGCGAACATTTGGTGTGTGGAAAAAGAGGTTCAAATGCCTATCATGCATGCCGACTTACTCGTTTGAAACGCAGAGGGACGTTGTCAAGGCCACTGTCGTAGTTCACAATTTCATCAAATTGTATGGTACTGACAAGTGGTTCGACCGTGTCGAAAGATACTTGCTTCCTGATCCACCGGAGTTGGAAGTGGAGCCCGGGGTGGAAGTCAGAGTCACCCGTACGGAGATGCTGAGGGGTGAGCGTTTACGAGATGAGATGGCGCTACGGATGTACAACGATAGGATGGGGCGTATGCATTAGAGTTGATGTGATTATAGGGTCTTTGGGAACTGAACTTCGACATGATGATCGTTACTTCATTTGTATTTTTTTTGAATTGTCGTATGCATTGCAAGTAAGTCAATGACATGTAATATCTAGGACCTACTTATTCTAATTATCTTCGACTTAAGGAAGAAAGTTTACCGTTTCTACTTTTGCAGCAAACCATTACACTAATGCTAAAATTATTTCTTGTTTCACAGCAACCGTGCGGTTACATGGCGAAGGCTTCCTTGCTCCCTCCCACTATCCAATCTCTGACTGCAGAGAAAATGTTCCTAGCAGATCTGCATAACGTGCTAGAGTGGGCTTTGGATTTCAAGGACGAGAAGCTAGCACAGGCGGAGATATCAACCAGAGAGATGGAACGAACGATTATCAACCTCGCAGGCGGTTCGACTTCGGCCATTGATCCTCTGGACGAGCCACTGGTTGACAAGCATATAGTTCTGTAGATCATTAAGAAATGCACTGTATGACTTAACGAAATTAGGAGACAGTTTCTATAATATGCTGGAAAAGATGCTTGACTCACAGTGAAGGACGAGTACATTTTCTTCGATTTGCAATGATTTCATTAATATTAAATTCATGCACAAACAAGTCCACAACCAGTTCCCTATATCCAAAAAATGAAGATTTCAAATTGGAAATCAGAACGAAAAAAGTGCAGGTGCTTCAAATTGTGAAACGTCAATTACTATATACCAAGTTTAAGATGTATAAACAACACGTCCCTGCTAAAAAATCGGAAACGATAGTTGGTTCTCAGGAATCCAAATTCATATCGTCGCTAATAACGTCTGGCTGTTATTTATGCAAATAAAAATCGTTGTATCAATTCTCAAATTTATTCGAACCACGAGTTGATATCAGAAAGTCGACGGATACAGAACGATTCCCACTCCACAAAATAGTAGTGATTTACCATGGAAACACAAGTCCTCATTCAGAAATTGAAGTTTCAGAGGGTAAAAAACGAAAAGGTGCAAAAAGGATAAACATTTCCTCTCCTACCATAAATATACCAATCAACAACCAATGATTAACCCAAACTTCAGTAATGGTCACATCACAACAAACCCTCTCAACAGTAAAACCCACCAACCAAACACCCAAACATACATTCGGGTTATCTTCCAGATAACCTTCACCAGCATGTGGGTTATCTCCCAAGAGAAAACCCAGCAGCCGAACACACACTTAGGGTTCGTTTGGTTACAAGGTTGGGCATGGTTGGGTTGGGTTGAGGTACCCATGTGAATAGTAGACTGTGAGGAGGATTGGGATGTTTGGAAGGAGGGGTACCCCGGGTTGGGCCAACCCAACCCTGCCCAAACCTACAACCAAACGAACCCTTAAAGTTCAAAACAAGGAGATATGCTACATGAGATGAAGACAATGCCATAATATGTTCATAATTTTTTAGTAGTCATTCCTTGCGTTACAGACGGGGCGATACATTATAACACCACAAACGATCTTTGGAATAAACTAAAGGAAGATATTCCCAAGAGAAGAATGCGAGCCTAGTGTCTTAGATATAGCATGAGTTGATGCATCTTCGATAAAGAAGAAATGCTTCCTGCACAATGAGAATGAACTGGGAGAGAAGAACACTTCTTTGAAAATGGTTGGCACATGTGAGCTGCATAAGACAATGTGAAAGGAGTTGGTAGTTATGGCATTCTTAGATCTTCCTACATGGCAAGGTATCTAATGATGATGTACACCAACTAATGCTAAATACTCTAGAGGAGGACATGCACTGGACTATGTCTCCTCAATATCACCCATCCGTGGGAGGTGCCAAAGTCTCATTCTACTGCACTCGTTGTTTCAATCTGATGAGGATGAGGTATGTTTGGAGGAGATCGTCTGGAAAGGTTGCGGTACAACCAGACTACCTACTCCCACAACTACTATGCGATGCAAGACATGACGACTTCTCTTGCATCGATCTCGATGATATGATTAGATATTGTTAGAAAATAGGAATGCAAAGCATATCAGATAAAAATAGAATAAAACATTACGAACATGGAAATTTAACGTGGAACCCTACTCTCTAAGGAGCGGGATGAAACCATAGGAGAATGCCTCAAAGAGTTGATGTGTCTATTGACTTTCTCAGTGGATATAGGGGGTGAAGGGCTTCTTATATAGCCATTACCGAGTCTCCACATCCCACAACTGGTAGATGTTGGACTAAACAACTAGATGTGGTAAATGGATCTTGGAGATATCCATTTACCCATCTTCCACATAAGTAACGCATACAACTTATACTCCAACGCTCCCCCTCAAGCTGGAACATGCAATGCTTAGCTTGGACAAATCGAAAGAAATCTCAACTCATTCTACATGACACTACATACAATACCAACTCAACGCAAACAACTATTGGCTATCGAGGACGTTGCTTCTCATGCCATGCAGGTGAGGAGGATAAACGGGCTAAAGTGCGAGTCAAACTATGTGTACTCTGTACTGCGCCTGTCAGAGTCACCAACTAAAAATGAGTCTTTACCTGAAGAACTTTGGCCCGCCACAACATGTGGACAAATGCTCCACCTTTGAAAGGACCCAATGAAAAAATGTCGCTAATTATCCATACCTAAATCTTAGAAGATGGGTTTCTTTCGTAGGGACCTCAAAGTGGGTTCTCTCTCACAGGAACCTCAGAAGGATCTCGTACTAGAGTTCATGGTCGCTTGAGAATGGAGTCTGAAAAAGTCTCCTCATCGGAGAACTGGGTCTCTCCCATCTGGCTCAAAGACTGAGCTCTCTACTCTGGAGTCCCTATGAAACCACATGAAAACTCTAGCACACATGGCATACAGAATGGGATCTCTACTCTAGAGTCCCTATGGATCACATGGAAACCTTGGTCAAACCACAAAAGATGGGGACCACAAACAATGATGTCAAACATGTGCACATCTGAAAAAGACTATATACATGTGTGTGTCTGAAGCTGAAGACTGAACAAATCTGATGTCAAGTCTGAACATCTGTAAAGTCTGGAATATCTAGCTAAGCTGGGGAATCTGAATCTGGAATAGATCTGTGACTTTACACAATACTCTCTCTCTCTCTCCCATACTTGTCGAGAACAGTGACGTCGACAAAGTTGGGAGATGACAATAACACGGGCGGGGGGCATCACATGAAAAACTTAGCTGATCTCGATTTCTTTGTCTTTTCTTGCAATTTTTTCTCTTGACTATTTCCATTTTTTATTAGCCGTCACATTTTTTCAAATAAACTATTCATTTTCATTTTTTACGGCTTTTCCTCTCACTTTTTTGAATCACTTTTTTGAAGTTGTTCAACCATTTTTTACGGCTTTTCCTTCCTCCTTTTTACAATTTTTTTCTTTTGCATAAAACTTTTTATTGTACATGTCTTTTTCAAAAAAAATTAACTCTCAACCCAAATTTGGTCTCACATCTCTCTCAACTTTTTTTTAAATGAACATCTCCTTCCCTTTTTTTGTTAATACACAACCCAAACATGGCCCTTTGAAACTCATCCCCCTCCCCCCATAATTTTTTTAAAAATGGTCATCGGGCCCTAGGGTTCCCATCGTGGGAACCCTCTCTGATATCGCCCTCCCTCCTATTTTTTATAGGCTCCTTCGATCTCCTTCGCCTCCTGGAGCGTCGTCGCCTGGGGATGTCGAGCTCCACATGGAACTCTGCTGGAGGGTGTGGTGTTCGTGCTGCGAGGATCACCAAGGAGGAGAGGCAGCATCATCGCTTGGACTTGTGCTGCACGAGCTAAAGAAGCTGCCAAGAGAAGGGGATGCAACTTGGAGATCGCGTCGCCTACACGAGTCTTGCGCGAGGGGTGCTGTGGTACATTGCCAGCCTTAGAGAACTATGGGAAGAGGATGGTGCATATCTGGAAGGAGGACTTGAAAAGGAGGAAGGAGATTACGTGCGAGAAGGAAGCAACACTGCAGGTTTGCGTCAACACCGCATGGAGGGGAAGTTTCCTGGGGTTTCCTGCGTTTCTCTTCGTGGAGGTACCACAATGACTGAAGGGAGGGAGACCGTCGTCGCCTCTTGGGATCTCGTGTGAGTCATGCGCGAGTCCTGAGTATGCAACACTGGGAGAATAGGGTTGGATGGTCGCTACCCACCAAAGGAGTTGCTGCCAGGATCTAGATAGGAGGTGCGACCTAGAATTGTGTCGCGATGGCTTTGTTGTGCGAGGACTCGCTACTAGAGCATTTGCAGCAGTGGATTCGTGTGGAGGTGGCTCCGTTGAACTAGAAGGAGATTGGCATTGCTTGTGGCTAGGATTCTGATCATCGCGTAGGAACGAAGAAATAAGGGTTTCGAAAACACAAAATTTCTTAGAATTTGGACCGATCTCGAGTATTGAATAAATAAATCTTCAACATCAACATCGAATCTCAAACATAAATGATATGAAAAATCTCGAGAATTGAACTCGCTATGGTACCATGTTAGAAAATAGGAATGCGGAACCATATTAGATAAAAATAGAATAAAACGTTATGAACATGGGATTTTAACATGGAATCCTACTCCCTAAGGAGCGGGATGAATTCACGAGAGAATGCCTCAAAGGGTTGATGTGTCTATTGGTCTTTTTACTGGATACAGGGGGTGAGGGGCTTCTTCTATAGACCTCACCGAGTCTCCACATCTCACAACTGGTAGATGTAAGACTAGACAATTAGATGGGGATCCAAGATCCATTTACCAAAGTTCCACATAAATTTTTTGACTCATCCTAATTTTTTTATGTTTTTGAATGCAGAATAAGTTAAATTTACTAGACTCTTTGATATATTTACAAAGCATGCATTAAAAAATCTATAAAACTATAAAAAAATATTAGCGAATATAATGAACTAAATCCTATTTGGGATAATTTCCTTGTTGAATAATATTGTAATATATACGATATATCAGTAAAAAACCTAAAATCTTTTTTTCCCTTTTATTATATGAACCTAACGAACGGAATTCTTAGTAAAATGAGTGTCTCAAAAAAGCCAAGCCATAAATAAAACCAAGTGCAATCGATACAAATTTCTATTTAATTTTTAAAAAAATTGAATCGAAAAATAAGTATAAATAAATATGTAACACCATAAATGCTCAGAACTTTTTGTAAAGTAAATCTAAATACAGTGAAAGCAATGATATTTTTAAAATTTTTATAGAGTAGAGAAAACTTAAATGTTTTGAGGTTACAATAGTTCCACGTAAACACTGTATCTTTACTAGAGAAGAAGGCATAGCTCCAATGCAATTAGCAGAGTTCTTGTTAAACTTCAACTGTCGATCGCAATTGCCATCCTCTTTTATTCGTAGACGGAAGTTGAAGGTTAGAAGAGGTTATTATTGTTCAAGCAAAACGGTTGAGTTGGAAGCCTTGGAAGTCATTGTCGATGAAAGGATTCGAATCTAGAATGATATGGTTGAGCTTGATTTCGATCATTACTAAGAAATATCATCAATTTCCAAGGAGCACTATCCTCGTAACATAGTCATAACGGTTAGAAAAAATGAACATTAAGTTCAGTAAAGCATACATTAACCAGTAAATTCCATGATCAAAATGAATCAATGTATTACAGATTAACAAGATTAAAATCACGCATATCTGATTCATATAGAAATTACAATATGCACGCATGAACCAAAATAATCATTTGTAAATCAATATTAGGGTGGGACCCAGGAAAGGCAATGCAATAAACAAATTATGGTAAACAAAATAGTAAATAGATTAGATAAGAGAACACCAAAGCATCCATTAAATGGAGTGTCTTTAGAGAGGAATTCACCTCACAATACCATTGCAAAGGGTACTGACGATCCGCTCTCAGGATACGACGACACACGATCTGCGTCCACGCACACCAACGAGATCTTCCTCGAAAGTACCTCAAAGAACTTGCAGCTGAGAAGAAGAAAAAAACGCAGGTCGTAGATGCAGTGGGAAAAACCGAGAGCAAAAGTAGCATGAGTTTTTTTGCGAGTGAAGAAAACAACGTATAAGGGGATGGTATAAGAAGACCTAGGAGTAGCTTTTCAACTTCCTAAAATGTCCCTCCCATCCCCAACGGATGCCTCTTCAAATTCTGAAACATCGGCTAGATCAGAGCTGTTGGAATCAAGTTGAATTCCCTTATGTCGAATCACTATTAATTCGTAGAATTAATTTATTCGACCCTCTAATGAAATCCACATCAAATGTATCAAAATCCGAGACCCAAATTGACCATCTCAAAATCGAGCCCTAGCCGGAGACCGAGCAGAGTGGAACGCATGTGCATGTGTGGTCATCCATTCCTCCTCTTTGTTATTGCTACAAGAGATTTGGGTGTCAAGCCATATATAAGCACACCAAAAGTTTAGAAACACTAGACGTAGTACTAAACTTTCATCCAAACCACACCATGTTTCAAATTTAAGAATTCCCAACTGTTTCTCTATTGTCCTTTGATGTTCTAATTGAGATCAAATTAAAATCCAATGTAATTGCATAGGTTTACCAAATAAAAGCCTAATTGGATTAACTTTGAATACAACACTCCCCACGAGTTCGTCAATTTAAAGAAGAGATTCAAAGACATCTTTCAGCTACTACACTTTGCTTTCAGTAAAGGTACCTTTTGGTTTGAACCTCTACTTGAGTTTACTACTTTCACCTTAACATGAATGAAGTGAACTCGTCTTGAACTTCATACTTCGATGTTAAAGTATATAGTAGAAATAACAAAGTGTTGTTCTTAGTACAATATTCAAAGTTGGTGCTCTTAAAGGTCATGCATCCTTATCATGTTTCATGAGTATGTTAAGGAAAGACCATCTTCCTTTAACTACAACCCATAGTAGCACTCACGTAGGTTGCATTCTCTAAAGATTCACTGCTAACATCGTATGCATGAATCCATTCTGAGCTTATGCCCTTCCTTAACTTGCATCTTAAATGTCACTTAGGATTGTAGGGATTAGATACTCATGCATAAGCATTTAAAATAAGAGTGCCAACCAGTTCTCCAAACAACTTGTTATTACCACATTGAACCTAACTTGTGGGATCTTCACTCGGATAGTTTAGGTTGTTACTGTAGAAGAACTCCCAATGGATCTCAATCCCATCCCAAGCTTAAACTTTAGAACTAAATATTGATCAAGTCCCTTAGTCAACTGATCTGATGTGTTGTCTTTAGATTCTACAAAATTCATAGCAACACCCCTAGAGACACCAAATCCTTTAACATCTTAAGTCCAATTTGAATGTTTATCCTTATTTTCTGATTAAACTTTGATCTCTTAATCTTGGCAATTGTGGCCATGTTGTCAAAATGTACCGATATCGCAGGAACTGACTGACCTATCATGAGAATTTTAGAAAGAAGTTCCCTTAGTCATTCAGCCTCAATTCCAGTGGTGTCCAAAGCATTAAACTCATCCTCAAAGGTAGATAGAGCTAGAATGATCTACTTTACAGACTTCCAGGAGACTACACCGCCTCTAATGGTAAAGACATATCCAGTAACACCTTTACTCTCAGACTCCTCTTTTTTCCTATCCAGCCTGCATCATTGTATCCTTCTAGAATAGATGGATATCTATAATAATACAAAATAAGGAAATAATTCCCTTCAAGTACTTCAGCACTCAATCCAGAGCCTCCTAGTGAGTACGGTCAGGACAACTAGTATATCTACTCAACTTTGCAACTGAAAATGAAATATCATGTCTCGTGCAATTTGCAAGATACATTAAGCTTTCTATGACTTGTGAATACTTACATGAATCACATGTGCTCCACTCTGTTCTTAAACAATGTTTTGGATGATCAAAAGAAGTGCTTACAACTTTGCAATCTTGATATCCAAATTTCTCAAGTACCTTCTCAATATAGTGAAATTAAGAAACGACAATCCCATCAACCGACCTTACCAGTTTGAGATCCAAGATCACATCGTCAACATACATGACCTACATCTCAAACTGTTATTTAAGAATGATTTAGTCTCACTAATAATCCTCGCATGTGATCCAAACAACAGTATGTCATCAACATACACAAGACAATACACTCATCACTTTTCATCTTGGAATACACACATTTATTGGTTCATGAATCTTGAAGATACATGACAAAATAGTTTTATCAAATTTTTCATGCCACTGCTTTGGTGCTTGTTTCAATCCATAAAGGGATTTAATAAGCTTACAGACTTTTCCCTCATTCTCAAGAGTCGCAAGACATCAGGTTGATCCATATAGATCTCCTCCTCAAGATTGTCATGCAAGAAGATAGTCTTCTCATCCATCTGGTGAATAGAGAGATCATATACATATGATCATATAGATCTCCTCCTCAAGATTTCCATGCAAGAAGGCGGTCTTCACATCCATCTAGTGGATAGAGAGATCATATAGAGAGATCAACATATAAACACAAGACAATACAATCATCATCTTTCATCTTGGAATATACACATTTGCCGGATTCATGAACCTTAAAGATACATGACAAAATACTTTTGTCAAAATTTCATGTCACTGCTTTGGTGCTTGTTTCAATCTGTAAAGGGATTTAACAAGCTTGCAAACTTTTCCCTCATTCCCAAGAGTCGCAAGCCATTAGGTTGATCCATATAGATCTCCTCCTCAAGATCGCCATGCAAGAAGGCGGTCTTCACATCCATCTGATAGATAGAGATATCATATACATATGCCAATACTATGAGCATCCGGATTGTGGTCATCGCCATCATAAGGGAATAAATATCAAAATAATCGATACCTTCCTTTTGATAACTAATATGACTTTATACTTTTCAATTGATTCGTTAAGCCTAAGATTTCGCTTAAACACACATTTACAGCCAATGATAGAGCATCCTTTGTGTAAATCAACCAGTTCTCAAGTTCCATTAGTCATAATGGAATCCATCTCAGATTTGATGGCTTACTTCCATTGTTTTGATTTAGATGAAGTCATAACTTCCTTATAACTTGGTGGGTCACCATTGATTTGGTAGATAACAAAGTCACTATCAAGATCCGTGACTATCCATGGTCATTTACTCTCTCATGGGCTCAATTTCTTCTAAAATGTCATTGGGTTTAGGTTGAGTCTCAACCCCCACATTTATTATCCTTTCCACTTGTTCTGGAATGGATCCTGATGTGGAGGCAACAACATTGGTTAGATTATGATGAATCCCAGTCTTCATAAGGAAGACATCCTCAAAGAAGGTAGCATCACGGAGTTCAATAATAGTGTTGACATATATGCCCAGTATATTAGATCGAATAATCAAGAGCCTACACGCATAGCTATTTTCTAAGTAACATAAGAAGAAAACATCAACAATTTGAGCACCTAGATTCTTTCTCTTGTGTTATGGGAATAACACCTTAACGAGACAACCCCACACTTTGAGATATCTTAAGTTTAGTTTCTTATTTCTTCAAAATTCAGAAGGACACTTTTTCATATATCTTAAAAGATCCTTATTCAGAATATGACAAGCCGTATTCAATCCCTCTCCCCACATATAGGTTAGAAGTCTAGAATTCAGTAGAAGAGCATTTATCATGTCAGTTAAAGTTTTATTTTTTCCTTCTGCTATCCCATTTGATTGTTATGGAATATGAGGCAGTAACTTCATTAACTATGCAAACAATTTGCATTCTTCATCAAAAGGTTAGAAGTATATTCACCCCCTCTATATGACCTAAGACGTTTAAGCAGTTTTCTTGCTTGTGTCTCAGCCTCATTCTTAAATATAAGAAATTTTTCTAAAGCTTCGGCCTTAGTTTTCATTAGATACACATAGCGGTATCTATTGTCATCATCTATAAAGGTCATAAAGTATTTCTTATTGTCTCAGGTCAACACACCGTGTGCACTAGATCCAAGATCTCACTATCTCTAAAGCCAGATTGAAAAAACTCCTAGGTGTCATCTCTTGTACACAAATTTCACATTTTTGAGTTTTTATCAATAATTTGTTTAGATATCAACTCTCTATTCATCATTCTTTTAATTGAATTCATATTCACATGTCTTAATCTACTGTGACACAGATCACAAGATTCTAAATTATAATACAGAATTAGAACATTTAGAACTTAAAACATTTACTAAATCAATGTTTATTAAATCACATCTAATTCTAAACAACAAATCAAAATATGCGAAATAGCTTTTTCTATAAAATATATCAGGTCTCATAATGTCAATTTTATTATATTTAAAGTTCAATTCAAGATCATTGATCATTTCTAACTAAAATATAGTCAGATAAACCATTCTTCTTTGCATCAGGGACATGCAACACACTGTGCAAAGTCCATACATGTCTAGAGGAGAACTTCAAGTTAACTTATCTTGATCCCGGCACCCTAGCCGCAGAATCGTTCTTCATCTTCACAGTCCCTCCATTGTAGGTTTGATAAGAAGAAAACAAAATTCTGTCAAAACAGATATGTACATTGACTCTCGCATCCACGAGCCACTCATTTGGATCATTGATATGGTATAGTTCAGGTTTTATAAAGACATACCCCTCGCTAGCTCCAAGTCTCGCAGTGATCATATTCACTTGTGGACTCTCATCTACAGCTTTAGGTTGAGCCTTTAAGGACGAGCAATCCTTCTTCCAATGGTCAACTTGATTACAGTGTCAACTGAGTTTATTCTTTGACTTTTTCTGGATCTTACCCTTTAATTTCTTTTTATTATTGTTAGTACCAATTCCTTTCTTATCTTTGCCCTTCGAGGTTATGAAATTTACCTTACCAAAACATCGATAGGAATCACATGCTTTTGTATCATGTGTTCCTCGTCTATGGTGATTTCCTTCATCAAGTCATCCATAGAAATTTTCCTCTTTCTGTGTTTCAAGGTCATACATAGTCTTCCCAAGACTTATTGAATTTTTTTATGATGCACATGATTGGAAACTTCTCTAGAAGTTTCCATCGACATCTACTAGACCATTGAGCAATAGTAAAAACTCGTGCGCTTGTTCAGAAGCTGACTTCCTATCAGCCATGGAAAACTTTAAGAACTTAGCAACAGAGTATTTCTCAATACCAAGATCTTCGGTATTATACTTCCAGTCTAATTTTTCCCATAGCCCCTTCGCAGTCTGCATGGACGAACAATATACATCAAACAAAGTATTGGATAGAACCAACAAGATGCAACCCTGACATATGGTCGCGTTCATTTCATGTAGATTGCGCTTTCTGGTTATTGGGTGAGGGATTTTGCTTTTACATCATAGGACATTCAATTTCAAGCATCGATATTAATCCTATTGGTTAACCGGATTTTCATGTGTTGTTGGCAACGCTTGAAATTCTGACCACTGAATTTTTCAAGCATACCAGTTATATCAACCCTCGATTTAAATATGGTGTCTAACATGATTTTAATTACAGTTATGAATATCCTTTCTATGATTGTTGGAAAAAGGTTCATTAAAGCATCAACTGTAAGAATCGATACATTACAGATTAACAATATTAAAATCATGCATATCCAAATCTTATAAAAATTATAATATACACTGATGAACCAAAATAAACATTTGTAAATCATATTACGGTGAGATCCCGGAAAGGCAATGCAATGAACAAAATAGGATAAACAAAACAATAAATATATTAGATAAGAGATTACTGAAGTGTTCATGAAATGGTCTGTCTTTAGAGATGATATTGCTCCCACAATATCGATGCAAAGGGTACTGGAAATCGGCTCTCAGAATACGATGGCACACAATCCGAATTCTCTTATTGTAGTCAAATCACTATTACTTCACAGAATTAATTTACTCAACCTAGTAATGAGACCAGCAATAAAAATATCGAGATCCGAATTGACTCTCTCATGCCCGAGTCCGAGCCCAAGCTGATACTCGAGCCGGAGCCCGAGCTCGAGCCGGTGCCCAAGCTGGAGCCAGAGGCAGAGCGGAGAACACGTGCGTATGTGGTCCTCCATTGCTCCCCTCTACTATTGCTATAAGAGCTTGAGGTGTGAAATCGTATATACGCCCACCGAAAGTTTAAAAACATTAGATGTGGTACTAAACTTCCATCCAAGCCCCACCTTATTTCAAATTTAAGAATTCCCAACTTTCCCTCAAATGTCATTTGATTTTCCAATTGAAATCAAATTGAAATTCAATGTAATTGCATAGGTTTACCAAATTAAAACTAATTAATTAACTTTGAATACATCAATAACATCCTTCCTGGGTCTTTGCCAGAGAACTTTGCAAGGACCTTTGGTAACTAGATCAACCTCGTTAATACGTATGTGGCTAAGTCAGACAGTAAAGAATGTGTGCTCTATAAGTCATCGCCCACCCACTCTATCTAGGAATTGTGCTCCATGGATGGCTAGCACAAGTCACTAGTTCACAAGTCTAGCAAGGAAATGATGAGGACCTGGCGAGGATTGTGCTTGTAATACCTAGGGAACATGAAAAAATATAGTACATGTGTGACATGATTTCGACGCACCACTAAACCTTAATGATATGCTATATAATCTAGGGTAAATTACAATTTGGGTCCCCATCTACGGGTCCGATCCCAGAATGGGTCCCGATCTTTAAATTGTAACGATTTGGGTCCCAGAACCATTTAGGAAATGGAAATTTTGGGGTTCATGAAGAATATGCCCTTGTTGGGAAGGGAATGGGGGCTGGGTTCCAACTTTTAAACAAGGGCATACTAGTCGTTAGCCCCAAAAAGTTCCTTACATTAATGGTTCTAGGACCCGAATCGTTACAATTTAAAGATCGGGACCCATTCTGGGATCGAACCCATAGATAGGGATCCAAATTGTAATTTACCCTATAATCTATTATCGATATTAATCTATAAATAAGAAACACATTGTATTTAAAACAAAAACACACAAATACTTAATAAATACAAATGAGCACATACAAACAAGGTAAATATATCTAACTGCAAATTTACAAGTTTGCAAGGTTTCCATGCCTCCGGTATCAAACATTTATTTGGTACTATAGGTATTGCGATCAATCAGATAAAAGTACATTTTATTTTAAAATAAAATGAACATATATTTTACTATCAAATAAATACATAAAACACAATAAACATTTATGCAAAATAGAGTAAAGTACCGAAACATATATTATATATAGGGGACTTTTCTGATGAGGTGAGTCGTTCCTGAGATGGTAAAGGACACTGTCAATTTAATAAAAACTCTATATCAATTTCATAAAAATATAAATGGCACATTGTAAGACAAATGGTTTCGTAAAATATAGCATCTTTATTTAATTAACATTTTCATCCAATACAAGAGCATTTCATAAATAAGTTTCACTATATATTTTATGTCAATATTTATTATTAAATCTATAAATTAAAACTTCAATATAATCACGTCATAACAAACCCATTCAACCCCTAACCTCCTATCCAAACACCAAAATATGGTTACCATCCCCCAGTTTAATCCGGGCTAACCCGATAACCAAACGCACCCCATAAGTTTCCTTCAAAAAATTTTAAAACAAATAAGAAAAATAGTTGGATGTAGTTAGTTAGTTGCACCCTGATGTAGCTTATATATATATATAGGAGTGATCCTATGAGAGCAAAAAAATGTGAGAGCATGAGAGCATACATTCTGGACCACATGATTCTGTTTTCTCTCTCCTAGTCTTCACTCTCCTAGTTGGATCATGTGGTTCAGAATGCAAGCTCTCATGCTCTCACAGGTTTTGTCTCTCGTAGGATCACTCCTCTGTGTGTGTGTGTGTGTGGGTGTGTGTATGTATGTATGTATGTATGCATATATATGGGAAAAACGGGATTGCCCCCTAGGGGGGCTAACTTGACTCCCCCCTATTTTCCCATTTTTTAAAATTTCTTCCATGAATATTCATCACTATATCCCTATATTATACCATTCAAATTTTGTGCGAAACAGAGACTCCTACGACCTTCATCCAAACAGTCATTTTTTAATGATCTCAGAATTGCTAAAAAAATGACCGTTTAGATGAAGATCGTAGAAGTCTCTGTTTCGCACGAAATTTGAATGACATAATATAGGGATATATTTAGCAAAATCGACGAAAGCATTTTTCAAAAAAATAAAAAAATTGTGAAAAATAATGTGAGGGAGCTAAGTTAGCCCCCTAGGGGGAATACACATTTTACCCTATATATATGAGGTAAATGGGGCTGCCTCCAGGGAGTAGCCAACTTGGCTATTCCCACCCCTAGTTTTCCCTCATTTTTTTATTTTTTTGGAAAATAAAAATTTATATATTCATCATATATCCCTCTCACATTCTATTAAAATTTCGTCAGAAACAGAGACTCCTACGGCCTGTCGATTTAAAAAATCCTGCGACCGTTAAAAAATATGACGTCTGGATGGAGGGCTTAGGAGTCTCTGTTTCTGACGAAATTTTAATAAAATGTGGGAGGGATATAATGATGAATATACCAATTTTTATTTTTCAAAAAAATAAAAAAATGAGGGAAAAATATGGGTGGGAGTAGCCAAGTTGGCTACTCCCTGGGGGCAGCCCCATTTTACCCTATATATATATATATATATATAGGCTTGATCCTGTGAGAGCCAAAAGATGTGAGAGCATGAGAGGACTAATTCCGGACTACTAGATTCTGTCATTTTTCTCCTCATTGATCGCAAGAGGAGAGAGAAGAGCAGAAGCTAGTGGTTCAGATTCACTGCTCTCACGTATTTGGGCTCTTACATGATTAAATATATATATATTGGCTCTTACATGATTAACCCTACACACACACACACACGAGTGATCCTATGAGAGCAAAACGTTGTGAGAGCATGAGAGGGGTGATTCTGGACCACATGATTTACCCAGGAGAGAGAAGATCAGGAGAGAGAAAACAGAATCATGTGGTTCAGAATCATTCCTCTCATGCTCTCACAACGTTTTGCTCTCATAGGATCACTCATCTCTCTCTCTATGTGTGTGTGTGTGAGTGATCATATGAGAGCTAAAATATGTGAGAACATGAGAGTAAAGATTCTGACCACTAGATTCTGTCTTCTCTCTTCTCTCTTTTGGGTGAATCATGTGGTCCAGAATCACCCCTCTCATACTCTCACAACTTTTTGCTCTCATAGGATCACTCCTCATATATATATATATATATATATATATATATATATATGAGTGATCCTATGAGAGACAAAACTTATGAGAGCATGCATTCTGGACCATATGATTCAAGTAGGAGAGAGAAGACCAGGAGAGAGAAGACATGATCATGTGGTCCAGAATGCATGCTCTCATGCTCTCACATTTTTTTGCTCTCATAGGATCACTCATCTCTCTCTCTCTCTATATATATATAGGGTAAAATGGGGCTGCCCCCAGGGAGTAGCCAACTTGGCTACTCCCACCCCTATTTTCCCCTCATTTTTTTATTTTTTTTGGAAAATAAAAATTTGTATATTCATCATTATATCCCTCTCACATTCTGTTAAAATTTCGTCAGAAACAGAGACTCCTAAGCCCTCCATCCACACGTCATTTTTTTAACGGTCGCAGGATTTTTTAAATCGACCATGTTTGGATGGAGGCCGTAGGAGTCTCTGTTTCTGACGAAATTTTAATAGAATGTGAGAGGGATATGATGATGAATATACAAATTTTTATTTTCCAAAAAAATGAAAACATGAGGGAAAAATAGGGGTGGGAGTAGCCAACTTGGCTACTCCCTGGGGGCAGCCCCATTTGCCTCATATATATATATATATATATATATATATATATATATATATGAGGCAAATGGGGTTGCCCCCAGGGAGTAGCCAACTTGGCTACTCCCACCCCTATTTTTCCCTCATTTTTTTATTTTTTTTGGAAAATAAAAATTTATATATTCATCATCATATCCCTCTCACATTTTATTAAAATTTCGTCAGAAATAGAGACTCCTACGGCCTCCATCCAAACATGGTCGATTTAAAAAATCCTGCGACCGTTAAAAAATGACGTCTGGATGGAGGGCTTACGAGTCTCTGTTTCTGACGAAATTTAATAGAATGTGAGAGGGATACAATGATGAATATATACTTTTTTATTTTCCAAAAAAATAAAAAAATGAGGAAAAAAGGGTGGGAGTAGCCAAGTTGGCTACTCCCTAGGGGCAGCCCCATTTTACCCTATATATATAGGGGGCTTATCTAATGGGCCCTGTGCCCATTTGAGATGAGATGAGCCCACTCATATTTTACCAATTTTCATCATTTTGAGTTCAATGCTTATTTATTTACAGTTGTTATATCATATTCTTACTATTAGTAACTATTTTCGTATAAACAAAATCTTAGATTCACAAGAAATGGTCATTAGTAAGAATAAAAATGAGACTAGTAATACAAATAATAATACAATCATTTTGTATGAATTTAAGGTTTTTTTCCTGAAAATAGTTACTAGTAGTAAGAATATGATATAACACTTGTAAACAAATACCTATTAAGCTCAAAATGATAGGAAATAATGGTAAAAAATGAGTGAGCTCATCTCATCTCAAATGGGCACAGGGTTCATTGGATAATTTCCCTATCTATATATATGGTTTTTATCCAGAGAACCCTGTGCCCATTTGCGTTAAAATGAGCCCATCATATCCATCGTTAAATTAAATGCTTCAATCCCATGATTTTAGGAGTGATAATCGTAATGAGATTGCTTTCAATTTTGAAACTTAATGAAATTCCCTAAATAGTAATAGACTTTTTTGGTAACATTTGCTATTGTATTGAGAATAAACTCAATTTATCACATTTCGAGAGGGGAGCGGTCGATGATTCACACTGAATCATTTTTTTATTATTTTTACGATAGCCTTTTCGGAATAAAAGGTATTTTGATAGATTTTTTGTATGTTTATCTGTTTTTCTTTGCTAATAGTTTTTCATTAGGTTTCGTCCATGGATAATTCACGAATGGATTGCGATCGCATATTTCAGAAACAATTACAAGTACTGCATATTTTTTATCGCTAAGCAATATTTTCGAGAAGTATGATTGAAATATGAGAAAGTGATATTCATAATATCATCTTTATTCATTTTATACACGATTTGTAGTCGTAATTGATTTTTTATCGAAGGTATTTTGATTTCATATAATAAAAAGTTACAGTAAATACATTTGTTATTTTTCATATGTTACTTTGAAAATATATTGAGTTATAGATGTATTTAGGTAATTTACTTATGAGATATTTTATGTTACTAATGCTAATACAATTGTTACATTTATGTGTTACTTTGAAGATATACTGAGTTATTGATATATTTACTTAATTTACTTATAAGATATTTTATGTTACTATTACTAATAGAATTGTTACTTGGGTCCGTTTGGTTGCAGGGTTGGGCAGGGTTGGGTTGGGTTGGGGTACCCCTGTGAATAGTAAACTGTGAGGAGGATTGGGAAGGTTGGAAGGAGGGTGATGAATCCGGGATTCATCGCCTTTATTCTTTCATTTTGGCTAAAATCCTTGGTAAAATACATGTAAATGTCCACTAATTCCATTTAATTAACATTCTAAGCGCAATTATTAATATTATATAATGAACACTTAAATTATCCAAAATAAACTAATAAAGAGAAAAAGGAAAATAAAAAAATAAAAGAAGAATGTATATGTAATATACAGACTGATCCTAATCCCGAGACCAGGTCAATATTGACCGGGTCGACAAAAGAAATAAGTAGGGGAAATAAGGATCTTAACTTATGAAAATATCAAGAAAATCAATACCAAAAATATAAATTACCTATTTTTCACCATGTAAATACTTCACCTGTTTTATTTATCATCAAAATCATCTCAAATTAAAACACTCTTTTTATAAAAATTGTTCACAAAAATATATATTATTTTATAAAAATATTAGAAAAATATTTCGGCACAAAAATAAAGTAACCGTAATGAACCGGAAAAGCCGCAAAAGCCGACTTTCGAGGTTCATATATATTTGTAGAAAACTCCAAAATGACCAAAATCACTTTTAAAATCCGTTTTGTATTTAATTCTATTTATTAAAAAATCAGAAAAATATTCGGATAAAACCAGTGAGTTTCGACTTTTTGGATATGTAGAAACTTCCCCGATTTTTAATTAAATAACTGTAAACTTTAACTTGATTTTTTCCTAAAATCATCTAAAATTGTATATAAAATATAAAAATAAAAGTAACTTAAAATACCAATAAAATTCGGAGGCCCGAAGCCGCTACTTTTTTCGTCTGTGCCTCATAACTCGGCCGTATGAACTCCGAATTTAGCAAACTCATTCCCTAAAATAATATTTTCAATTATCTAAAAAATCACACTAGTTTCGCTAAAATCAGAGTTAATGCGAAAAACGTGATTTTTCGAGTCCGTACTGATATAATTTTACAGAAAGCCATAACTTATATTATTATTTAACACATTAACCCTTTATTTTTATTTGAAAATAAATAATACTTTATTTATTTATTTATTTATTGAAATTATTTATTTAATTAATTTATTAATTTAATTAATTACTTAATTACATACTTAACTATTTAATTAATACTTAATTACTTAATTATCTACTTAATCACTTAATTAACTATTTAAATAATTTATTAATTATATTAGTCATTTATTTATTTAATTTCGAAATTATTATTATTAATTAATTTTATTATTAATTATTTAATTATATTAACTTTATCTTTATTAATCCCACTTTCTTTTTCTCTCTCCCCCTCTTTTCTTTCCCACATTCTCTCTCCTACTTTCCCAAATTTTCCCCGTCTTTCCTCTTCTCCTTCTTCCCCATTGCCCTCCTTCCTCCACCGCCTCCAACTGCCCCAACGGCCGGCCGTTCACCAACAATCCCGCGGTCATCGGACCCACCGCCGGTGATCAGAGCCTCTGCCGTGCGTCCCAAGTATCCCCTTCTGTAAATAGCCCCAACTCTCCATCAAATTGGGTATCCGCCATTTCTCCACCTCCACTTCCAAAGCTCCGGTGAGAGAGAGGAGTGACAATCCTTACTCCCTATCGAGCGAGAGAAGAGGAGCTGGTTCCGGTGAGATCGCCGCCGCGACGAAGCTTTGCTCCATTTCTGTGTGCGTCAGCCTCCTTGTTCCGCCGCAAGTCGAGGTGAGGACTTCCTGGAGCTGCTGCTCCAGGAACCATCGGCGCTCATCCACGATCGTCTCTGTCCGATCCGTATTTCCAGGTCAGAACAGTCTCTTCCTTCCTTATTCCCCTTTCTCAATCCCTTTTGTCTTCACGTTTGTTTCAACTTCTACACAAATCCCTCGTCAACTTCGATCCGTCCCCTATCGTCATCCATTTCTGTCTCTTTTTTTCCTTGAATTCCCATTCTCTGCTAATCTCAATCTCTCTCTCCATTTTCTCTTAGTTTTCTAAAAAAATTTGTGATTTCTAATTCCGAACACCATTACGGACCCATTTCCATCTTTTAACTCCACTATCTCACGTTCTATCCTCACCTTTGACCCTCTATGATCACGAGGTGATCAGAGCTTTCATCAGACTTCTCTGCCACCTCCGTAAGGAGAATTCCACTCATACTCTCTGTTTAAGAGCCGAGGTTTGAACCTCGAGCCCTTTTTGCGTGTTTGCAGACTCTCTGTGTAGTACGACATCTGGAGATCCTTTCGATCGCAGAGGAGCATCGTTGATTTCAGCATGACGATCACCTTTCGCCTGTGAATCGAACCTTGAAGATCGTCACTTGGATTGCTTTGCTTAAGCAAGGATTATAATATGATCAGACTGTTCTGTTACGCATGAGAGGTTCTGCTTCGTCAGAAACGCGATCGACGCCACCGTTGTCCGGAGCAATAACCCTTCGATTTGATTCGTCTGGAGAAACGCTAAGATCGAGAACCTGCGCACTGAGAAGAATCTAGAGGGAATAGAGTTCATCGATCGAAGGAGCGAGACGAACTGCCGAGAAAGTTCTGGAATCGAATACACCATCGCCGTATTTTTTTTGTCGAGAATTACGCATCGTCAGATCAACCGCTCACCTGGAGATCAATCAGAGATCAAACATCTCTATGTTCTACCATGCCTCCATTGGCGAATAGAACAGAAGCGAACCGGTCGTCAACCACAAACTGCCGGATATCTGCATATCCAAACCATTAGAGCATCTTCTTCGACATTGGTAGTATCTGCAGTCATCGAAGCCTCCTACGCCTTCGAACTCCCTTGAATCTTTGAGGACCTGGAGATCCGCCGCATCATTGCTCATCCGAAGATATTCGGGAAGAACATTTCCCCTCTATACTCGATAACAACCGTCGGTCAGGATTAATCAGACGCTCCAGATCAGAATCCCTCCACCGCGCGCGTTGCCGATTTTTTTGGCTTATTGCGTATAAACACATCCCCTCGTGTTATAGTCATTTACATACAGGTTCCCAGGCAAATTCAAGCACGTGAGAGGACATGAGATCTCTGGAAATTTGCGGTAACAACCCTCGGACATTTGGGATATTAATAACAAGACCAACAGCTGGTACAAGCACATGCGAAGCATTCAGAATCCTGATATTTTTACGCATGAACTCCTGAGTTCTCTGCTATTGACGTACAGGTCTAGGCCGGGGCAAAACACGTGCGTTCCTGAGCTTCTTGCTATAAAGCCCTTATAATTATGCTATAGTATACCCACTCCCTCATTTTCCTTATAACTACACTAATACCCCTGTACTCTATATATATAAACCACATATAGATTCCATCCTTCATAAATCATAAAAAAATATAAAAAAATATAAAAACACCTTCAAAAATCTAATAAAAAGAATACCTATAGTCTAATTTATCATATTTTGCACAAAAAAACCAAAAATAAAATAAAAATCAAATACAAAACCCATAAAAATCACATAACACACAAAAATTTCAATAATTCATAACTAACTCAAGAAAAATCTCCTAAAAATGCACAACATATTGTTTTAAAGGTAATTTCATCTACTTTCTACCGAAAATACAATAAAAATATTTTCGCATTTTTTTCAATCTTGAAAATCACAAAAACGTCAGAGTTTTACATAAAAACTTCATTTTTCGCATTAAAAACAAAGCAAACTTCATAGAAATTCTAAAAACCTTTAAAAAACATAAAAACAGTAAAACACATTTAAAACTTAAAAATATAAAAAAATATAAAAACACCTTCAAAAAATCTAATAAAAAGAATACCTATAGTCTATTTTATCATATTTTGCACAAAAAACCAAAAATAAAATAAAAATCAAATACAAAACCCATAAAAATCACATAACACACAAAAAAACTTCAATAATTCATAACTAACTCAAGAAAAATCCTCTAAAAATGCACAACATACTGTTTTAAAGGTAATTTCATCTACTTTATACAGAAAATACAATAAAAATATGTTTGCATTTTTTTCAATCTTGAAAACCACAAAAACGTCACAGTTTTACGTAAAAATTTCATTTTTTGCATTAAAAACAAACCAAACTTCATAGAAATTCTAAAAACCTTTAAAAAAACATAAAAACAGTAAAACACATTTAAAAATTAAAAAAAATAAAATTCAAAATCAAATAAAAAATCATTAATAATAAAATAAAAATTAGAAAACCCAAAAACCTAAGTTTTCTACTGATTCTCCCTAGTTTAAAATTGTTTGTCTCCCTGAGTTCGACACTCCCGTACTTAACCTCTATATGTTAAGTTTAGGAGTATAAATAAAATAAAAACAAGATTAATTAACCTTAATCTTTTCTGAAAAAAACCCACTCGGTCGATACGATGACGACCGAAATCTTTCTCTCTGACTCTTTTACAGGATCAGAAGAAGCAGACCGGGTGACGGGTTTTTCAGAGGGGTACCCCGGGTTGGGCCAACCCAACCCTGCCCAACCCTGCAACCAGAGTCACTACTATTACATTTATTATCACTAATAAAAATTCTACAAGTTACATAAGTAACTTAAATATTTACTTGTACTTTGCAATCGGTTACTGATATAGAATTAAAAGTTACTGATTTTTTGAGCAAAAATGAATCTACTTACTTTCGAAAATAGTGAATTCTTACTGATATGAATTCCGAAGTTTATCTTACTGATCTCAAATCAGTAAGTTACTTAAGTAGCTCATCAAATTATCTATGCTTCACATTGAATTATTATTATAAATATAATTCATTACAAGTTACTTGTCATATAACAAATATTACTAACAATTCATTACAAGTTACTTGTCATTGAATGACTCTTACTGAAGCGAGTATATTGCTGAGTTACTTTTCTTTTTACAATTCTTACTATTCACGGATATAAAATAGTACTGAAGTAAGTATCTTCCTGAAACGTTAGTGAAGCTTTGTAAGTAATGTGTATTCTTTTTCAATTTCTTGATATTTTAATATTTTTAAATGGTTAATTAACTTATTATTTCTTGCGGAATAATGCAACAATTTGGTGTCTTGAAGAAGTTGTTGTTATACCGACAAGCGAGAGCAAAACAACATCATCTAAATGGACTATAAGACAACAATTGAAATTTGGATGTTCATCATATAACAATAATTAAGTAATTTATGTGTGACTTTTAGTATCACTTGTTGTATTACAAGTAATTAAATAGGCTACATAAGCAAAGAAGGTGTGATTCGATAGTAATTCAAAACAAAGAATAAAACAAGTAAGACATATAGAAGCATAAGTAACATGTAATAAATTGTAGGTAAAAGAAGATAATGGAATAAGTAAGTTGGAATAAGTATAAAAAACCACGTGACCAGTAACTTATGTATTGCTATCAGTAACACTCGATACATTATAGTAATTAAAAAGGTTATATAAGTAAATAAGAGGTGCTTCAGTAAGACTCAAAGTATTAAGTAATTTATAACATTAGTAACAATCAAAATGACTTCAGCAAAATGGACATTTGTAATCAGTACTTATTGTATGGACACTGGTAATTTACATACTTAATTACCGATCTCACAACAATAATTACTTGAGAACTGAATATGTATTACTTGAGTAAAATGAATGAATTACTGATCTCTGTACAATGTAATATTACAGGTATAAAATTCTGACAATTGTTTCGGTATTACCGATCTCGCAACATATAATTACTTGAGTACATTATGTAAATTACTGATCAAATGTGCAATGATTATTTCTTCGGTACGAAATTAATGATTTGAATGTATTTTTTCAAAATCGTCTTTCTCTTTTTAAGGACTCGATATAATTGGAAATATAAAAGGCTCAAACATATTAAATCCTTCCAAAACTGCGCTCCTTCGAAATAGGCAACCACTCAAATGGAAATACACGTGACGAACCCACGTTTGGTGCTCACTGAAACTCAAATGGGCACATGGCTCACTGGATAAGCCCTATATATATATGAGGTAAATGGGGTTGCTCCCTGGGAGTAGCCAACGGGTTGCTCCCACCCCCATTTTCCCCCAAAATTTTTATTTTTTTTGGAAAATAAAAAATTGTATATTCTTCACTATATCCCTCTAACATTCTTTTAAAATTTCTTCAGAAACAGAGAGTCCTACGACCTCCATCCAAACATGATCGATTCAAAAAATCCTGCGGCCGTTAAACAAATGACGTCTGGATGGATAGCTTAGGAGTCTCTGTTTCTGACGAAATTTTAATAGAATGTTAGAGGGATATAGTGATGAATATACAAATTTTTATTTTCCAAAAAATAAGAAAATGAGGGGAAAATAGGGGTGGGAGTAGCCTCATTTACTACTCCCAGGGAGCACACTCCTTTTTCCACACACACACATGGTTAAATGGGGCTGCCCCCTGGAGGGAGCTAACTTGGCTCCACCGTCCTAATTTTCCCGATATTATTATTATTTTTTTTGAAAATTTCTTCCATAGAATTTCATCACTATATACTCTATATTATATCATTCAAATATCGTACGAAACAAAGCCTCCTATGGCCTCCATCCAGACAGTCAATTTTTAACGGTAACATGATTGCTAAAATCAACCATGTATAGATGGAGGCCATAGGAATTTCTGTTTCGCACGAAGTTTGAATGACATAATATAGGGATATAATGATGTAAATTCACAGAAAATTTTTCAAAAATAAAAAATATGCGAAATAGTGCGGGAGGAGCCAAGTTAGCTCCCCCTAGGGGGCATGCCCGTTTTACCCATATATATATATATATGGGTAAAATAGGGCTATCCCATTTCCTTGATTTTTATTTTTTTTAAAAAATACTTCTTATATTATGTAATTCAAGTTTCGTACGAAATGGAGGCTCTTACGACCCCCATCCAGACAGTCATTTTTTTAACGGTCGCAAAAATAGTTGAAATCAATCATGTCTCAATGGAGACCATAGGAGTCTTTGTTTCACATGAAATTTGAATGATAATATCGGGATATATTCATGAAAATCCATGGAAGTATTTAAAAAAACAAAAAAATGGATTAAATGGTGCGGATGGAAGCTAAGTTAGCTCCTCTTCCAGAACAAATTCATGACACATAGTTGGTTTATAAGATTCCAACTACAAACAGAGCCCACGAATTGGTTCACTCACAGTTTCTGGTGTTATTTCGGGGATATGCGCGAAATACTCCCTCTGGAATTGCAAAAATTTATTCCATCAGGAATCAACGAACTCGAAGAAGACAAGATGATACTTAAAGCATGCATGACATATGGAATTCCATGGATAATGCAGTGGTCGTGGAAAATTCACAAGGAAAAGCAGCCACCCGCTTTAATATAGGGGTTGATGGGGCTGCCTTCTGGAGGCCTCCAACATGACTACCCCGCCCCATTTTTGGGCAATTTTTTTTATTTTTTTTGAAAAATATCATCGTGTATATTCATCCCTATATCCCTTCTATATGCCATTCGCAAAAAATCCTACGATCGTTAAAAAAATGACGTCTAGATGGAGGCCGTAGGAGTCTCTGTTTTTGACGAAATACGATTGACATATAGGAGGGATATAGGGATGAATATACATGGCGATATTTTTTCAAAAAAAATAAAAAAAATACTAAAAATGGGGTGGGCGCAGCCATATTGGCTACCCCTAGGGGGCAGCCCCATTTTTCCGATATATATATATATATATATATATATATATATATATATATATATATATATATATATATATAGGGTCATATGTGGCTGCCCCCGCCTTATTTGGGCAATTTTTTTATTTTTTTTGAAAAATAACACCATGTACATTCATCTCTATATCCCTCCTATATACCATTCGAATTTCGTCAGAAACAGAGACTCCTACGGCCTCCATCCGGACAGTAATTTTTTAACGGTAACAGGATTTTTTTAAATCGATATCATCGAGATGGAGGCCGTAGGAGTCTCTGTTTCTGACGAAATTCGAATGGCATATAGGAGGGATATATGGATGAATATACATGATTTTATTTTTCAAAAAAAAAAATAAAAGAGGCCAAAAAATGGGGCGGGGGCAGCCCCATTTTTTCCACATATATATATATAGGGAAAAATGGGCTGCCCCCTAGGGGTAGCCAACGTGGCTGCCCCCACCCCATTTTTCGCAAATTTTTTTTTTTTGAAAAAATATCACCATGTATATTCATCCCTATATCCCTCCTATATGTTATTCGAATTTCGTCAGAAACAGAGACCCCTACGATCTCCATCCAGACGTCATTTTTTTAATGGTCGCATGATTTTTTAAATCGACCCTGTCTGGATGGATGCCGTAGGAGTCTTTGTTTCTGACAGAATTCGAATGACATATAGGAGGGATATAGGGATGAATATACATGGTGATATTTTTCAAAAAAATAAAAAAAATTACGAAAATGGGGTGGGGGTAGCCCCATCAACCCCATATATATATATATATGAGGAAAATGGGGCTGCCCCCTAGGGGAGCTAACTTAACTCCCCCGCCCTATTTTCTTCAAGTTTTTTATTTTTTTTGAAAAATTTTTCCGTGAATATTCATCACTATATCCCTATATTATGTCGTAAAAATTCCGTGTGAAACAGAGACTCCTACGGCCTCCATCCAGACAATCATTTTTTTAACGGTAACATGATTTTTTAAATCGACCCGTCTGGATGGAGGTCGTAGGAGTCTCTGTTTCGCATGAAATTTGAATGTCTTAATTTATGGATTTAATAATGATTTTTCACGATTTTGGATTTCAAAAAAAAATAAAAAAGTGAAAAAGGGGCGGGGGAGCTAAGTTAGCTCCTCCTAGGGGGGCATATACATTTTACCCTATATATACAGGGAAAAATGTGTATGCCCCCTAGGGGGAGCTAACTTAGCTCCCCCCGCCCCCTTTTTCACATATTTTTTTATTTTTTTGAAATCTAAAATCGTGTAAATTCATTATTAAATCCCTATATTATGTCATTCAAATTTAATGCGAAACAGAGACTCATACGACCTCCATCTAGACGGGTCGATTTAAAAAATCCTGTTACCGTTAAAAAATGACTATCTGGAAGGAGGCCGTAGGAGTCTCTGTTTCGCACGAAATTTGAATAGCATAATATAGGGATATAGTGAAGAATATTCATGGAAGAAATTTTCAAAAAAAAAATAAAAAATGATGAAAATTGGGCGGGGGAGCCAAGTTAGCTCCCCCTAGAGGGCAGCCCCATTTATCCCTTATATATATATATATATATATATATATATATATGTGGGTTAAATGGGGTTGTCCCCTTGGGGGAGCTAACTTGGATCCCCCGCCCCATTTTGCCCGTTTTTTTATTTTTTTGAAAATTTCTTCCGTGGAATTTCATCACTATATCCCTATATTTTGTCATTAAAATTCCGTGCGAAACGGAGACTCCTACGAACTTTATCCAGACAATCATTTTTTAACGGTAATAGAATTGCTAAAAATGACCCCATCTGGATGGAGGCCGTCGGAGTCTCTGTTTTGCACGAAATTTTAATGACATAATATAGGGATATATTGATGAAAATTCACGGAAGAAATTTCAAAAAAAAATAAAAAAACCGGGCAAAATGGTTGGGGGAAGCCAAGTTAGCTCCCCCATGGGGGCATCCCCATTTTACCCTATATATATGGGATTTTTACCCGGTAGGCCCTATAATCTTTGCCAATGACCTCTACGACCTTTGAAATATCGATATTCCTCCCTCAACCACGTAAACATGCTAACCCTTACCCTACAGACTTTATGGTTAAACCCCACATATTTATCCGTTAAAACTAACCGGGTTCCGTTATGTTCTTTTACATTATACCCATTTTATTTATTAAATTTACATTCAATGCCATTCCCCCCTCTTCCTCCTCCTCATCTTTGTTTCCCACCCCCACGCCCTCCCCATCGTCCGCCCTCCTCTCCTCCGCCTCCCCGCCAAGGCCTCCTGCCCTCCGCCCAGGCCCTCCTACCCTCCGCCTCCCCCGATGAGGCCTCCTCCTCTCCGCCCAGGCATCCTCCTCTCCGCCTCCCTCAATCAGGCCTCCTCCCCTCTGCCTCCCCCGCCCAGGCCTCCTCCCCTTCGCTCGACCTCCCCTCTTCCCACCGACACCGTTACATCTCAAATATCGACGCTGTTGCATCTCAGAAGTGCCAACTCCTGTAATCTCCTCAAACAAGCCTCATTGGCACTGTCGCGCCGTACCTCGGGCACCTTGGGTTCCGCCCGGAGACCAGCACGTACAAGAGGCAGTTCGGGCACCCTGCAACGACCATCGACCCTCCGCCCTGTAGGCAGAAGCTGGCGGCTCCACCTCCTCAACCGACGACTCAGACTCTCCGTCGCCCTCCTCCTCCTCGTGGCGACGCCTGGCGGAGGCAGTGGTGGTGGAAGAGGACACCGGAGAGTCGGATACATTGCGGCTGTTGAGGCGGTCGAGCGCCGACCGCACCTTGTCGAGCGTGCACAAGCTCTGGTAGTCCGTCGGAGGGAGCAGCGCCGACGAGGAGGACGAGCAGCCGCCGAGGAGGTACCTCATCACTAGATCCCTCCCCGCCACCTCGGCCCCCATCTCGTCCTCTGCGAATCTGCTCATCATCTGCATCAGAGAGCTCATCTCCGCTGCCATCAACATCGAAATCCGAAGACGAGCCGACTCGAAGCACCGATCCTTCTCCCCAATGCTCGAATCTTGCGAGGAGATGGAAACCAGAGAGATAGGGGAGAGAGAATGAGGAGAGAGGGAACATCGAGGTGGAATATCCATAGTTGGATGTCCATAGGTTAGATTAACTCAAGACTAACCCAAACAATTGACTCAAATAAAGTTAAATATTAACGGCAGGGCCTGCAGGGTAAGACGGAACAAGTTTACAGGGTCGAGGGAAGAATATCGATATTTCAAAGGTCGTAGAGGTCATTGGCAAAGATTATAGGTTCTGTCGGGTAAAAATCCCTACGTATGTGTGTGTGTGTGAGTGAGAATTTGTGTAATATATTGAGGGGAATATGTGTTTCAAGTTTCATGCAAAACAAATATTCCTAACATGTTCATCTAGACAGGGTCAAATTCAACAATTTCGAGACCGTTAAAATTTGGTAGTCTTAATGGGGATGATAGAAGTTCCAAATTAAGTTGAATTTGAAATGACACCATGGTGATCTAATTCTCTCAAGGTTTTATTTTAAAAAAATTTAAAAATAATTAAAAAAAAAGATACGGGTGTAGGTAATTACCTATACCCCTGGGTATGGGCTCCCTTTTTCACACATACACACATGAGGACGGGGAGGTTGCTCTATGGAGCAGCTAAGTTGGCTGCTCCACGGAGTATTTTCCCCTAAATAAATTTTATATTTTTTATGAAATTCTTCCATGTATTTTTATCAGAATATCACTCTGATATGTCATTCCAATTTCATCAGAAATAAAAACTCATATGTCCTCCATCTAGAACATGTTGATTACAGGAAATCTAAGACCTTAAAATTACATGTTCTAGATGTAGGGCATAGGAGTCTCTGTTTCTGAAAAAATGGAATGACATATTAGAGGGATATAGTGATGAAAATACATAGTAGGATTTCTTAAAAAAATAAAAATTTTGGGAAAATGCTCCATGGAGCAGCCAACTTAGCCGCTCCATGGAACAACTCCCTTTTATGTATATACATACATACATGCATGCATGCATTCATGCATGCATGCATTCATGCATGCATACACACCCATACATACATACATACATACATACATACATACATACATACATACATACATACATACATACATGACTCTTCGAATGATGGGATTTTCCTAAGCTTTAAAATATCACAATCAATTTACTAAATTATGTAACAATTTTGTAAAATAGAAATTACATATTGCAACAAAGGATGATTATACTTTTTTGTAAAATATAACATCTACATGTAACTAACATTTTCATCCAATATAATAATATTTTCATAAATCTATCTTGATATACATGTTATGGTAACATTTATTATTAAATCTTTAGCATAAGGGATCGTAAAATAAATAGGAAAAATACCTAAAATTGACATGACTTTCTCGAACTCAGGTTAGGCACACCTTATCTGAAGTTTCTCGTATATGCGCGTGTGCGTGTGTGTATGCGTGTATGTTTGTTTGTGGGGCCCTTTTAGTAGGACATGGTATGGCTGAGTTCAACAAGGTCGCTCATTTTTGTAAAAAAATATTTTAGCAGAATAAGTTAACATTTCGTATTATAACAACACATTGTAGTGCATAACTATACATTGTAAAATACAAAACTGCACATTATATTTTCTATTAAAACAAACATCAAAACTGCATATTATAATACGATTTTTTTACCCCAAGGACATTATAAACTTTGTCAATTACCTTCTCGACCTTTAAAACAACGTAATTCCTCCCTCGACCGTATAAACTTGCTAATTTTTACCCATGAACCCTACGATTAAGTCTCATCTATTGGACTGTAAAAACTATCCCTAGTCTGTTAGTTTTTTATATTTAATACCCTTTTATTTTAAAAAATTACAATGACTGTCCTTCTCCATTTTGTGATTTGGTCGACATATGGAGATGTGGTGAAGAGAGAGAAAATAAAGAGAGGAAGGAGAAGAAGAGGAATGGAGGGAGAAGAAGATGGAGATGAAGAAGGATATGAGGAGGCGAAAGATCCACCATCAAATGCACCTATGGTTAGATTGCCCCGTATTATTGACTCAAGTAAAAGTATAAGTAACAATAATATCTGTGGGGTAAGATGGAGCAAGTTTACAAGATCAATGGAGGAATTACATTATTTTAAAGGTCGAGAAGGTAAAATTAAAAAGTTTATAAGGTTCGTGAGAAAAGGAGGCACCTACAGCCTCCATCTAGACATGGTCGATTTCATCAATTTTGTGACCTTTAAAAAATAGATGTCTAGATGAAGGTCGTAGGAGTCTCTGTTTCTCATTAAACTTGAATAACATAATATATGAATATAGTGATGGATTTTCGCAGATTCGTTTTTCAAAAAAAATAAAAAATATGAGAAAAATAAGGTGGATGAGTCAAGTTAACTCCCCCAAGGGGCCAGCCCCATTTTTCCCTACATAAAATGGTCGGTACTAAGTCCCTTTGAAGTGCAAAAAAGAAATGTTTTTTTGCGGAGATCTTTAATAGCATTCCATTTATAGGTTTAGAAAATAACCATATGGACTCGGAACATTGTCTCGAGTAAAAATCATAGACTCAATATCATAGGCTTCAGAAGAGATAGAGATGTGGTTTTTGGCCTTTGTAATTGAAGGTCGAATGTAAGAGAAACTTTGAGTTCTTATAGTCAATTTAGGAGTTCAATGCTATAAACTGTAGTTAGATCGAACCCAATCTTCTTCAACCAAGGTAATGGTTTCCATATCGGTACAAGAGAACATTTTCAAAAATATCTTTTGAGGGAATAGATGCCTTTTTTTTCATGAGATTCGTCACCAAAGCCATCAGCATTTTTTTGGTTGTATCCCATAGGTTTTCACTGCTTTGAAGAAATCGATATTCACCTCGATGGTAGGAGGCAACTCGGAAAGTCAACTGTGGAGTAGAGAGAGAGAGAGAACGATGGTTGAAAATATAATCCATTTCCGCAATTGGACTATTTGATATTTTAATGGTATTTTTTTGGTGAAATCGTTCTTATTTAAAACATGACAAGAATTTATGTCAGAGCTACATCATGCTCTCTACCTCTCAAGCTCGCCCTTGGAGAGGTTAGGTATCGGCGTACAGATGCTAAGATCAGGTTCACTGTAAATAAACTTATTTTACTCTAGGAACATGTTCGTATGGAGAATAAGCATTAGGATAAGGAGTTAATTCTCTGTCTAGCATGGTTCTCAAGATTATAGCGGCTATTCACATCCACATTCCATTATTTCGCTTTATTCTACCATTGTTCCGATCTTTGTTCCACTATACCTACAATTATTTCATCTTATTCTCCTTATTCCTATCTTTCCAGTCGAAACGAGAATATACATTTATTCTCCTTATTTCTCATCATTATTCCTACTTATTCCTGAACTGAACACCTCCTACGAATATAAAGTATCAAAATCCTAAGTGCCTTAACTAGTGAAAATCTTATATACCAGGATAAGTTAGATTCTTAATATATGATCCAATAAAGTTCAACTCATGCAAGTCACTCTACATGCTACAGTGATCAAATGGTAATAAATTAAATATGAATCAATCCGTTTTTTGAAAATCCCTAGGTACAAAACAAGCATCTAACAGAGTTGGTTAACCAACAACAAAAAAAGGAGGGAGTCATGCGCCGACATGGAAAACGAACTTGATGATGCATCGAGCAGTATGTGGGTCAGGTCACAAGATCCTACTCAAGCATCCCGCGCTTCACATGCTCAACCATCGGTCCTTGATCAAACATCGACCACGAGGAATGTAATGTTGCATAATACCTTCCCTTGTGCCATCTTCTTCACATCCATGTGCTCTGATTGAGGATTTTTTTATCGAAAAGATTGAGATCATTTATCTAACACAAAAAACAACACCATCCAAGGGTTCAAGGTGTAGGAGTGTTGTTGCCCTTTCTTTTTTTTGCATTCGCTACGTTATTGAGAAGGTTCTCCTAAAACATACATCGTAAAGCTCATTTTCCGAACCAAAAAAGAGACCAGAGTGATCATGCAAAGTACATCCCACATCGATGCTAGAAAATGTCGTCCAAGTATTATCTATCTCGACATTATCAAACATTCGATCATGGTTGACTACGTCAACGTTTGTTGTATATGCCAACAAAAGTTTCTTTTTTGAGAGAAATGCCAACAAAAGTTGAAGATGATTATTAACGTCAATTATACCTTTGATCGATATTTGAAGTATCTCATCTATAAGAGTAGAGAGAAAGGAGGGAGAATGGGAGAGAATAAATTGATCTTTTTTCGTAATTTCGAACCAAGGGGTAATTATAGAGGAAATTTGGGCTAATGATGGAAATTTAATTTCGTCCTTTTCAAAGGCGTAATTTTTTCTCTCGAAGGTCAGATTTCCACATATTTCATTCTCTTGAGTTCGTGTCCAATGAGTATCAGTTTGTTCTAAATGATAGTCGGACAGAGACCTGACTTGTTAAAGTCATTTAAGTTAAATTCGTATCTGATTTGGTCATATTTTTCATGTAGGATTTTTATTAGTTGTACCCTTCTGAGATATAGCAATTTTAGTTATGCATCTTCCTTTTTGGGAATATCAGTTGTGCACCTAACTTCTTATTGTTTTATCAGTTATATCCATCGGCTTAGTGACCGTCCATCTTCAATACTAACGAACGTTAACTTTTAGGAAACAGTCACAGAATTAATTTTAAAAAAAGGTATCCCATCCTCTTCCTCCTCCATTGTCTTCCTCCCCTTCTCCTCCTCCCCCCCCCCTCCTCAGCTTGTTGCTCCTCCTCCACCGCCTCCCCTCCCCCCCACCCCCCCCCCCCCCCGAACCTAGCTACTCCCTCCGCTCCCAGCTCCTCCCTGTTCCCCCGCCCCCGTATCTCCCCTTCGCCCTTGCTCCTCCCCTAACCCACTCCAAGCTCCGTCACATCACCCCACCCCCTGCTCCTCCCTAGGCCTCGTACCTCCCCCTCCACCCTCGTGACTCCCTTCTGCCCCAAGTCCTCCCTAGCTTGCCTTGAGCTCTTCCCTCTCATCCCCAACCATATGTTGTTCCCTCCACCCTGCACCTCCCCCTCCGCTCTCCCTCTGCCCTCGCGCCTCCTCCTCCGCCCCAGCATCTCCCTAGACTGCTCTACGCCCCTACCCCTCACTCCCATTCCCCTGATGCTCCCCTCACCCCCACCCTTGCTCCTCCCTTTACCCCGCATCTCTCCCTTTCTCCCTCCCTCTGCCCCGTGCCTCCCCCTCCACCCCAACTTCTCCCCATCCCACCAGCACCTCCTCCACCCCTCCTCCCCAACTCACCCCCTCCAGTCCCTCCTTCTACCTCCTCCTCCCCGACCCTGCTTGTTGGAATGGCTCTTGCTCCTCCTGGTGACGATGAAGAAGGTGAAGGAACGACACTGTTGTACACAGTTCCGGTCTACCTCCATCGATTTAGATCAAATTGGCCAAAACAGAGGAAGAGGATAAATGAATCTGGAGGGTTGTTGTGAGGTTCCATGTGATTTCCCTCCTGATGATTATTAGATGATTCTCCTCCTAGATGGAAGTCCATCTCTAGATGATTTACTTGTGGGGTTAGGGAAAAGGAGGGGAGTATTTTATTTTGACTAAAATGTCCTCTTAACCACAACATAGTTTAAATAAATCATGGTTATTTTAATTTTTTGACGGTCAATTTAACGGAAGGGTACATGTGATAACGGAGAAAGAAGTTAGGGGCATAATTGATATTCTCAAAGAGAGGAACACAACTGAAATTGAAATATCTCAAAGCAAAACAACTGATAAAAACCCTTTCATTTATAGAGATGGGATTTTGGTGAGATGGTGAGATGGGAGATTCTGGATCACTAGTTTAAACCAGGAGAGAGAAGATAGAAACTAGTGGTCTATAATCTCTCATCTCACCATCTCACAAAATCCCATCTCATAGGATCACTCCTCTCTCTCTCTCTCTTTATGTATATATATATGGGAAAAAGGAGCCTACCTCGGCAGGTGCAGGTAACTCCCTACATCCGACCTAATTTTTTCATTATTTTTTTATTTTTTAAAATGAAATCTTGGGGGATGGGATTTAGATCACTATATATCACCATGTTGTCATTCCAAATTCAACTTAATTCGAGACTTCTATCATCTCCATCAAGACTACCAAATTTTAACTGTCTCAGAATTGTTGAAATCAACCATGTCTAGATGAACGTGTTAGGAATACTTGTTTTGCATGAAACTCGAATCACATATTCCTCTTAATATATTAAGTAAATCCCCTCAACTTTTAATCCAAAAAAAATCTAAAAATAGGGGTAGGTGCAGGGAGTTTTCTACACCCTAGGGTGCAGGCTCCCTGCCCCATGTGTGTGTGTATGGGTAAAAAGGAGCTGCCCCCAAGGGGGAGCTAACTTAGCTCCCCCACCCCATTTTCTACGTTTATTTATTTTTTGAATTTTTTTCCGTGAATATTCGTCACTAAATCCCTATATTGTGTCATAAAAATGTGTGTGAAACAAAGACTCCTATGACCTTTATCCAAGCAGTCATTTTAACAGTCCCAGGATTTTTTAAATCGACCTTGTTTGGATGAAAGTCGCAGGAGTCTCTTTTTCTAGTGAAATTTGAATGACATAATATAGGGATATAATAATGAATTTATATGGTTTTTAAATATGCAAAAAATAGGATGAGAGGAGCTAACTTAGCTTCCCCTAAGGGGCATATACATTTTACCCTGTGTGTGTATGGTATGCCACTAGGGGGAGCTAACTTAGCTCCCCCACCTAATTTTTCACATATTTTTTATTTTTTCGAAAATAAAAATCGTGTAAATTCGTTACTAAATCCCTATATCATGCCATTAAAATTTCATGCGAAACAGAGACTCCTACGACCTCCATCTAGACGGAGTCGATTTAAAAAATCCCGTGACCGTTAAAAAATGATTGTCTTGATGGTAGTCGTAGGAGTCTCTTTTCACACGAAATTTGACTGACAACACATAGGGACATAGTGATGAATATTTATGAAAGAAATTTTCAGAAAAATAAAAAATAGAGAAAATCGGACGGGGGAGCTAGTTAGCTACCCTGGGGCAGCCCCATTTTCCCATATATATATATATAAGAGAGAGAGAGAGAAGGGATCCTACTCCTAGGGATGTAGGTAATTACCTACACCTTGCTCTGTTTTTTCAATATTTTTTGACTTTTTTGAAATGGAACTTTGGGGAATTAGATCACTAGATATCATATATATATATATATATATATATATAATGGAGCTGCCCCCTTGGGGGTAGCTGACTTAGCTCCTCCGTGTCATTTCACCCGTTTTTTTTGTTTTTTTTTTGAAAATTTCTTCCATGGATTTTCATCAATATATGCCTATATTATGTAATTCAAATTTTGTGTGAAACAAAGACTCCTACGACCTCCATCCAGAACTCTAGTTTTTAGCAATTCTATTACCGTTAAAAAATGATTGTCTGGTTGGAGGCCGTAGGAGTCTCTGTTTCGCACGAAATTTGAGTAATATAGGGATATAGTGATGAATATTCACGGAAGAAATTCAAAAAAAATAATATATAGACGAAATTGCACGGGGGATCTAAGTTAGCTCCCTCCAAGGTAACTCCATTGAACTATATATATATATATATAGGGAAAAAGGAGCCTACACCCAGGGGTGTAGGTAACTACCTACACCCGGCTCATTTTTTCATTATTTTTTGATTTTTTTGAAATGAAACTTTTGAGGATTTAGATCACTATATATCACCATGGTGCCATTCAAAATTCAACTTAATTCGAGACCCCTATCATCTTCATCAAGACCGTCAAATTTTACGGTCTCAGAATTGCTGAAAATGACACCTTCTAGATGAACATGATAGGAATGTTTGTTTTGCATGAAACTTGATACACATATTCATCTCAATATATTAAGAAAATCCCCCTAAGATTTCATTCAAAAAAACTCAAAAATCGTGAAAAAGAAGGCCGGGTGTAGGTAGTTACCTACACCCCTGGGTGTAGGCTCCCAGCTCCCATATATATATATATATATATATATATATATATATATAGAGAGAGAGAGAGAGAGAGAGAAAAGGGAGCCTACACCCGGGGGTGTAGGTAACTACCTACACCCGACTCATTTTTTTCATAGATATTTTATTTTTTTGGAAATGAAATCTTGGGGGAATTAGATCACTATGTACCACCATGGTATCATTCAAAATTCAACTTAATTCGAGACTCCTATCATATTCATCAAAACTATCAAATTTTAACGGTCTCAGAATTACTGAAATTGACCCCTTCTAGATAAATGTGTTAGGAATGTTTGTTTTGCATGAAACTTGAAACACATATTCCTCTCAATATATTAAGAAAATCTCCCTAATGTTTCATTCAAAAAAACTCGAAAATCATGCAAAATAAAGGTCGGGTGTAGGTGGTTACCTACACCCTGGGCTTAGGCTCCCAGCTCCCATATATATATGGAAAAAATGGGGCTGCCCCCTGGGGGCAGCCAACATGGCTCCCCCACCCTATTTTTCGGCGTTTTTTTATTTTATTTTTGAGAAATAAAACCATGATATTCATCCATATATCCGTCCTATATGCCATTCGAATTTCGTCAGAAACAGAGACTCCTACGGCCTCCATCTCGATGGTATCGATTTAAAAAAATCCTGTTACCGTTAAAAAATTACTGTCCGGTTGGAGGCCGTCATATGACCCTATATATATATATATGGGTTAAATGGGGCTGCCCCCTGGGAGTAGCCAACTTGGCTAATCCCACCCCTATTTTTCCCTCATTTTTTATTTCTTTAGAAAATAAAAATTTGTAAACTTATCATTATATCCCTCTAACATTCTATTAAAATTTCGTCAGAAATAGAGACTCTTACGGCCTCCATCCAAACAGGGTCGATTTAAAAAATCCTGCGACCATTAAAAAAATGGCGTCTGGATGGAGGGCCTAGGAGTCTCTGTTTCTGACAAAATTTTAATAGAATGTTAGAGGGATATAGTGATGAATATACAAATTTTTTCCAAAGAAATAAAAAAATGAGGAAAAAATAGTGGTGGGAGTAACCAAGTTGGCTACTCCCAGGGGGAAGCCCCATTTTACCCTATATATATATATATATATATTACTTTTTCGAAAAATACCGCCATATATATTCATCTATATATCCTTCCTATATGTCATTCCAATTTCATCATAAATCGAGACCCCTACGTCCTCCATCTAGAACACATTATTTTAATGGTCTTAGAATTGTTGTAATCGACATGTTCTGGATGGAGGACGTAGGTGTCTCTGTTTCTGACGAAATTGGACTGACATACAGGAGGGATATATAGATGAATATATATGGCGATATTTTTCAGAAAAGTAAAAAAATGTGGGAGTTATAGGCCCAGGTGCATGTAGAATTACATGCACCTGGGTGCATACTCCCTATCCTCATATATATATATATATATATAGGGCTTATCCAGTGAGCCATGTGCCCATTAACGTTTCAATGATCACCTATTATGAGCCATATACGTGTCTAACTATATTTCTAATTATAGGCTACCACGTATTTAAAAAAATTCTATATTTCTCATTATAGAACGTCCTTAAAAATTGGAAGACGGTTTTGGAAAGAAACAACTCAAATAAATGACTCCGCACGAATGATTAAGGATCCAAACGTTACGATAATAATAAATATAATTCGGTCAAGTAAAGGCTTATTGTGAGATCAGTAATATCAAGACAATGATCAATAATTCACATCCAAATAGTTACGTTGTACAGAATTTAGTAATATGTATAAAATGGTCAAGTAAATGTGTGTTGTGAGATCAGTAATAACATAACAAATGGTTAGTAATATCATTGTCTATATAATGTGCATTGCATTAACAAATAGCTACTTTCTTACTTGAGCAATGCACATGACTTACTGACCATTACTTTGTTATTACTAATCTCATAGTAGCTATTACTTGAGAATCGTACACATATTACTGAACATGTGATATAAGACATAGATATATACATTACTGAACACAAACAATAATTTACTTGATAACTGTATATATATTACTTGAGTATCATATCTAAATTACTGAATTCTGTTCAAAGTAATAAAACATATAGAAATTACTGATCATTTGTTATGGTTTTATTGACTTCATGATGAATCCCAATTCATCACTCTTTATTCCTTTATTTTAGCTAGAAACCTTAGCCAAATACCATGTAAATATGTGTAAATATCATAAATTGCCAAAACACATGAATCATGTAAATATGCATAATTAGCATGTGTTTGAATCATAATAAAGGAATAAAGAAACACAAGAAAAATAGGGAAATATTTAGAATAAATATTGAGTGACCTAATCCCAAGGGAGGGCTCAACATGGGCCTGACCGCAAAAGAAACCAAGTAGAGAGAGATAAGGTCAATCATACATGTACATAATCCCATGTATTTAAATAAATTTATTTTCCTCAAAATAAAAATTGAAAAGTGTTTCTTATATTTTGTATATATTTGTAAAAATACAACTAAAATAAAAAAGAGAAAATAAAAGAAAAATAAAACCCTATCTCATCAGTGTACATAGACCATGTATACACAATAAAATGCCTATTTATTTTCTCCTTGTAAATAATTAATAAATCTAATAAAAAAATTATATTTTTATACTCCATATTTTATGATGTAAATAAATAAAATAAAAATCAGAAAAATAAAAACAAAAATAAAAATCATTTCCCACCTTGTATATATACCATGTACATATGTATATAAACCTATTTATTTAACCCATGTAAATAAATCACAAAAATAAAATAAAAATATCTTTTTATTCCAAATTTTATGTTGAAAATAAATAAAATATGAAATTGGAATAATTATACCAAAATAAACAATTAAAAATCAAAATAAAAAATGCATGTATGTATATACCTATATGTAATAATATAATGTAAATACGTTATTTATTTTTCAAAAAAATAAATAAAAATCACTAAAAATTAGTTTGAAAAATAATAAAGATTTTTCATGTTTAAATATTTTTGAAATAAAATCATTTTCTATTTTTAATTGAATTTACAACAAATTAATAATCGGAATTATCTTATTGGTCCACGGGGGATGTTGACCCCCGGTCAACTCCCCCTTGGACCACTTTCTACTCGGATTCGACTCTTGACCCAACTTCGCCCATTTTTCCCGAGTCGCTCGATTACCTCTCATCCAAACCCCGGGCTCCGATTATACTCGATCCATCCCTGATCCATGCCCGGTGATCATTCCTAAGGATCCGAGCTCCGATTTGCTTGCTCGACCCCATCTTCTCGGATCCCTATCTGTATAAGACCTCACCTCTTGCTGCAATTCCATGCCATCTTTGGCTCCGCCCTTCCATCCCAGGACCTCCATCACCCTCCTTAGAGTGACAGCTATCCGAGGGGGGTGTCACAGTGAGGAGGAGGCGTCCCCAGCCACTGATTCGGCGAGCTCTTTCGCCGTGCGCCATCGCGAGGTGCGCCGAGCCTCGGACCCCGACGAATCCTTGAGGCAAAGACCTCCGGAGGTCCAGCATCTCCAGCCCAGTCGACCTCGATCATCAGGTAGTCCCGATTCCTTCTAGTTTCGCGTAATTTCCATTTTCCCCCTTTCGCGCCGCCGGCAGTCGCTGGCTAAATCACACCATCTCAGTCACCCATTCGATCATCGGAACCCCAAGTCATCTTCACAAGACTCCTACCCACATTCTACGCCCCTCCGTTCACCTTGGTTCGCCCCGGAACCAAGAATCGAGTCTCCTCCGCTGCTGCTTCGCCGGAGACCCCGCTCCACCCCCTTCCGACCATCCATTTCACCCCCTAACGGGTCGATGCACTTTGCCCTTGACCCCGTAGTCTTGCTGTGCCATTTTGCAGGTCAAAGAGACCCATCTGAGGGTCCAGCAATACAGGCACAGGAGCTTTGCTCTTCCTTCGTCGTCGGAGCTCCCCGGAGGTTCTCGGCCTCATCGGAGGTGCCCACCAGCTGCGGAAGAGTCCGAGCTTTCTTCTCCACATCTCAGCAGCCCAGGAGGAGGTCCCGCGCGCATGGAGTGAGCCGGCGAAGTTCGCCGGCGAAGTTCGCCGGAGTCGAGTTCTTCCAGAACCTCCAGCTACCGTCCGATCAACCCCTCTGCTCCAGATCTAATCATCGCCGTCCATTCGCGGAGCATCAGCCACCGTCCGATTCTCTTGGGGCTTGATCTGGACCGATCATCGATGAAGGGGCACCCACGCTTCTCAGCCATCAGATCCACACGTGGCACCCTCTCGACCATCGATCTTAAATAAAAGGGTAATTTCACTTAGGCCCCTCTGTTTATTGCATTTATTGTTTAGTCATGTAAATACTTAGTGTAGTTGTTTTTATTTCGGAACAATTGCAGCTAGGACCTCGATGTTTATGTTATTTGCATTTTAGTCCCTGTTTATGTGAGCCACATGCATCGACATGTGAGGTTTTGGGTTATTTGCATGTTTAGTCCTGAACTCTCTGCTTGTTACTGTTTCCATCTTTTTAAGCAATTATACGCCTCTGTGTCTGAATCACGTGTCATGCGCGTGTTATTTTGGGTTTTTTGCAAGTTAGGCCCCTGATCTTTTCACATGTGTTATTGTTTGGCCCCTGGAAATATGTTTCTTTGCATTTAGGTCCCTGTGTGCTATGTGCCTTGTTTTTATTGAATAAAATATCAAATTAAATCCAAATTAGTTGAAATTTGGACACTGGCTCCTGCCATTGTGTAAAAATTTGTTCAAATTTTTGGGACATTTTTTAGGCTTTTTACTATTTTAAAAAAAAACAAAAATAAGTATTTTTATTACTGTTTGAAAAAGAAAATCAAATAAAAATATAAAAATTTGCCTAAAAATTCTACAGAAATTAGGGATAGTTAGTTTTAGTGTATTTTACCTTCTGTCAAATTTTTGTGCTATTTGGATTTATAAAACCCATAAAAATTGCAAATCCCTAAAAAATTTATAAAAATCATTAAAAATACTATAAAATTCAAAAAAAATGCAAACTCTTTCTCTGTAGTTTAATTTTTGTAAATATTTTTTTATAAAAATTGCCACCAGACTTTTATAGATCAATTTTATATTTTTAATTGATCTTTCAAGTATGGCTGCACAATAACCTTTATTTTTCCTCTTTCTTGATTTTATAAAATCAAATAAAAATTGGAAAATTCTGAAAAATTCACCAAAAATTATTCAAAATATTAAAAATACAAAAATAATTTTGTTTGAATTTTTGTGTATTTTTTAGTGCTTAAATAATTTGTGGTATTTGCTTGTTTATACATTTTCTTATAAAATTAAAAACACAAAAAAATTAAATTAATTAATATCCACCAAAAAATATTTTCTTCCTTATTTTTCGATTTTGACTACTTCATAGGCCGCAAGACCATCCCGTGCTCCTTTAGTCCGACCCTGATAGCTATACCAGGTTAATAAAAATAGCGATGACCGCTATCTGATTTTGATTGCTTTATTCCCTGTTTGGTGGTTCCTTTTATTTTCTTGATTGACCGATTCCTCTCAATCCGGGTCGCAACGACCCGAGTGTGATTATTTTTACCTAGCCCGGATTGAGAGTGTACGATTTTTTCGGCCATCACTTCACAACAAGCACTTACTTGTTCATTATGCATATATTACTGAAATCTGCACTATGTAATAAAATGAATGTAAATTACTGACCGTTACTGACTTCACAACAAGCACTTACTTGTTCATTGTGTATATATATATATATTATTAAATTCTGCATCATGTAATAAAATGAATGTAAATTACTGACCGTTGTTTGGATATTACTAATCTCGCAATAACCATTAAATGAGTATTATCTCTAAATTACTATATTCTATTCAAAGTAATAATATATATAGAAATTACTAACCATTTGATATGATTTTACCGAATTCACAAAAACCACTTACTTGACCATTATATATATATATATATTACTGAATTCTACATCATATAATAAAATGAATGTAAATTACTGACCGTTGTTTTACATATTATTGATATCGCAACAATCAATTTCTTAATTATTGTATATGTGTATATTACTACTACAAGAAATAATGCTTTTGGCGAGGACTCCTTAGGTGCTCTCAGAGTGCTCTCCAAGTCATTTGGCGAGCACATGTGCTCGCCAAGGTTGTGCTCGTTAAAAGCCTATTCGTTAGCTCATATTGGCGAGGACATGTGCTTGTTATTAAAAGTGGGCGAGCACATGTGCTAGCCAAGTCCTAGCCAAGTGCTCTGTAGGTCCTATATTAGCTAGCACTTAGCTAGGACTTGGCTAGCACACGTGCTCGCCAATTGTGGAGAACATGAAAAAAATATATATGTTCTTCGGGGTTTCGAAGCCCCGTTGAATCTGTATTACCTACTATAAAGTCATTTGAAAACTCTTGTATTATATAAACATATTTTATGCAAGTTGCAGACCCATACTTCAATTTCATTGCTTTCTTCTCTTCTAGTGTTACCCTGATTTCTCATAGACATTCTTTCTCTCTCATTCATAGCATTATAGTGTACAAGCATATATAATAACATACACTCATAATTAGTAACACACGTAGGTATACTAACACAAACATCATACTAACATAAGCATTTCATATCTAGAACCAAAACACTACATTTACACACTCTGCACTTTCTAACAAACATACACATACTATATCTCCTGCATTCACATGCTAAAATATATAGGGATTTTTGCACCCATAATCCTGACTAATTTTACAATTACATTCATAACCCCGTGAAATCGTGAATTACACCTAGGACCCCGAAAAATGCTTAACTCTTACATGACATAATCCTGTGTTAGTTGGCATCTATTTTATCCGTTAACTTTGATGGAAAATGTTATATGCTACCACTTTTACCCCTAAAACCATATCATATTTACAAGGAATTGCATATCTCTTCGAGCCTGTGCTCCCTCCTCCCAACCCGGTCGTCGACCTTGCCTCCTGTGGAACCCCTCCCGATTGTCTTCCCGCAAGCGTTCCAGAACCACAGTCACGCATCAACGCCTCCAGCACAGCCCTCCCGCTGCTGGACTGCTGTTGTTTCCCATAAAAAACCATGTTCTCCACCCACAATCAACATGCCCTCTACCTTATGAGATACCCATTACTCTCCTCTCCTCACCTTTATAAAGGCCATCATTCCTTCTCTTCACTCCAACAAAAACTAACAAAAGAAAGGCCACTTCTAGCCAGTTCCATGAAGATGAACTTGAGATGCACGAGCAGGACATGCATGAGGGCCGTACAGATGCTGAGGGAGCGGATCCAGAGCTGCAACACCACCACCCTCTACAAAAAGCCTTCATCCTCTCAGCAACGTGTCCGTGCCGTCTCTGTTGCAGCAGCAGTCGAGGAGGAAAATTAGAGAAGCAGAAAAGGCAGAACGTCACGCAGAGTCAGTGCCCACCGCCCACGACAAAGTCCCCCTAGAGACAGAGACCAGCACCTCACGCAGGTTACCCCTCTCAGTGCCTCCCAGAACCCATCGTCAACGCAAATCCCCTTGGAGACCAGCACCTCACGAAAGTCCCCCGTCCCCTCCCCCCTCCCGGGACCTCCGTCTACCGTAACACAACTCGCACCGAAGAGAGCCCCTGATGAATAACCATTCATCACTCTTTATTTTTATATTTTAGCTACAAAAACCTCTGCAAATACATGTATATGTTTGTAAATACAAAGAATTAGTAAAAAGCATGCATTGTGTAAAAAACTAATAATTAGCATGTTTTTGTGCAAAAATAAAAGAATAAAGAAACAAAAGAAAAAGAGGAAATATTTAGAATAAATATTGAGCAACCTAATCCCAAGGAGGGCTCAGCATGGGCCTGACCGCATAAAAGCCACAGTAGAGAGAGATAGGGAGCTCATGTGCGTAAATATCCTTGTAAATAAAATAAAAATATTTTCCTTTAAAATAAAATGGGCTTGTATATATTTGTAAATATGTGTAAACACAAAATCAAAATAAAAATAGAAAAAGTAAAAAGAAAATAAAAATCACCTTACTTGTACATATTCACCATGTACATACACCTACACCTATATTTATTTTACCTTGTAAATATATATATATATTAAAATCTCTAAAAATTTGTATATACTCCATACTTCATTATGTAAATAAATAAAATAAAAACTATAAAAACAAAAAATAAATAAAAAGAACAAAATTAAAAACCAAAAAGAATATTGTATATATACCATGTATATATATGTATATATCTAATTATGTACCCCTTGTACATAAATAATAAAAATAAAATAAAAATACCTTTTTCTTCCTAATTTTATGCTATAAATAAAACATAAAGTAGGGATAAAAATGCACAAAAATAACTAATTAAAAATCAAAAATGAAAAATCAATATTGTATTTATACCTATATATAGCACCATAGTGTAAATACCTTATTTTTATTTCATAAAATTAATTAAAAATCACAAAAAAAAGAAAAAAAATAAAACAAACATTTTTTCATGTTTTAGGTTTTTCTTAATTCGATTATTTACTATTTTTAAATAAATAATCAAATAATTATGAATTGGCGGACTCTGACTGGTCCACGGGGGATTGTTGACCCCAGTCAACTCTCCCCCCAGGACCACCAAAGCCGGATCTCGCGCCCTACCCGCTTTTCTCCAATTTTTCCTCGTGTGATCCGATCGCCAACACCCCAAACCCCATGTCCTATTTGATCCTCCTGCATCCGAGATCCTCGCCTTCATATCCGCGTTGGGATCCGCGTTCCGTTGAACCCTGCCCGACCTCTTCTTCTCGGACCTGCACGCGTATATAGCATGAGCTCCGCCTCCATTTCATTCCATCTTTGGATCGTTTCTCTCCACCCCAGGACCTCCACAGCCTCCGCGAGAGTGACATCTCGCTCCCGGCCGTGTCGCAGCGAGGAAAGGGAGACCGGACCACTGATTCGGCAGCTACGCGCCGCCGTGCGCCGCCTGGAGGTGGTGCTCGAGCCTCGGACACCGCCGGTCCTCGAGGCAAGGACCAGGAGCATCCCCTGCTCTTCCACAGTCGACAGCACCCAGTAGGTAGCCCTCTCTCCTTCCCGATTTCTCTAATTCCCGTTTTCGCCCAAATCGACTCGTCGCCGTTCATCGTCGATTCCGACTACCCTAGCCACCCGTTCGACCATCGGAATCTCCCATCATCTCCGCTATCCCTCCGTGTACCTTCTCCACCCACTAATTCAACCCAGCTCGCATAGGAGCTGGGATTGGGGCTCCTCCGTCGTCGCATCGCCGGAGCCCCTTCTCCCCGACGCGCCGATCACCTTTACCACCCTTAACCGGGTCGAGGCATTTTACCCTCGACCCAGGAGTGTGTTGCGTCGTTTTACAGGACCAGAGGAGCCCATCTGAGGGCTCGACATTCAGACACAGCACCTCTGCCTCCGCCGACGTCGCCTGAGCTCTTCGGAGCTCCGTCGCGTCATCGGAGGATTCCATTCGACGCGGGAGGCCGAGACGATTCTTCTCCGATCAGTAGCAACCCGCGAGGAGGTCTTCAGCACCCACACGAGCCCGGCAAAACTCCCCGGCGTCCAGTTCATCGAGGACCTTCTCCGACCGTCCGATTACCTTCCAGCTCCAGATTATACCCGGACCGTCCGATCAGGGTTACGAGCAGGCCAGTAGCCACCGTTGGATCTCCACGTGGCCTCCTCTCAGCCCTCCATCCAGCAAAGAAGACCCAGCGCATCGGGACCATCCGATCTTCCACGTGGCGAGGTCTCTGCCGTTGGATGAGCGCCGAGGACCCCAGTGCTTAGCCGCGCCTTTTCTCCACCGTCCGATCTCCACGTGGCGAGCATCTGACCCTCGACTTAATAAAGGGTAAATTACTTCTTAGGCCCTTAGCTTTTTAGGTGTTTATTTGTAGTCCTGTAAATATTTTTGAACCTTTCTTTTCGTTGGGTAATTTGCATTGTGGACCTTGTCTTTTATCGTATTTGCATTTATACCCCTGTATGTAGTGGAACACGTGCTTCGACACGTGCTTTTGTGGGTTAATTGCATGTAAGACCTTCATGTTTCAGGGTGTTAATGAATGGATTTAAGTTTTTTTTAATTGCAGAAATACCCCTGTGCATGGTTTAATTGTGCATGTGCTTTATTTTGTGGGTTATTTACACTGAAGCCCCTGGACTTTTAGTTCGTGTTACTAAATAGTCCAGGAACTTTAGTTTTCTTGCAATTAGGTCCCTGTGTGCCCAGGTCACGCACCTCGCGCGTGGTTTCTTGGAAAATTTGCACCGGACCCCCTGGAATTTGTTGTATTTGCGTACAGGTCCTTGCGTACTGTGCCCTTGGGTTTGATTTTAATAAAATAACAAATCAATCCAAATTTGATGAAAATTGGATACATGGCTCCTGCCATGGTGTAAAATTTTCTCTAATTTTTCGAGACATTTCTGAGCATTTTTATTATTTTTAAAAATTCAAAAACACGCAATTTTCTTACTGTCCAGTTTTAAAAATCACAAAAAAATATTAAATCATCTTTAAAAATTATAAAAAATAGATAGTTTTTGTTTTATGTTGTTTGATTTTCTGACCAATTTTGATCATTTTTGGACTTATAAAAACTATAAAAATCACAAAACCCCTAAAAACACATAAAAATTCTAATAATTAAAAGAAAAATCCAAAAATAATAATTCTAGTGCCCAATTTTCCCTTGTATTTTCTGCTTTAAAGGAAAATTAGCTTCAGACTTTGATAGGGCCATTTGTATTTTAAATTAGCCCTCCAAGTCTGACTGGACAGCAGCACTATTTTCTTGCCTTATTTGATTTTTATAAAATTCCCTAAAAAGCAAAAAATCACCAAACATTAACCAAAAATAGTAAAAAATACAAAAAAACATAAAAATATTTTTCTTTGAATTTTTGGAATAATTTTGAGTAGTTAAATAATTGTATGTAGTTGCTTGTTTCTTTGATTTCCCTATTTTCTTCATTATTTAAAAATCCAAAAAATATAAAAATCTTTAAAATCGACCAAAAAAATCCTTTGTTTATATTTTCCTCATTTTTGACTACTTCGTAGGCTGCAAGGCCATTACGTGCTCCCTAAGTCCGACCCTGGTCGCTATACCAGGCTAATCCAATAGCCATGGCCACTATTGTTTTTATTCGATTTTATTCTTCTGTTTGGTGGTCTGATCCATAATTTTTCTTGATTGAACCGATTGATTTCTCGAGCGACTGAGGTCGCAACGACCTTAGTTATATTTTTATCTACCCTTAGTTGTTCGGGTAATTTTTCGGCCAATCAGAATGACGCCGTTGCCGGGGAGCACGACTTAGTATTCATAGTTGATTTTTTCGCGGCTTTCTTTTTCGCGGCTTTTTGTATAGATTTTTGTACATATATATCTGACTTGTTTATATAATAATCTGGTCTGACCACTCTCTGTTTCTTTCTTGCGAGGGTCCGAGGACCGAGGCGGCTTTCTTCGGAAGCCGAGCAACCGCGGGAGTCGGAGGCGGCTCTCTTCTTCACAGAGCTACAGGAGAACGTAAGAATCGAGCAGGAGTGCGGGAGCCACAGAATAGCTGCGGGGATTAGCCGTAGATTAGGGTTAGAGTAGATTTACTTTTCAGCATTACTTGAACTACTATTGTAATAATACATGTACAGACAGAGACTCGGACTTTCGGGGTCTGTTTCGCCGAGCACCAGTGTGCTCGGGGGACCCCTTAGCTAGTTCGGTTTTTCGCAGCTTTTGCGCGGTTTTACTTTACTGCCTTTTCCGATTTCATGCGGATTTTCGAGCCCCTAGCCGTAGGATTTTCTGCTTGACTGTGACGTAATAATTAGGATCCAAATACCCTAATAATCTGCCTGCACCTATAGATCGGTAATTGGACCTACAATAAAATATTAATAAAAATAGTTGATTCACCACCTTCGAGCCTATGTGCCGTGAGCCTACCCCGCCAAGCGCTACTCCTGAACTCGACCTGTCGAGAAGAGGAGGGGTGGGTCTAAACCGGACTCTCTGGATTGGAGGCCGGTGGTCAGCTAGTGGTTCTTTCGAGTAGAAGTTGCCTGCTTAGGGACTCGGTTTTCTGCTGCACCATATAGGTAGTTTACTTTTTGTCTTTCAATTCTGCGCGGATCATATTGCATGTAGAGTGCTGGAGACAGGTACGCATTTCTTACTTTGCATGCATCATTGATTTTATCGCGCATCGGCTTTTTCGTCTTTTCCGTCTGTTTTTGACTTAATAACCAGGAGAACCGAAAAATTCGTTAGGCGTTTTTGTTTTTATTGAAAAAGACCTAAAAAGAAAAATAATAAAATTGGGACTGCTAAAACTATTGACCCTAAAAGACACCTCATTTAAAAACTTGTCTTGGGGAGAGCAACCCCCTCATTGTTTGGTTTGATTGTGCGAGAGAGTGACCCGAACACTAGGTAGAGCCCTCCGGTACTATTCTCGACTGATTACCGACTACTTCTGTGCGGGACAGTCGGTTGGGGAAGTATCGGGTATCCCAACAGGTCACGTAATCGCTCTGATATCTTGATTGTTCACCAAAATAAAATTGACAAGATAAATTGACCGAGCCTTTACGGTCTTCAGCTCGCGTTGCGTTGGTGAACTTGGGGGTTTGCTTGTGATCATAGTTTCTCCAGATCTCATCCGCCTTATTCTCCACATCAAGATGATGGGCAGACGATCTCTTAGGCAGCCTCTGGGTGCACCGCTTTCAGGCGCGTCTACCCATTCATCTAGGATGGTTCGCGAGAATCGAGACCAGCTCTCCGAACCCGAGTATGATTCCACCCTGTTCCCCCCTCGACCCCCTTTCTTTCTGTTCCGAGAGGCCAGTGCCAGAGGAGAGACTTTCAGATTTATCGGCACCTGAGTATGGATCGTTTGATTTTACAGAGACTATGCCCGGCAGTTCTGATGATCGCTCTAGAGGTCCACAACCCGAGTATTTTGTTTTGGACCAGGGTGCGATCAACTCCACCCTGATTGCCTCCCTCGAGACATTGCAGTAGCAGTTGAGGGATCAGGGAGCTTTAATGTTGGATATGAGGAGAGAGATGGAGCAGATGAGAGCAGAGCGAGAGCAGCGTGGAGACGGGCCGAGAGTTCTAGATGATGCAGCAGCAGCAGCCGCCGCAGCAGGAGCAGGGGAGCCACCGAGACCGATGCGGGAGTTGCACAACCCCGGATCGACACTGATGCATCACTGGGTTGTGCTACCAGCCATCGTGGGGGACTTCAAGTTCCCCCCGAACACCTTGCAGCTCCTCCCCCGTTTCCATGGGCTCGCCACCGAGGAGCCCTATCTCCACCTCCAGGAGTTTCTCATGATTTGCAGTACTGTCCACGATCGTCAGGTGGAGCAGGACACGATACGGATGATTGCCTTCCCCTTTTCCTTGGCAGACAGAGCAGCCACCTGGTTGAAACATCTAGGGAAGCTTGTCTACACTTGGGAGCAGCTCCGCACCAAGTACTTGCATAAGTACTACCCACTCGGGCGGACCAATGCCACGAGAGCCTTGATCAGCAACTTCTCCATGCTCCCCAATGAGCAGTTCCATGAGGCATGAGAGAGGTTCAGAGAACTGACTAATAGATGCCCGCACCACGACATTTCCATGCCGAACCTCGTTCAGAGCTTTTTCAGCGGGCTGACACCAGAGTTTCAGGGCTTGGTGAACGCTTCTTGTGGCAGGTCTTACTTCGCCAAGGATCATGACCAGGTCTGGGCCATCTACGAGGAGATGGCTGAGAACTACATGGTGATGTCCCAGACCCGGTTATACACTCAGGGCAAACCCCAGCTGCCACAACCCGTGCAGTACCAGAGGATAGCACGGGTCGACGCCGGTCCTTCCAGTTCGTCCGCGGTAGCAACAGCACAGGTCGAGTCATCCGCCGCAGACATGGGGATCATCAACGAGAAGCTGGACCGGATGGAGATTATCGAGAAGAAGCAGTGCCATGGCATTACTCAGATGGAGCAGATGACACATACTTTGAGTGACTTGAAGACACAGCTCATGTGTCTCCAGGAGGCACAGATGGCTTCCCAGCCCCGTCTTCAGTCACGAGGCGATCACGGCAGCAGTAGCAGCTCAAGTATGTGTCCGAGAACCATTCTCAAATCGTTTCATCTATAACCACAGCAAGTATAATGCAATACCTCTCGAAGCGTGGTTGATCGAGTCTCTACGAGAAGATACCTCCTGTCTCAAGTCCGATCGTCGGAGTAACGGCTTGCGAGCGCGGAGATGAGTCGCGGTGTCCTCGCAATCCAAGTTGATCCAAGCGCGGTTGCTCCTGATCTCGTCGCACGAGATCAAACGTCTCCTTCGTGAGTGAAGCACTCCAAGAAGACAAAGAACCGCAGAGAGTCGAAGCGACAGCACGATGGCGCGAGCGTCGACGTTTCTCTCCACCAAGGTGGACGGCCACCAAGATGAGAGGGAGAGAGAGGGCTGTCGTGTATATGAGAAAAAGAGAGAGAGTTTGTGCTACAATAGCATGTGTAAAGAGAGAGCCAGGTATGCCTCTCTATTTATAGGGTTTTGGGATCCATGGATCTCAATCCATGGGACACATAAAATCAATGGATGAGATTGATTTATGTTCATCCAATGGCTGAGATTGTTGTTGTCAAAAGCAACAAATTTAGGTCAAAATATATTTGATAAAATCAAATATAATTTGCTCCTAAATTAACCCAACAAATAAGGAGAGAAGACACATGGAGATTTCATCTCCATGTGCCTTCCATGTAGGCGCACACCCACTCCAATTAGGAGTGGTGTGCCGTCCACCTTGGATTGCATGGAGATTGCAATCTCCATGTAATCTCTCTTATTTATTTGCAACAAAATAATTTAGGTTTTATTTCTCAAAAAAATAATTCACAATTATCTTTGAGAAAATTGCAATCTTGCCATGGAAAAATTGTGAATCATATTCACAACCCAAAACAACATGTAATTCATATTGTCAATTAATTACACAATGTGTATCCAATACACATCATAATTAATCAACACATATAAATTATAAGTAACTCTCTCTAATACATTATAAATCACATTTATAATATATCATGAATAATTAGATATCTCTATCCACATTATTCTTATCCAAACTAATTAAATCACATTTAATCATATTGGATAATTTCTCATACATCATGACAATTAAAACACTTTTAATTATCAAATTCTCTTTGCTTAGATCTTATGGAATTGTTCTTAAACCATTTAAGAACAGTGCTATTTCTCCTCAGATACTTGGAGATAAGGACAGGGCGATTGTATTGTTCCACGTATAGTGACTTGGATGTTGAGATCGTATCTCAAATCCAGATCCTATGGACCTCCCACTGATGCTTGATCAAATCAAGACCGTAGACTTAATCTTCTCATTGCATCTGAATCTTATTCAGATCAATGTCCAGTTCATGGACTAAGATTAGGTCACTTCTCTAATGAGAGGAGTCACTAAAATCAAATCCTGTTTCATCACTCCCTCGGAATGGAAGCGTCATGGTTATACAATCGTATATGATCAAATCACCCTTCAGGTATTCCTAATACCTGCACATCCTACATACTGGAAGACTCATGATCATCCTGAAGATAAAGATCACTTTTACACTGTCATCTTCAGGGTTAGATCATTAAGTTTCTCAATCTTGGTCATCGGGATTTGGTATAGATCATATGCTTTCACAAAGCATATATCTTACCTTCAAATTCATGTCATGCTTCCAAAGCATGACGACCATGCATGGAATTTGTTCAGTCCCAATACCTCATGAGTGAGCTCATGTCTCCCGGTTCACAAGTGAACCTGTATGATCCCTTTGAGAGATCGTATTACTCATATGTCCTTACATGCACACCAGCTCGCCGGTATATAGACCTTGATTAGGTCATCAACCTATTGGTCTGCCAAATGTACATACTCAGACATATAGCAATACATCTGTCTCTAGTCAGAGGATGCATGCCTATGTTGTGACAGTATTCAACGTAGGTCTTTGGTTATCTCGATCTCGTCAAGTCAACCCATTGACTTAACTAACCTGACACCTCTGAATCATTATTCCCATGCAGAGGACCTGCATCAAGAGGTCAGTCAGATATCAGTCATATGAGATAGGATTGCCATCTCCCACTCAGACTGGAGATCATCACTTAATGATCATTTGATGATGCTTGATGAGTCCTCTATCTAACTCCTTAGATATTCATCCAAGCATCAGCCTCTATGATCCATCCAATGAATCAACAACTGTATAATCATTAAGTTGGCCATGGTACATAACCCTTATTGTACAGAGGGACCCTATAGTGCATTCATTCATTAATCTCAGAAGGGGAGTGAAAAATAAACAATAACTTTTATTGATAATTTATTCATTACAATAACATTTATTGTAGAAATGGTTCGCCCGGGGCTCACATTGCTAACAATCTCCCACTAGCCCTCAGAACCATTCATGTACAATCTTTAAACCCATACTCATTACATGCTGGTCAAAAACCTTCTGTGTCAGAGGTTTGGTAAGAGGATCAGCAACGTTGTCGGCAGAGGCCACCTTGGTGATGATGATGTCACCACGCTTTTGTATCTCCCGAATGATGTGGTATTTCCTTTCCACGTGCTTGCTCTTTTGATGCCATCTAGGTTCCTTTGCCTGGGCAATGGCTCCCGTGTTATCGCAGAGTAACGGGATGGGAGTATCAGAGGAAACTACGCCAAGCTCCAGCACGAACTTGCGCAACCACACCGCCTCCTTCGCAGCATCCGATGCGGCAATGTATTCGGCTTCCGTTGTTGAATCTGCAGTAGTGTCCTGCTTCTTGCTTCTCCAGCTCACAGCACCACCATTCAACAAGAACACGAACCCCGATGTCGACTTTCGATCATCTATATCCGATTGGAAGTCAGAATCTGTATATCCCAAGACTTGGAGATCACCATCTCCATAGACCAAGATGTAATCTTGCGTCCGTCTTAGATATTTGAATATGTTCTTTACTGCATTCCAGTGTTGTTCTCCATAGCAGGATTGGTAACGACTTACCACTCCCACTGCATGGCAGATATCTGGCCTAGTGCACATCATGGCATACATTAAGCTTCCTACGGCTGATGCATAAGGACATCCAGCCATGGCCTTCTTTTCCTCAACAGTTTGAGGAGCCATTCCTTTAGACAGGTGGATACCATATCTTAAGGGTAGGAATCCTTTCTTAGAACTATCCATACGGAATCGTTCAAGAATCTTCTTAATGTATCCATGTTGTGACAATCCCAAAATCCTCTTTTCTCGGTTTCTGAACAGCTTCAGGCCTAAGATGTAAGAGGCTTCTCCAAGATCTTTCATCTCAAAGGTATGGGACAGCCAAATCTTTACACTGGTCATCATCCCTGTATCATTCCCAATGATAAGGATGTCATCTACATAAAGCACGATGAACACAACGGCGCTCCCACTAAGCTTCTTGTATACACAAGGTTCATCAGGATTTTGCACAAAATCATAACTCTTTATGGTTTCGTCAAATCTGATGTTCCAACTACGAGAAGCTTGCTTGAGCCCATAGATGGATTTCTTCAGCTTGCATACTTTACCATCCTCAGTCATGAAGCCTTGGGGCTGCTCCATGTAGATATCCTCCTCGAGGTATCCATTGAGGAAAGCCGTCTTGACGTCCATCTGCCAGATGTCGTAGTCAAGATATGCAGCTATAGCTAGCAATGTCCGGATGGATTTAAGCATAGCCACAGGAGAGAATGTCTCATCGTAGTCGATGCCTTCTCTCTGTGTGTAGCCCTTGGCCACGAGCCGTGCTTTGAAAGTCTCTACTTTCCCATCAGGTCCCCTCTTTCTCTTGAAGATCCATTTACACCCAATGGGTTTTACCCCTTTAGGTGGATCCTCTAGGGTCCATACACCATTCTTATGCATGGAGTCAATTTCTGACTTCATTGCTAGCATCCATCTATCCATGTCTTGATCCGCGAGTGCTTCATCAAATGAAGTAGGATCAATGTCAGTTTCACCTGACACATGGAATCCATACCTTTCAGGTGGTGCAACCACCCTCGAACTCCTTTGAAGAGGTATGGGTGTTTCATCTTTATTTATCTCTTCTGTTTCTGGTCTAGGAAGTTCAGAATCCTCAGGGGATTCAAAGAATTCCTCTACTTCATTGTTGTCTTGACCTTTATGGAAATCATTCTCCAGAAACTTCACATCTCTAGAAACAAAAACCTTTTGGGTCTCAGGGTCATAAAGTTGGTATCCAATACCATCTTTAACATACCCAATGAAGTAGCACTCACGAGAGCGAGATTCTAGCTTACTTGCGTCTACGTTCTTCGCATAGACCAAGCAACCCCAAACCCTCAAGTGATTTACACTAGGTTTGGTTCCATACCATAGCTCATGAGGAGTCTTAGGCACGGATTTGCTAGGAATCTTATTCAGGATATATATTGCAGTCTCTACTGCATATCCCCAGAAACTAAGAGGTAAATTTGCTTTATTCATCATTGATCGGACCATATCCATGATGGTCCTGTTGCGTCTTTCAGCAACACCATTTAGTTGGGGAGTTCCAGGAGGAGTGAGATTGGAAACAATTCCATTCTCCTTGAGGTATTCCTTGAATTCATCTGATAGGTACTCGCCACCTCGATCAGATCGAATCCGTTTAATCTTCCTATCGGTTTGGTTCTCAACCAAAGCCTTGAATTCTTTGAACTTTTCAAAGGTTTCAGACTTATGACGTAGTAGGAAGATAAACCCGTATCGCGAATGGTCATCGATAAACGTCAAATAATATCGGTATCCATTTCGAGTCGCGGTACTGAAGGGACCACATACATCGGTATGTATTAGGTCAATAATACCTTCACATCTCGTAACCTTGTTACGGAAAGGCGTCCTAGTCATTTTGCCCTGTATGCAATGTTTGCAAGTGGGCAGAGGTTGAACCTGTAGAAAATCTAGAGGTCCATCCTTTATCAATCTATTGATCCTATCAACAGACAAATGACCAAGCCTTTGATGCCATATCTCATTTGAGATATTTTTATCCTCTCTGGATCTTTTAGGGTTTTTATTAGTGGTTGTCACATTCATAATACATTTATCAATGCACAATTCATAGAGTCCACCAGAAGTCAAAACACCATCCGCAATATATTTATCATAACGACTTATGACTAATTTATTACAGAAAAGGAAAGTATATCCGCTTCTAACAAGCTTAGATACAGATATCAAGTTCCTTCTGACTTCAGGTACATAAAGACATTCTTTAAGTATAAGGACTCTTCCACTAGATAATGATAGTCTACAAGTCCCGACGGCTACTGCTGCAACACTTGCATCAGATCCCATCTGGATGACTATCTCCCCTTCCTCAAGATTCCTAGTTTCCTGAAACAAATGCAACAAATTGCATACATGAACAGAAGCACCAGAATCTACAACCCAACTTCCTTCTCGTCCAACGAGAAAGCTAGTTTCAATGATGAAAGTAGATTTCATACCTGCTGGGGCTTTACCTTTGTCTGAGGACTTCAGGTAATCTGGGCAGTTACGCTTCCAGTGCCCCGGCTTCTTGCAGTGATGACAGACGTCGGTTTTCTTCGACGCCATGAGAGTGGATGCATTGGAAGAAGAGGCAACACTTTGTCCCTTCTTATTTCTCTTCTGGGCCGGGCCCTTCCGAGAACCATGCTTCCGACCGCGCTTCCCTTTGACCTGTGCAACCATTGTACTGCCACTGGGACCATCCTTCTTCATTACGTCCTCTGCGGACTTCAATGCAGCAAGGAGAGCAGCACTTGTCAATTCCAACTTGTTCATGTGGAATGACACTACAAAGTTATTAAAAGACTTGGGCAATGACAGCAGAATGAAATCAGCTTGCATGTCTGCATCCATCGATGCCCCAAGAGTCTCCAGCTCCGACAGGTACCCAAACATTTTGAGTACATGTTCACGGACCGAAGTCCCTTCCTGCATTCTACAACGAATGAGGTCTTTCATAACATTGTACCTCTGAGTGCGGTTAATGTCACCAAACATATCTTTAAGATTCTGCATTATTTCCTGACAGGTATTCATCTCCACATGTTGCTTCTGCAGCACATTGGAGAGAGAACCTAGGATATAGCACCTAGCCAAGACATGATCTTCATCATACTTGTCATTAAATGCTTTTTCTTCCTTGGACTTAGGGTTCTCAAGCTTGTCCTCGGATAGCACATAACTTATGCGCTCAGCAGAGAGAACAAGCTCCAAATTTCGGATCCAATCCGAATAATTTGGGCCGGTCAATTGGTTGACCTCAAGAAGCCTACTAAGTGGGTTCAAAGACTTCATTTTCTGAAATTAAGAATGCACTATATTAGAATATAGAAATATATATTCAAATTTATGATATTTGATTAAGGTATTTTAAATCAAATTATTCTTGCATTGTCGACTTTGAAAGTTCATTCCCTTAATCACTTTCAAAGTAAGAGATATACTTACCGCTATATCTCTAGCAAGAATTGGGATCTCCTCTTTATCATTGTCACATCCCAATAATATGAGAATCTGTGACTCCAATAAAGAAAAGCAGGAACTCATTCCATTTTGCAAGTCCAACTTGCAATTTCCCAATTCGGTCTTTAACACCCGAGCCCACCACCCCTAAGGCGATGTTGACCCGTTGTTAATTGAACCAACCGTCAACAGGAATAGTACTCGCTATGCGCAATCCAATATCGCCCCAATAATATGAGGATCCGATATTGGGGTCACTCCGCATACGGCCTTACTCTTTCGAGAAGCAAAGAGCCCGATCCAGATGCGCTTGCACACGGGAGCTGTCACTTCGGACAGGCGTCTCCCATATGCAATCCCTGGCGACGAAACTCTTCGCCTTGACGGGAGACCATGGATGTCACTTATGTGATCCTCCATCTTCATATTCAAATTTTAATTAATTATCGTGAATCACATTCACATAATTAATTCTTCCAAGGGAATTAATAACTCTAATCATATTAGAGTATTTCAATTGGACATAATCAATTTAATCATATTAAATTAATTATCAATCCAATTCAATCAATCAAACTTGATTATTTTACTTGAATACATATATGGTAATATCTCAAAATACGTATTAATTCAAATTTTAATAATTAGAAAAAAAATACATCTTAATCCTTCAGACATTATCCCGGCCCTACCCGCTGTCATGGCCAGTACCGACGAGAGTGGGACGGACCACATACGTTGCAACCCGCAACCCCAATGCTCTCCGACTAGGCACCATATCCGCCTCGGGAAAGGATAATGCCAAATTGATTAATTTGTACTTGAGATTATCATCGGTTTTTCAACCGAAATTGTACCATATAGTAATAATCAAAACATTTTTGATTATAAGGAAATTTGCTAGACAAATTCCCAAATCCTATTCAAGCATCAAGTTTGAAGATTGTTGTTTCCAATTTATGATTTAGATCACATCTTAATCAATTAATTGGTTGGGGCCATGTCAATTAGGCAAATAATCATGTCTCAATATTTCACAAATATTATTCAAGATTATTTTACGAAATTAACAATTAATTTCACTAATTGACAATCACTTGGTTCTAGATTAGGAATGCAATTTCAGTAATGACCCCTATTCACTAAAATTGACATATCTCAATCAATTTAAATCCAAATTAAGCAAACTCAATTTTCATAGATTGCTAACTTGATTTACAACAGAACCTAAGTGGATTTGCACGCATTTCGAGGCAGATGATAACAGTAATTAACTCTTTAATCATGTTAAAATCTATTGTTCCCGCAACAGTGCATACATGTCCATTAAAACAACCATAACTAGAGCATACGAAATCCGATTTACGCAAACTCAGTTCCTATGGTTTCCTTATTTAATGGGGAACAAAAACCAATTATTAAATTCATGTTTAAACAATTTAAACAGTGCCGAATTTATTTACTAAACAGATCTGCGAAATCAAATGCGATGAAAAACTTTCGCGACCTAAACGAACCCAAGTCGTCCTCGGTTTTTCGAATCATATTCGAAACCGTCGACCTAAGGCTCTGATACCACTTGAAGGATATGGAGAAATCCTCAAGCGCATCACGGAAGAGTGATCGTCGTATCGGATACGACGAAGAACGACTAGTCGTACTAGTTGTTCGGTGCAGCGGAATTTAAAAATTTTAAACCGATAAAACCACATGATCCGAGAACCATTCTCAAATCGTTTCATCTATAACCACAGCAAGTATAATGCAATACCTCTCGAAGCGTGGTTGATCGAGTCTCTACGAGAAGATACCTCCTGTCTCAAGTCCGATCGTCGGAGTAACGGCTTGCGAGCGCGGAGATGAGTCGCGGTGTCCTCGCAATCCAAGTTGATCCAAGCGCAGTTGCTCCTGATCTCGTCGCACGAGATCAAACGTCTCCTTCGTGAGTGAAGCACTCCAAGAAGACAAAGAACCGCGGAGAGTCGAAGCGGCAGCACGATGGCGCGAGCGTCGACGTTTCTCTCCACCAAGGTGGACGACCACCAAGATGAGAGGGAGAGAGAGGGCTGTCGTGTATATGAGAAAAAGAGAGAGAGTTTGTGCTACAATAGCATGTGTAAAGAGAGAGCCAAGTATGCCTCTCTATTTATAGGGTTTTGGGATCCATGGATCTCAATCCATGGGACACATAAAATCAATGGATGAGATTGATTTATGTTCATCCAATGGCTGAGATTGTTGTTGTCAAAAGCAATAAATTTAGGTCAAAATATATTTGATAAAATCAAATATAATTTGCTCCTAAATTAACCCAACAAATAAGGAGAGAAGACACATGGAGATTTCATCTCCATGTGCCTTCCATGTAGGCGCACACCCACTCCAATTAGGAGTGGTGTGCCGTCCACCTTGGATTGCATGGAGATTGCAATCTCCATGTAATCTCTCTTATTTATTTGCAACAAAATAATTTGGGTTTTATTTCTCAAAAAAATAATTCACAATTATCTTTGAGAAAATTGCAATCTTGCCATGGAAAAATTGTGAATCATATTCACAACCCAAAACAACATGTAATTCATATTGTCAATTAATTACACAATGTGTATCCAATACACATCATAATTAATCAACACATATAAATTATAAGTAACTCTCTCTAATACATTATAAATCACATTTATAATATATCATGAATAATTAGATATCTCTATCCACATTATTCTTATCCAAACTAATTAAATCACATTTAATCATATTGGATAATTTCTCATACATCATGACAATTAAAACACTTTTAATTATCAAATTCTCTTTGCTTAGATCTTATGGAATTGTTCTTAAACCATTTAAGAACAATGCTATTTCTCCTCAGATACTTGGAGATAAGGACAGGGCGATTGTATTGTTCCACGTATAGTGACTTGGATGTTGAGATCGTATCTCAAATCCAGATCCTATGGACCTCCCACTGATGCTTGATCAAATCAAGACCGTAGACTTAATCTTCTCATTGCATCTGAATCTTATTCAGATCAATGTCCAGTTCATGGACTAAGATTAGGTCACTTCTCTAATGAGAGGAGTCACTAAAATCCAATCCTGTTTCATCACTCCCTCGGAATGGAAGCGTCATGGTTATACAATCGTATATGATCAAATCACCCTTCAGGTATTCCTAATACCTGCACATCCTACATACTGGAAGACTCATGATCATCCTGAAGATAAAGATCACTTTTACACTGTCATCTTCAGGGTTAGATCATTAAGTTTCTCAATCTTGGTCATCGGGATTTGGTATAGATCATATGCTTTCACAAAGCATATATCTTACCTTCAAATTCATGTCATGCTTCCAAAGCATGACGACCATGCATGGAATTTGTTCAGTCCCAATACCTCATGAGTGAGCTCATGTCTCCCGGTTCACAAGTGAACCTGTATGATCCCTTTGAGAGATCGTATTACTCATATGTCCTTACATGCACACCAGCTCGCCGGTATATAGACCTTGATTAGGTCATCAACCTATTGGTCTGCCAAATGTACATACTCAGACATATAGCAATACATCTGTCTCTAGTCAGAGGATGCATGCCTATGTTGTGACAGTATTCAACGTAGGTCTTTGGTTATCTCGATCTCGTCAAGTCAACCCATTGACTTAACTAACCTGACACCTCTGAATCATTATTCCCATGCAGAGGACCTGCATCAAGAGGTCAGTCAGATATCAGTCATATGAGATAGGATTGCCATCTCCCACTCAGACTGGAGATCATCACTTAATGATCATTTGATGATGCTTGATGAGTCCTCTATCTAACTCCTTAGATATTCATCCAAGCATCAGCCTCTATGATCCATCCAATGAATCAACAGCTGTATAATCATTAAGTTGGCCATGGTACATAACCCTTATTGTACAGAGGGACCCTATAGTGCATTCATTCATTAATCTCAGAAGGGGAGTGAAAAATAAACAATAACTTTTATTGATAATTTATTCATTACAATAACATTTATTGTAGAAATGGTTCGCCCGGGGCTCACATTGCTAACAGCCAGCAGGCGGCACCTCGTCTGAGCGACACCATGAGGACACACCTAGAGCGCTCGACGAGGAGGAGGAGAGTGGTACTGAGGCCGCTAGAGATGATGACGGTGGTACTGATGCCACCAAGGATGCTGATTCCACCGGTGGTGCTGAGGCCGCCAATTCACCAGTTGGAGGAGGTGGTGCTGAGGCCACCCCTGATGCCGAGCCAGAGCGCGGTACTGAGGCCGCGAGTCTTCCAGTCGATCCAGCCGATGGTGGTGCTGAGGCCACCCATTTTTTTGTTGAGAGACCTATTGTTTTTCCAACTTCTGATGTATCTAGGAACTCTGTTGTGAATAAAGGAAAAGGTTTGGTTTTTTCTGGTCCCATTGTGGTGCATGATGTATGTGTGGATCCGGCCGTCGAGCCGTCTAAACCTTTTCCTAGTCCTTCATATGAGAAGGATCCTGTGATCCCCTTCCCTAGAGTCCTTCAGATGGGGAAGGGGAAGAAAAAAGAAAATCCAAAAAAGAGAGAGCAGGAAGAGTTCGGCCAGCAGATGATAGATCGGTTTCACATACAGCTGACTCTTCATGAGGCTTTGCAGCACATCCCCCTTCTTCAGCATTCATTGAGAGACAGGACCACAGTCAGGAGGAAGAGGAGGAACCATCACTCAGAGATCCATGTGCTGACGAAAGCCACGTGTTTCGCTATCCAGAACTGACTGCCGGCCAAGAGGCCAGATTCCAGAGCCCCTTATGTCAGAAGCCACATTAGAGAGCAGAGGTTCGACCATACTCTATTAGATAGCGGATCGTCGATCAACCTACTTACGGCAGCCCTTCTCGACCGCTTCGAGTTGGGCACTCTTAGACAAAGCAGGACAGTCCTTCAGTTTGCTGATAGATCTGTCAAGAGGCTAAAGGGGTTGTTGCGAGACGTGGTCGTCACAATTCAGGTCCTACAATTCCCCGTGGACTTAGTAGTGTTGGACATGGAGATCCCTGAGTCAGTGACCGATACCCCCATCATTCTAGGTCGCCCGTTCTTGGCCACAGCCAAGGCAGTGACCGACCATGATAGCGGGAAGGTATACTTTCACGTCGAGGGCGAAAGTGTACAAATAGAGACGATCGAGGACAGTCGATCCAGAGACAGATCATGCTCAGAGACCACTTCAGACACAGAGGAGATGACAGATACCAGGCTAGACATCCACCAGGACTGTGACTTTGTGATCACAGATGACGAGGCAGTTTGGGCAGACCCAGCAGCACAGGCCATCCTCTCATTTTCGGATTTCGCTGATGCAGAGACGACAATAGAGGAGAGCTTGGAGAGCACATTCCTGGTCCAGGATACTTCAGAGGCAGCAGAGCCGGTTCGCGACCGCGAGACAGATTCATGTGATGATGGTGGTGCTGATGCCATCTTGGATGACACAGATCCCTCGGAGTCAGAGTCTGATTGGCAGATTGTGATGATTATATGCCAGATCTGACTTCCACTGAGCCTGCAGATAGAGAGGAGGTAGATGCCAAGCAGAGCAGAGACAGTCCAGCAGGGCAGCCTTCTCCAGATCTAGTTTATGACAGAGAGTTTTAGTTCTCCCATGCAGATTTGGCAGCGTTCACGTAGACTTTTCAGAGGCCAGATCCACCAGCACCCAGTTGTCCAGAGCTGAAGCCGCTTCCTACTTTGCTGAAGTATCGATTCCTTGCGGGTGAGCCTGAGATGTACCCAGTCATTATCTCAGTCGATTTGACAGGAGAGCAAGAATCCCGTCTGATGAGGGTTCTTGAAAAGAACCGCAAGGCGATAGGATGGAGCGTAGCAGATCTCCAGGGGATCAGTCCGGCTCTGTGCTCTCACCGCATTTATCTCGAGGATGAGGCGAAACCGTCGCGTGAGTTCCAGCGGCGGCTGAACCCGAATCTGAGGGAGGTTGTCATGAAGGAAATTTCGAAGTGGTGGAGCGCCGATTTTATCTATCCCATCTCCGACTCCAAATGGGTCAGCCCTTTGCATGTGGTGCCCAAGAAGACGGGCATCACTACAGTGGTCAGTGAGTCTGGAGAGGAGATTGCTACACGGGTACCCACTTCTTGGCGGGTTTGTGTTGACTACAGGAGACTCAACCAAGCCACCAAGAAGGACCATTTCCCCCTGCCCTTTATTGATCAGATCATTGAGAGACTGGTAGGGAAGAGCCACTACTGTTTTCTGGATGGGTACTCGGGCTACAACCAGGTGGCCATCGCTCCCGAGGACCAGGACAAGACTACCTTTACCTGTCCCTTCGGCACATACGCCTTCCGTCGCATGCCATTTGGGCTATGCAATGCCCCTGCGACTTTTCAGAGATGCATGCTGTCGATCTTTTCGGACATGGTAGGGGAGTGCTTGGAGGTCTTCATGGATGATTTCTCGGTTTACGGCGACAGATTCGACTCCTGTCTTGACTGCCTAGACCGGGTACTTCAGCGATGTATAGAGGTTCGCTTGGTTCTATCTTGGGAGAAGAGTCGCTTCATGGTGACTCAAGGGACGATGCTTGGCCATATCATCTCCAACAGGGGCATGGAGGTTGATCCGGCCAAGGTTGATGTCATTAGAAAACTCGCATCGCCGTCCAATTTGCGGCAGTTACGGTCATTCCTGGGGCACGTCGGTTTCTACCGAAGATCCATTCATGATTTCAGTAGGATCGCCCGACCGTTGACTGACTTGCTGACGAAGGACACCGAGTTCCTTGTCGATGACAAGTGTCTTTCGTCGTTTGAGACTCTTAAGAAATGTGTCGTTGAGGCTCCTGTTCTCCAGCCGCCTGATTGGTCTCTCCCATTCGAGATCATGATGGATGCCTTCGATTTTGCCGTGGGGGCCGTGCCGGGACAGAGGAGGGATGAAGTCCCATTCGCTATCCACTACGCTAGCCGCACATTGGATTCCGTGCAGCGGAACTACATAGTCACAGAAAAGGAGATGCTAGCTGTAGTCTTCACCCTAGATAAGTTCAGATCACACATTATTGGATCTAGAGTGACCTTGTATACGAATCATACCGCCATCAGGTACCTCATGGCAAAGAAGGATGCCAAGGCCAAACTTATTAGAGCCTGGAGTCAAGAATGTGGTGGCGGATCATCTCTCCCGATTAGAGCATCTTGAGGATTATGACTTGATTGACCCTATTTGTGAGACCTTCCCAGATGAGGCGATCCTTGCTATCGCCTCTCTCCCATGGTATGCCGATATTGTGAACTTTCTTGTTGCTAAGAAAGTTCCACAAGATTGGAACAGGCAGAGGCTTGAGACCTTCCTAGTGAAGGCCAAGTCCTACCATTGGGAGGATCCCATCCTTTACCATGAAGGAGGGGATAGCGTCTGGCGTAGGTGCATTCCTCAGGAGGAGCACCATAGTGTCCTCACTTACTGCCACAAGTTTAAGGCAGGAGGACATCACTCTGGGAGGAGAACGACACAGAAAGTGCTCCAATCCGGCCTATGGTGACCTTCCCTCTTCAAGGACTCTGATGAGTTCGTGAAGAGGTGTACTGACTGTCAGAGGATGGGCACTTGTGGACAGCGTGATATGATGCCGATGCAACCCATTCACTTCTGTAAGGTTTTTGACGCATGGGGCATCGATTTCATGGGTCCATTCCCTAAGAGTCAGGGATTTGAGTACATTCTGTTAGCCTTTGATTATGTGAGTCGTTGGGTTGAGGCCATCCCCGCCCGAACCGCTGATGCCAGGACAGTTTGCAGATTTTTGAGAAAGCACATCATTACACGGTTCGGGGTACCTCGAGTATTGATATCTGATGGGGGTCTCATTTCATCAACGACTAGGTGAAGGCACTTGCTAGCGAGTTCGGCATAGACCATCGAGTTTCCACTCCATACCATCCACAGACGAATGGTCTAGCCGAGGTGTCGAATAGGGAGATCAAGACTATATTGCAGAAAGTCGTCCGCCCTGACCGAAAGGATTGGTCACAGCTCTTGGACTCGGTCTTGTGGGCATATAGGACGTCTTTCAAGACACCTTTGGGCACATCTCCCTTTCGCCTCGTATATGGTAAGCTGTGCCATTTACCTGTTGAGTTGAGGCACAAGTCACTTTGGGCAGTTACGGATATTCTTTTGGATCCAGATAGTGTAGGAGACCAGAGGAGGGCAGAGTTAGCAGCCTTGGAGGAGCTTCGTGATACCGCCTTCTCAAACAACCTACAATATAAGGAGAGAGTGAAAGAGTGGCATGATTCTCATATCAGCCACAAGCATTTTGAGCCCGGACAGAGAGTATGGCTGTTTGATGCTAGGCTTCGTCTATTTCCAGGGAAGCTACAGAGCAAATGGAAGGGACCTTATCTTGTGAGAAAGGTACACGACAACGGGAGCATTGATATATCTGAGTTATCTTCTGAGAGTACCTTTCGAGTGAACGGTCAGCGGATCAAGCCATTTCTAGATCATGAGCCGTGGGTCGTTGATGTTGCCCCTATTCATTTTGCGTGAGATGTGGTCTCTTGACTCACATCTATTGCATCTCACACCTGATTATCACTGTTCTTCCGACCTGTATAGATCCAGTTGTCTATATCACTCTATTCTTTAGTCCCACATCCCTTTTCTCATGATTATGCTATACTTAGGGTGTACTTTACTCTAAGTATAGGGGGGATGTAGGACCTTCGGGTATTCTTTTTATTCTCTCTACCCCTGTTTTGCTGCCTATACTTAGGGATATTTTACCCTAAGTATAGGGGGGGCAGATTCTGTAAATCCTTCACTCGGATTTCCCTTCATGTACAGCTTGCTATACTTAGGATTACTTGATCCTAAGTATAGGGGGAAAAGCCGAGACTCTCTTGATCTTCTATTCATTCATTCTTCTTTGTATATAGCCTTTCTTTTCACTTCCCTATACATAGCACGAGTTATGTCTTCTTCATCACTCTTGACTCTGAGGACATCGTTCGAGCTAAGTATAGGGGGGTGTGTATATATTTCATATATACTTTAGCCATAACTCGTACTTTGTGTGAGTGTGTTAATAATTAAAATATGGCTAAAAACTCATAAAAATTTAAAATTTTTCCCTTGTATATAAAATTCATCTTGCACATACCTATTTATTTATACAAATTATTTTTGTACAAATGATTGTAAAATGATTTGTGTAAAGAATTCATAAATATGTGTATATCAAAATTATGTATATAGTACAAAATTTTTCCAAAATGTTTTGAAAACAAAAAGTTTGCAAAAACCTTGTGTAAATGTTTCTAAATATTTTGCAAAACTCGCATTCATGCATGCATCCATGTTTTCAAATATTTTTCAAAAATTTTGCACGATTGTAAATATTTGTAAAGTGCATATTTGAAAATAGCATCTTTGTAAATATTTGTATAGTTTTTCCTAGATTATAGTTGACATTTAAACTAGCCTAGAATTAAATTGGGAAATGGAGCTTGATTAAGATCTTAATCCACCTAATTCTAAGAGGAACCTTATAGGGCTTAGGGTTAAGGCTTTTCAGGTCCATTGGGACTTAATTCTTTGAGTCCACTAGGCTATGAGCATATGTCATCTTGATGAGCCTAAATAGAGCACTTAACAACACACGCATGACTCTTAGACAATGGCTTGACTTGCACCAGCACTTTACACATATCTCTCCACGGATGAGGTGGTAAGGAGGCAGTTTCCTTTGACTTGGGGTAGCATATGAGGGTAGTACTTCTAGGCGGAACCTCTCTTCTTCTTCTAGTGAAGGAAGTGCACCTCAACTTGGTCTAGTGGCGATGAAGGCTAAAGACAGAAGCCGTGGATTGCAATAAAGCTTCAAAAGAGGGATAGTCTACTGGCTCAAGAGGAAAAACTCGTTGTATATATGCTGCACCATGTAGATATGTTGTACAGTTGCACATGTATGTGCAAAAAGAAAAGAACTCCAAAAAAGTGGTGGGTCGGATTGAAAATTTAATAATCCCACCGGAGTGTATATAGTCAAATAAAGCAAAAGCTTATGGTATCTATGTTACATCTCATGAAGCTTGCAGCGGGAGACTTAGCTACACTGGTTGGGCTCCCAGGGATACATGGCTACACTGGCCATGGTCCATTCTTCATCTTCTTCCCCCTCTTCTTGAGCCGGTTGCACTTGAACTTAGAAGGGAATACCCCGCTTCTCGAGGAAAGAGCTGCTAGACCGAGGCATTAGAGTTACCGGGTTGGGGGAGGTTGTTTCTTTGTTACTTCTGAGGTGGGGAGCTACATATCACTTACACCGCATGGAAAGATTCATGGTCATTAGAGTTTGTGTATGTAGACTTGTTCTGATCTGGTTTATTGAGGAGTCTTGCCTATAGATTGGTGGAACTTAGAGGCTGTTGAGTTTTAAGTTTAAGTCCAAATAAGGTTCCGACACATTAATAATCCAAAGATCTGATCGAGCTCCATATTTCAATTTAATGAAGGCAAATTTAATAATCAGCATTAATCCATGTACATTCTCCTCTTTTTCTTTTTCTTTCTGTTTTTCACTTCTTTTTCAAATAAGTGTTTGCTAAGGGACTAGCAAAGTTAAGTATAGGGGGGTGATGAATACCCATTCATCACTCTTTATTCTTATATTTTAGCTACAAAAACCTCTGCAAATACATGTATATGTTTGTAAATATAAAGAATTAGTAAAAAGCATGCATTGTGTAAAAAACTAATAATTAGCATGTTTTGTGCAAAAATAAAAGAATAAAGAAACAAAAGAAAAAGAGGAAATATTTAGAATAAATATTGAGCAACCTAATCCCAAGGGAGGGCTCAGCATGGGCCTGACCGCATAAAAGCCACAGTAGAGAGAGATAGGGAGCTCATGTGTGTAAATATCCTTGTAAATAAAATAAAAATATTTTCCTCTAAAATAAAATGGGCTTGTATATATTTGTAAATATGTGTAAACACAAAATCAAAATAAAAATAGAAAAATTAAAAAGAAAATAAAAATCACCTTACTTGTACATATTCACCATGTACATATACCTACACCTATATTTATTTTACCTTGTAAATATATATATTAAAATCCCTAAAAATTTGTATATACTCCATACTTAATTATGTAAATAAATAAAATAAAAACTATAAAAACAAAAAATAAAAAAATTAAAAAATTTAAAACAAAAAAGAATATTGTATATATACCATGTATATATATATATGTATATATCTAATTATTTACCCCTTGTACATAAATAATAAAAATACCTTTTTCTTCCTAATTTTATGTTATAAATAAATAAAATATAAAATGGGGATAAAATGCACAAAAATAACTAATTAAAAATAAAAAATAAAAAATCAATATTGTATCTATACCTATATATAGCACCATAGTGTAAATACCTTATTTTTATTTCATAAAATTAATTAAAAATCACAAAAAAATAGAAAAAAATAAAACAAACATTTTTCATGTTTTAAGTTTTTCTTAATTCGATCATTTACTATTTTTAAATAAATAATCAAATAATTATGAATTGGCGGACTCTGATTGGTCCACGGGGGATTGTTGACCCCGGTCAACTCTCCCCCCAGGACCACCAGAGCCGGATCTCGCGCCCGACCCGCTTTTCTCCAATTTTTCCTCATGTGATCCGATCGCCAACACCCCAAACCCCAGGTCCTATTTGATCCTCCTGCATCCGAGATCCTCACCTTCATATCCGCGTTGGGATCCACGCTCCGTGGAACCCTGCCCGACCTCTTCTTCTCGGACCTGCACGCGTATATAGCCCGAGCTCCGCCTCCATTTCATTCCATCTTTGGATCGTTTCTCTCCACCCCGGACCTCCACAACCTCCGCGAGAGTGACAACTCGCTCCCGGTCGTGTCGCAGCGAGGAAAGGGAGATCGGACCACTGATCCGGCAGCTACGCGCCACCGTGCGCCGCCTGGAGGTGGTGCTCGAGCCTCGCACACCGACAGTCCTCGAGGCAAGGACCAGGAGAATCCCCGCTCTTCCACAGTCGACAACACCCAGTAGGTAGCCCTCTCTCCTTCCCGATTTCTCTAATTCCCGTTTTCGCCCAAATCGACTCGTCGCCGATCATCGTCGATTCCGACCGCCCTAGCCACCCGTTCGACCATCGGAATCTCCCATCATCTCCGCCTTCCCTCCGTGTACCTTCTCCACCCACTCGTTCAACCCAGCTCGCACAGGAGCTGGGATTGGGGCTCCTCCGCCGTCGCATCGCCGGAGCCCCTTCGCCCCGACGCGTCGATCACCTTCACCACCCTTAACCGGGTCGAGGCATTTTGCCCTCGACCCAGGAGTGTGTTGCGTCATTTTGCAGGACCAGAGGAGCCCATCTGAGGGCTCGACATTCAGACACAGCACCTCCGCCTCCGCCGACATCGCCTGAGCTCTTCGGAGCTCCGTCGCGTCATCGGAGGATTCCATTCGACGCGGGAGGCCAAGACGATTCTTCTCCGATCAGTAGCAGCCCGCGAGGAGGTCTTCAGCACCCACACGAGCCCGGCAAAACTCACCGGCGTCCAGTTCATCGAGGACCTTCCCCGACCGTCCGATTACCTTCCAGCTCCAGATTATACCCGGACCGTCCGATCAGGGTTACGAGGAGGCCAGTAGCCACCGTTGGATCTCCACGTGGCCTCCTCTCAGCCCTCCATCCAGCAAAGAAGACCCAACGCCTTCGGGACCATCCGATCTTCCACGTGGCGAGGTCTCTGTTGTTGGATGAGCGCCGAGGACCCCAGTGCTTAGCCGCGCCTTTTCTCCACCGTCCGATCTCCATGTGGCGAGCATCCAACCCTCGACTTAATAAAGGGTAAATTACTTCTTAGGCCCTTAGATTTTTAGGTGTTTATTTGTAGTCCTGTAAATATTTTTGAACCTTTATTTTTGTTGGGTAATTTGCATTGTGGACCTTGTCTTTTATCGTATTTGCATTTATACCCTTGTATGTAGTGTAACACGTGCTTCGACACGTGCTTTTGTGGGTTAATTGCATGTAAGACCTTCATGTTTCAGGGTGTTAATGAATGGATTTAAGTTTTTATTAATTGCAGAAATACCCATGTGCGTGGTTTAATTGTGCATGTGCTTTATTTCGTGGGTTATTTACACTGAAGCCCTTGGACTTTTAGTACGTGTTACTAAATAGGCCAGGAACTTTAGTTTTCTTGAAATTAGGTCCCTATGTGCCCAGGTCACACGCCTCGCACGTGGTTTCTTGGAAAATTTGCACCGTACCCCCTGGAATTTGTTGTATTTGCGTACAGGTCCCTGTGTACTGTGCCCTTGTGTTTGATTTTAATAAAATAGCAAATCAACTCCAAATTTGGTGAAAATTGGACACATGGCTCCTGCCATGGTGTAAAATTTTCTCTAATTTTTGGAGACATTTATGAGCATTTTTATTATTTTTAAAAATTCAAGAACACACAATTTTCTTACTGTCCAGTTTTAAAAATCACAAAAAATATTAAATCATCTTTAAAAATTATAAAAAAATTTAGATAGTTTTTGTTTTGTGTTGTTTGATTTTATGACCAATTTTGGTCATTTTTGGACTTGTAAAAACTATACAAATCACAAAACCCCTAAAAACCCATAAAAATTCTAATAATTAAAAGCAAAATCCAAAAATAATAATTCCAGTGCCCAATTTTTTCTTGTATTTTCTACTTTACAGGAAAATTACCTTCAGACTTTGATAGGGCCTTTTGCATTTTAAATTGGCCCTCCAAGTCTGACTGGACATCAACAATATTTTCTTGCCTTCTTTGATTTTTATAAAATTCCCTAAAAATAAGAAAATCACCAAAAATTAACCAAAAATAGTAAAAATATAAAAAAACATAAAAATAGTTTTGTTTGAATTTTTGGAATAATTTTGAGTAGTTAAATAATTGTGTGTAGTTGCTTGTTTCTTTGATTTCCCTATTTTCTTCATTATTTAAAAATCCAAAAAAATATAAAAATCTTTAAAATCCACCAAAGAAATCCTTTGTTTATATTTTCCTCACTTTTGACTACTTCGTAGGCCGCAAGGTCATTACGTGCTCCCTGAGTCCGACCCTGGTCCCTATACCAGGCTAATCCAATAGCCAGGGCCATTATTGTTTTTATTCGATTTTATTCTTCTGTTTGGTGGTCTGATCCATAATTTTTCTTGATTGAGTCGATTGATTTCTCAAGCGATCGAGGTCGCAACGACCTTACTTATATTTTTATCTACCCTTAGTTGTTCAGGTAATTTTTCGGCCAATCAGCCCCCTCCCCCGCTGGCTGCCTGCAGCAAGCCGCCCAGGCCGGCCACCCTTCCCTCGCTGGTTGCCTGCAGCTAGCCATCTAGGACGACTACCCTTCCCCCGTTGGTTGCCTACAACAAACTCGCCCCCCCTGTGCGGGCTGCCTGCAACAAACCCGCTACCCACGCCCCCTCCCCCCACGGGCTTCCTGCAACAAACCCGCTCCATCACCCCCCGGGCTGCCTGCAACAAACCAGCTTCCCCTTCGACCCCCGTGCAAGCTGCTTCCCTAGTCACCCCCCTCTCGCCCCTCAAGACTCTCCACGTCGTCGCCTGCAATCCCCATGTCGTCTCTCACTGCAACCCCAGCCCCGCTGCGCGTGCTTCCTGCAAGAGTCTCCGTCCTGCCCCCATCGCCTCTCCACCTCCATCTCCTGCAACCCCAAATACAAATGATATTCTATTTTTTTTAAATTTTTATTAATCACAACCGTTAGATCAGATATTAGTTAGATTAACTCAACTATCTGGTTAGATTAATGAACTAAACTAACGGAAGGTTATAGATGTAAAACGGAGCACTTATTCAGGGTCTTAGATGTAATTCACGATTATACAGGGTTATGATTGTAATTGCAGAATTACTCAGGGTTATGGGTGTAAAAATCTCAAATATATAATTCATACTAATACATACTAGTATTCACATAAGCACACACAAACACAAATGAACTTAAGCCAAACATGCACATCCTCTCTTTCACAGTGTAACACATGTGAACTATAGTACAAACTAACATAATGTAACACACACACATAAACACACTAGCATATACATACGAGCACTCTAACACACACATAAATATGCATGAACCTAGACAATACACATATGTACATGTAAGTACTCAAAAAATCATCTTGCAAAAACATGCAAATAATACATGAAGAAAGAGTATGAATCATAATGCAAATGTAAAACATCATCATATGCACTAACCTCATACATCTAGTGAAGTGCATCCTCCTTATCATCTTTCTATTATATTTTATATAGATCATACCTTGTACCTAGTCGACTCAAAGTAAAATTAAATTAATAGTTTGAAGATTGATTATACATGTATCAAAGAAAGATGATAAAATTTAATCAAGCAAACATATTGATGTAGGATTTGGCCTTCTGCATCCTCAAGATCATGTTCATACACTTTCTAAAAACAATCATGTTCATACACACGATCATGTTCAAATGTAAGGGCTCGAAATCTTGGAATTCTGAAAAATTAGAAGTGAATACACTTTTCAAGAATAAAAAAAATAACACCTCTAGACATGCATGCTCAATAAATCATCTTGCAAAATCATGAATGTAAATACATGAAGACAAAGTGTGAATGGTGATACAATAGAATTGCATGTACGTGAATTTAGAAAGGCATGTACATGACTCTATACTTACAAATAACATGATCATCTTATCGTAAATAATTATTCATACTAGATCCCATCATATTTTATGTGGATACTAACATTTCCTAATCACTTAATTATAAACCTTAGTTCAAAGTTTGAAACTTGGATATACATGGATAAAAGTAGGAGGACAATATTTAATTGAGCATACCTAATGATAGAGGAGTTGATGTCTGGAAAACGAATCTACATTATATGTGTAAGCCTGCATTCAATTATAAATGATAATCTCAATAGAAATCTAAATAAACTAAAGATAGAGAAGTTTTTACTGGAAGATAAAGTGTTACCAATAATACCGTGAGCTTTCTCCTGCTATATCTAAAATAGGAACAAATAAGATAATATATGGTCACCCTCACAATCACATTCATCTGCAAAGTAATAAAAAATGTAAAATATAAAACTTGGTTAACACGTATATCCATGGTAGCCTTCTACATGTAGAAACTTTAGGTATTTAATCAATAACATCAAAATTAAAGATCATTTTATCGAAACTTTACAAACAAATATTATACACTAAAATAAATCTAACATATTAAGAAGTATGTCATCACTTTCATAGGCTTGTGCTCCATGCATATTAAACTAATGCATTCTCTAACACATACTAACACATACTCTAATATGCATGCACACTCTCCCCGATACACAATATACTAACACGCTCCCTAAGATACATGCACATGCATGCACACATAACACACATACATAAATAGCTTACACAAATAATTTTCCCACCCCCCTTCAATACTGTATTAATACACTCTACATTCTCTAACACACACATCACACACACACACACTAGTATACTAACACACACATGTACAAACACATGCACAAACACACACACATACTTAAATACCACAAGAACATATAAAATAAACCATTTCTACATAACCATGAATATGTAGGAAAATATGGGTATTTAGTTTATGTATAGGTTATCACATCACATATAACAATGGAAGTTCTCAATTTTTCATTAGCATGTCATACACCTTGCATACATGTTGATTTGCATATAGAATAGCCTCACAAAATTTGTTCTAAATATAATCTATGGTAATCTAATGTTATAATGTCCAATATACAAGTAAACAAATTAGAACAATATGGTTGTTTTGTAATGGTAATGGTTTAGACATTTCATCATACACCTTCCATACATGTTAATTTGCATATAGAATTAGCTAACAAAATCTATTCTAACATTTAATATACATCAATATAATTGTATGATGTACAATAAACAAGTTAACAGATTCTAAAAAAAACACGGTATGATGTTCTATTCTAAAAAAAATGCAAA